>OY998180.1:99427109-99762109 GCA_963921935.1 Galeruca laticollis | reverse complement strand
TTTCACGGAGCTGTTGTTGCACTTGAACCGCATTTAGACGATGATTTTTTAATGATGTTGATACAATAAAGCGGTCATCACGATCCGTTGTATATCGTTTTCTGCCTGTTCCAGGTCACCGATCAAAGGATCCACTCTCTTCGTAACGTTGGCATACTCTGAACCGATGCGCGTGTCATATTCAGTTGTCGAGAAACAGCTCGCTGACTAAGTCCATTTACGATTAAAGCCATTACGTGGGCGGTTTTTTTTGCAGTGTAGTATGCTTAAACTAACAGATAAAAACTAATCAAATGATGGAAAACGAATAATGTGCAAATTTCAATTGCAAAGGCAATAATTCCAATCTATCATAAGTTTGTTATTCTTGTTAGAATTACCATATAAATACGTTCTATTGGTTTACTGGTTGCTAGGCATATAAACAAAAAACACCCTTGAGAAATTTAAACTCATATTAAATTGTCTTTCAAACAGCATATACTTTTTTTCATCTGATAAATAGTTTCTAAAAAAATATAGTTAAAGTCAAAAGTCTACAGTGGGTCGATTTCTCTGCACGCAAGTGTATTACAAAACTAAAATATTTCGATTTTGTTACGTACTATCAACTAATTGGCTTGAGAAAGAACAGGAATACATTAAGGGGGCAAAATTAAAAGAGAAAATAAACTTAAACAAGGTATATTGAAATTGTTTCAGTGAACAACACTAGTCAGCTTGGGTACATAAAGATTCATCTAGAGAAGAACACTGTAAAAAGAGCATATTGATAAAAAATTTAACAACCCCAAGTGTGTATCATTACAACAACGGACAAATTGTAAACGAGAAAAATAAATATCAAACAAACAAGTGGATTGATAGAGATTGCAAAAGAATTATGAAAGAAAAAAGAAATATGTATATCATCCGAAGACTAGAAAAGAAATTAAAACCCAACACCGTGACAACATAATAAATGAAATGATAAAGTATGATGAGAAAAATATTGTATCAGTTAGTAGAAGAAATATGAGCAAGTGAGAAAATACCCTAAGAATGAAAATCAGTTATAATTATTCCAATATTAAGATGAATATCGTTGATACAGTAAACAAATTGCTTCTAAAAGGAGAATACTACTAGAACACATGGAGGATAAAATTGGGGAATACCATTTAGGCTTCAGGAAAAACAGATCCATAGTAGATACTGCAAAGCAAGTTCTAGAGAAATGTGAATTTAATATTGAGATATATAGTAAGAATAAAAATACTGTATAAGCCCATTGAAGAATCCAAAGCGACAACATAAACGAAGGAATATCCAAAGAGTTTAATAATAATCTGGACATAAGATAGGGAAGACTACACTCTTTAATATTGTGATTAAAAAGTGGATAAACTCGTCACAATTAATGAGTCCTAAAAGCTCGACGAAAAAAGTATAATTGTGTACAATGGTGGTATGATATGAACTCCATTATAGAGAACGTGAAATATGCTGAGTTCGAATATTTAATATTTTCAATGACTCGAGTGTTGTTAATGATATAGGGCTTGTAGAAAATATAACTATTCATGTAGTTGAATATTATTTGGTAAATATAACCCAACAAAGTTAGTGTGAGATAATGTTGAAAATCAATTAATTGTTGTGGATTGTTAACTAATAAATAAATATAACTGTCATAAAATCCATCTAAATTGTCCATCAATAATTTTCAAATTTTTAATTTTGTCCGAATTCCTGATGTTTTTTTTGTTTGCTATTAATCCATCGTCATTATATATTTACAAACGATAGGTGTAAAAAAATTATCAATCTCTGATATCGTGTTTATATTAATTAATGTTTTTGTTTTCGAAAATAGTTCCATTTCAAAGCGGAAGTTTCTCATTCTGTATTTATCTAACTCTCCTTATTCTTTAATTTTTAGCGTTTCATTTAAAATGTACACTCTTGCTACAGTGGCATCCCCTTAATAATGGCTTTGGACGGATACTTTCTGATACACAGAGACGGTGCTCCTGACCTCTACCTTCCATACTTGGATGATTGAGTATTAAAGTGAAGCAAGTCCATCGATGCAGAATTTGTTTAAACCAATTTCTGCCACTTATAATTGTTGATACATATAACACACAAGTGTTTCACATTGTGAAAATTTCTAACCACCAATGCTGGCCCACCATCTAATGAAATTAGCAAGATGTCGTATTTTTAATAAAAAATGTTACCTTACTTGTCCTGATTTTCTACCTGCTCACTACGTACCACTTATTTAAAATGCCTTTTAAATAACAGGGTTTGATTTGTTTTGTATTCGGCTACACGAAGGACCATCAAATAGATAGAAACGAGAATACTTCTATTAATTTTCTCTTCGATTTAGGTCACTAAATTCTTGAAGAAACTATCTATTCGAGAATTATGACAACAATAAAACTAATTTAATAAATTAAATACTATAAACGGTTACACGAATTACAATAAAAAGGATTACATTTAAAATATTCTTGTGGCCATGTAATGTTGGAAAGAAGACTGAAGAAAAAATTACTTTGCTCTTTACAATAAAATTCCTGTCACTTCACTTGACAATTTATTTTTAACAAAGCAGGAGAGCTAAGTGCTAAACACTTTAGAGTATATACATGTTCTAACAATTTGAGAACTGAGACACATAAATATCACAATTAAATAATCTCTTACCTCAAAAATATATAAATCCCTTGACGAGGGAAAACCGTCACTTTGTATCTTTGTGGACTTGGCTAAAGCTTTCGATACCGTAAGCCATGAGAAACTGATTGAGACGCTGGAGGAACTTGGAATGAGAGGACCATGCCTGGAGTTGTTGAGGAGCTATTTGTCAGAAAGAAGCCAATGTGTAGATATTCAGGGAACTTTGAGTTAGTTCAATACCATCGAGTATGGTGTACCACAGGGCACTGTGCTAGGTCCCTGTTTTCAATATTTACCTGAATAACCTGTTCTACCTTGATACCGAATGCCAAATTATAAGCTTCACAGATGATACTGCAGTTTTCTATAACGCAAATGAGTGGACAGACTTACTCAATAAGGCACAAGAAGACTTTTTAAAAGTAAAAGAATGGTTTGACTCTTGGAAATTAACCATCAACTTTGATAAAACACAATATGTGCCCTTCAGTATACAGAAAATCAATTTTGAAAACATCCCCCCTCTCTAGCAAACAACCCCAACAATAACTTTCTCAATACTACCGACCACTATAACTAACTACTTGGGTCTGATCATCGACTGCAATCTGAAATGGGACCACCATATTAAAAAACTAACTGGAAAATTACGTAGTTTGCTTCACTTATTTAGGCACTACAAAACGATGGTAAATGTTGAACAGTTGAAGTCTATATATTACGCCTTAGTTGAATCACAACTCAGGTATGGTTTAATTGCAGGGGGTGGTGCATATAATCACCATATATCCCCAATCATAATCCTACAAACATGGATCTTAAAAATAATCTATGGTAAAGACAAAAAATTTCCCATAGTAGAACTTTTTGACTTATCGCAAGTCCTAGATATCAAACAACTTTATTTTCAGTGTGTAATAAATAAAGAAAAATTTACCAAAACCTCTACAAAGAATAAGTACTCGACCAGAAATCAACCTCTTGCTGTATACATTCCAAAAGTGAACAAAACTCTTACCTTGAGAAGTCATGTGTTTCTCAGTCCAAGATTGTACAATGGAATCCCGTTAGAAATTCGTGAAATAAACTCACCTATAATGTTCAAAAATAAAAAATGGCTGCAAACTAATACAATTGTCTCGCTGATCCTCTTAACATAGAGCGTTATTATATGTAAAATTGAAATACTTTACATTACCCTATATTTTTTAGCTGCCCATCAAAAATACGTTATCTCAATAGTTCAGAAAACCAAGACATAACAATTATTGAATTCGCCTTAGTAAACTGTGTACTTATTTTATTTGCTGTGGTAGTTTTAAAAAGTATTTATATCTCTAATAGTACGATTTTAGTATGATTTTAATAGCTATTTATTTGTATTTACCTGTCTAATTTGGAGTTATTGTTTTGTTTTGTATATGTATTTTACGTCTCTTAAATATTACTGTATCTATTCAGTTTTGTATCGTCTTAATTCATAACAAAATGGACGTACCAACCTTCTCGAGAACAAAGAGCCTTCACCCACGCACAAGTCGAAAGATTTCAGTGGGTTTCTCCTACTTTATTTTCATTTTACTTTTACATGAATAAACTATATACTTGCAAACTATTTTGAAATTGTAAACCATCTGTTTTTTTTGTATATGGAATTTTTTGAAAATAAATTATTATTATTATTTAAATAGTAGTATTCTTTGGAGGAATATTTTCCTCAACGGGACTTTTCACTTATGAAAAAATTTTAGATCTTGAAGTGAAACCATACAAAAACACTCATATAATTTCCTCATTGTTATGTCTATTTTATTCTTTTTTTGTGAGATGTGTTGTTTTCAAATGATCTTGGAATCAAGATGTAGCCCTAGGTATTTTACGCATATGAAGATAATAGGCTGTGATTCGGTTTCATTGATTTTCATTCTTCAGTGTGGAAGAGGTCTTGTTCATTCGCAGATTCTATAATGAGATCCTTGTGACTAAAGCTATAATGACTCTCGATATTATGTAAGTATTGGAAGGTTTCGTCATTTATTTTTGTTACAAATTGTCTGTCAGATAAGATTTTAAAAGATTATAGTTTGCAGGAAGTTTTCATTTGATTCATCAACTCCTCATTCCAAACTTTATCAAATGTTATATGATATAGTAATGGTCCTAAAAACAGTCCTGTCAGACTCCAGATTTCATCTGCTGGTATTGGACGGTCTTGTCATTTATTCTTGTTCCAAATTGTCTATCAGATGGGATGTTTTAAAATGAGAAGAAAAGTTTTCATGTTATTTATGAACCCCTGATCCTAGACTTTGTTGTCGAATGCTATATGATATAATTATATGTTAAGATGATTATACAAACTATTCAAACGATTTAAATTGAGAATTAATTGGTGGATAAAATTATTAAACAAGCATGTATCAAAATTTGAACAATGTCATGAGGATTAGGTTTACTACAACTCTATGTGCACACAAAATATTTCTTCCTATTTTCACTTAAATTGCTCACAGTGTATATATTTTCAGTACCTGCCAAGACAATCGATGATAACCAATCTCTTAACCAAGAAACACCTAAAAACCAAATTCCACAAATAAAAACTCAAAGATCGATGAGTTCCACATCGTTTAGTAGAAGCATTTCATTGACCAGTTTTTATAGCGTGAATTCGTCGAGATCTGCTGGTGACGGTGATTATTATAGTGTCTGTAGTGTCGAATCATTCAAAAGCGTTTAGTACAAATATAGGTGTATCGTTTTTTTATAATTATATTTATTTTTCAAAATATTGTACATTTTCTACAAGTTTCGCAAGCAACAATAATTGTAATTATCTTATGTTTCACATACTATATTACATTGTTTAAAAGAGCCTCATCCTATAATATTATGGTTTAAAATACATTTTTTATACATTTATATACATTACATTGTATTGCTAAATTTGATTAAACCCTCAAATTCTTATTGATAACGCTTATTCCTAGGAGAAGTTTTAATTGAACTTACAATAAAGTATCGGCGAATAATAGAAAAACTAATGAAGGGAGAAAGACTGAACATATAAAAAATATGCGTCAGGTATTTTTGAAGATTAAAAAATATGGAGAATACATTGTAATATACAGAGGTGTTGATAAGAGCCATAAAGCCAAGGAGAGTGTGGCTATAACTTTGCATAAGAAATATATTGACCGAGTCGAGAACGTTCACTATGAATAATTCTGGTTGAGTTGCTAACTAACTCATACCTTCTAAAAATAATATCTGGGATACTGGGAAGTATGAAGACTTATGTCGACATTTGTTAAATTAACGACAAATACCTAACAGCATTAGGTAAAATAAATTAAAGAATTAGAAAAATAAAAATAATATACAAATCTCTGGTCAATATTTCCCATTAAATTATTTAACCTTTTGACGTTTAGAATTATTTTGGTATCATCCTGTTAAACTATGCTGATATTGTCTAATCAAATTTCTTGCTACATCTGCGTGTCCTAAAAATTATAGAACTTTGTTAAACCACTCTTCATCCAGTGCTTTCCTAAACGACGTTTCTAAAAAATTACAAAAGACAGAATTATGGAATTTTGTCCTAGGGAGTTTTTAGATATAACTACTCCATTTAAAAAATTATTTTGACTGTACTTCCAGGAGTTGATATTAAGTTTATATTTGAATGCAACACCCTGAACATTTTTCAATTTTACGATCTATATGTTCAAAACTAAGTAAGTTAAAATACTACATCAGTATTGATATAATATAGAATCATTGAAGATAATTGGCTTAAAATTAAGCATAAAATTTAAATATATTCCAATTAAAATAACAAATTTAATATGAACCGAAAGACCCCAAAACAAAATAACTTGAAATAATTATGGGTTTTTAAAGGAATATCATCAACTTCTAAAAAGCATTACTTGTTAAAATCCAAAGCACATTTTACCAGATCGACATCAGATATTGATGAAACTGAAATTAAACATAATTTCATGTGAGATGCGATTCAAATAGTAGACACATGGGAGGTTTTATGTTGTATATAAGGAGTGACTATGATTTTTCTGTATTCAAAAGTTTCAAACTAATAGACAACTCTTGGTGTAAGTTACTTAAAATTGATTTCATAACGGAATTCTGCTTAGTCGGTTGTCTATATCACTCACCATCAAGTACTTATTCAAAATTTAATGAAGAATTCGAAATTATTTGTCATGTTTTATCGTCGTAGAAAAATCAATGTGTTATGGTTGGTGAATTTAATATAAATCTCTTGCCAAATTCTTTTTATATTAAGAAAATGAAAAGTCTTTTATCAACATATGGAATAGAACAGAGTGTAACTGAACCAACTCTGCAGATAGCAGTTCAACATTAGCTGATTATGTTTTAAGTAATCAAGATTATTTGAGGGTTGTTGTACATGATTGTCCAAAAATAACTGACCACTCTGTGATATCGGTAAATTTATACAATATTGTTAAACCATATGATAACATTTAAAAATTTAGGAATCTTAAAATTGGGTATTGAGGGAATATTAAATCAGAATTAATAATGCAGAAATTCCATTTTGACTCAGTTGATACTGAAGTTATTTATCAAGAAATTTTGGAAAAATTTGAACTTTTTTTTGATGATATTGCACCCATTGAAACTTGCCATTTTAGATCACATTTTCCGTGCTCTGGTTATGAGGTTTATGATAAAATAAAATTACGGGATAGGGTATATAGACCGTTCAAATTTAAATAATGATAAACAGGTGAGATGGAAAATTTCAAGATACTCAGGAACCGTGTAGTAAAGCAAAAAAAGAACAGTATTATATTGATAAGATAGATATGTTCAAAAATAATCCCAGAGAAATGTGGAAAACCTTGAAAAGAATAGTGAATATAATCAAAACATTCCACCAAATATTCGTTTTGTAACTGCTGATGGGCAAACAATATTGAAAGACAGTATGGGTATAGTACAAAGTTTCAATGAATATTTTATTGGAAGTATTCAAGATATCGCCCAGGGTATATTGAATCTTGGAGTAATTCAAACAATAACCTATAATTGATGTTTGATAAATTAGAATTACTTTCTATGCAGGATTTATGTAAAATAGTTGGTGATTTGAGCAATAAGTTTTCTCTATATAATATATTGAACTGCAAAATGTTGAAGGTAATGTTTGAAACTACTGGACAACATGAAATTCCGAATTTTATAAATACGTCTCTAAGTACAAGTAAAATTCCACAAGTCTAAAAATCAGTACCATTAAAAAAATAACACATACTACCAAAGCAGAAGAATTCCGTCCAATAAATACTTTACCTCCAATGGAGAAACGTCTAGAAACAACTCTTTATGAACAATTACTGCATCACACGTTTCAGAAAATTAAATATTAATGAATTATCAATCTGGGTTTCGAAAAAAGTATTTTGTGAATCAGCATTGCAACTTACCTTATGCTATATTAAAACTCAATTAGACAACAATATGCTGTTGCGGATTTCTTAGACCTGAAGAGAGCCTTCGAGAGAATCGACAGGAAATTATTGCTATTCAAACTTGAACAATATGGTATCTGTGGTGAAGTACATGATTGGTTAAAAGACTATCTCACAAACCGTAAGCAACGGGTACATTTTAAAGACCAAATATATTCTGATGTGCACTTTTTGTTATAAATGATCTAAAGCTTTTTGTGGAATGTGAATTCATTAACCTGTTTGCTGATGACACCTTAATTGCATGTCATGATGTTGACATTGAAAGAGCTGTTGAAAAAATGAACTCCATCTTGTTATCAATAAGCCAATATCTGACTTTAAATAAGCTTGAACTTGATGTAACCAAGGCCAGGCGATGATCTTCACAATTATTTATAGGTATGATTCTCTTGATATTGATACTATTTACTGGAACATTGATAATGAAAGAATTCAAGTTGTGTCGATTCTTAAGTATCTGGTATTCCTTCTAGATCATATATAGTCATTTGTATTATGCTTATAAAAAGATTTCGAAAAAATTATTTTTTTCTCTCGTATATCTCACTGTGTATAATTCAATCATTCAACCAAATTTCGATTGTTGCTCATACATTATATTTCTGTTTAATCTCAATAAGTTGAATATGCTCTAGAAGCTTCAAATCGTGAAATGAGAATAATAATGAAAACAAATCACCTCACCCATATAAGATCAATGTTCATGACCCTCAATTGGTTTTCAGTTGAAAACAGATTGTTTTCTATGATTGTGATGTTATAGTATCACCTTGTAATTCATTATTTATTATGTTAAGTTATCAGTAATTGTTAGTTGTTGAATTTTATAGTTATTAGCACTTTAGCACAACTAGTTTGCATTTATAATTATTTATATACAAAAAGAATGGGTACAAAACTGATTGAAAATAGACACAATAAATTTACCTTTCAAGCATAACAGCACCGTACATATAAAAGCCTAGTAGCGACACTCCGTGCGGAAGCCGATATGCGAACCCGCTTTACCCCGCCTATAGAGTAGCAGGTTTCTAGCGGGTGACGTCGGCTTGCTTAGTATACAGGGGTTCGCGTTAGAGCATACGACACGAAGCTCTGCAGTATACAGTATATATTTCCATAGAAGTAGCACGACAGCAGTCCCTCGTAAATCCGCCGGCCAGTGAACAACTGCCCGACTTCTTAGAACATTGTCGGCGAAATTATCCACCAAGACTTCAAAGGGACGAGTCGAGAGTGTCGCTACTATGCTTTTATATGTACGGTGATAATGGTAATCATTAGTTTTGCCTAATATAAAATAACATACTATCAAAGTAAGAACATCACATGATTTTTTTATACAAAATAATAAACCATTTGGCACTTGATTACTTTCAGAGATATATAACTTATAATATGAATATAGATAATTATAACACACGTTGGAAAAATGACATCCATGTTCCTAGCACTTCTTTTCATGGTACAAAAATAAGTGATTTTGAATGTAAATATTTGATATTGAACAATGTAATTGGTTTAAAATTAAGCGTAATAACTAAAATTTAAAATATACAGGGCGTTCTAATTAAAATAACAAATATAATATGAACTGGAAGACCCCAAAATAAAATTTCATAATTTTATTTGTTGTAATTTTTTAGAAACGTGACCGTCGTCAAAATCCCTCTATAGATTTGATCAAACCTTATAACTTTACCAAAAAAAAAAGATACAAAGTTTCTGAAGCAGCCAAAAAGATCGGTATATACTAACCTAACTGTAGTTCGATGTAGATAATTAGCATAATTATATGTGTTGGAACTTTGCAAGTTTTTTTCTGTGACCATATTTGTCCTAATATTTGAGATGCTTGATCTAATTGACCTCTTATAGTTTTCGCAACTGCTATATTGTACTGCATCACAGAATAAACACTTTGAATGTTATTTGGGAACCATTCTATAAAACAAACATATATTATGTATAAATATCGAAATGATAGAAAGTACTTACTAGGTGGTGGACTGTTTTTTACTAAACTACTCTCAGGTTGATCCTGTGGCAATTCAAATGATATATCTTTGATATTTTCAGGATTTAAGTATTCTATTGCTTCGGATATTTTGTCTAGATATATTAAAGATTCAGCTGTGTATAGATGCCCTAATAGTCTAAAACAAATAAGACAAAATTGGAATACCAAAAAGTCACTTTAATATTTTTTCACTTACTTATGAACTCCCGATATTTTAGGCTGTTCTAAAAGTTCTTTGGAGTATTCTAAAGATAAAATATAATCTCCAAGACATAGAGAAACGTACGCACTGGCAATCAGAATTCCATTTTTGAGAACAGCTGCTCCATCCCGAGTTAGGGGGTTGGAAGGACAAGGTCCCGGACTAGGGGGAGGAGCTGGCGGAGTAACACCTAAGCAAAATGAAACATTTTTTAAATCAATATGTTTAAGTTAGTTGATAAATCTTGATTAAACGGAATAAATAAAAAGTAGATCAGATGTATCAAAATATTTAAAATAATTATTTTCAGTATTTATGATAATAGTTGAACAATTATAGAAATTGCAGTTAATTTAATTTAACATACCTGGAATTAGAAACAGTGGAACTGGAGGTGTAGCAGTACCAGAAGGTATCAACAAATGAGCATTTCTTAAGCACAATGAGGCAAATTCTAATGAAGGAACAGGAACAGCATAAGATTGACTTTCTACACTGTAATTTTTTAAATGTTTTTATATAAATAATTCTAACACAATTAAAATATTAAAATCTCACTATGCTTACCTATATTTCTTATCTATTGAAAAATTGGTTACAAGTACAACTTTCTTCTTATCTCTAGACCCAACAAAATCCATAATTATGTTTTTTTGACCTTCAAAATCAATTTCATTAGTCTGAAAATGTGTTAATTGAAATACTACAAATTCCACTGATATTAGCTAGAGTAAGTGTTTATAATTAAAACAATAATTATCATACATCAAGGCTCATAATGACCATGGAACATTTCTATACTTCTTTACAGAATTTCAATGTTCGAGTTCCAAGTCTATTCGTAGGGCTGATGGAACATACGTACTATAATCAGAATCAAGCTGAAAAGAATAACAAGAAAAGTGATTGAAGCAGGAAGTGTAAGTAAAAGAAGAGCAGAACACTATAGAATGGAACGACAAATAATGAAAAAGTATGGATGGAATGAAAATTACTCAAACAAAAATTTAAATTAGCCACATGTACAGAAAAGAACCCGAATTGTGTATATAAGTTTCAATGTAACAGGATAATTTATCTCTTAAATATGAAGTATTTTTGACTCGAGTCTTATACCTAGTCCCGCCCACTTCAATCCCAAATGAGAATTTCCACTTACATCTACCAATAAATCTACTGATTATTTTATTTTTGGAAATCCTATTTTTTATAAAATTTTCATGGAAAAACAAACCACAAAATCTAAGGACTCATGAATGTCAATGTCAATATAAGGTAGAAATACTGATTGGTCTCTTTACAAGACCAATCTGAAGGACAATTTGGAACACTTCGAAGTGAATGGGGTAAATCACCCGCACTATGACCTGGAACAAAGAGTCGAACAGATCAGTGAGGCAATAATGGAAGCTTTTCATTCCAGTTGCCCACTCTCAAAAGTCCGTTCAGAAAAGGATGCTCCTTGGTGGAATGAGAACCTGTCAAACCCCAGAAAAGAAGTCTGTCGGCTCTTTAATAGAGCCAAACGTGACTGTAATTGGCAGTGGTACACTGAGAAGCTTACTCAGTACAATAAAGAGATTGGGAAGGCCAAAAGGCTTAATTTTCAAGCCTTTTGTGAAAAGATCACTTCCACTCACACAGCAGCCAGACTACAAAAGGTCATGGCAAATGGGGGAACTAACCCCACAATGTCGCTGAAAAAGCCAGACGGATCATACACGGAAGGTGAAGAGGAACGATCCATTCTTCTTCTTCGAACCCACTTCCCAGGTAGTGAACCAGCAACGAGCACCGAAATAGCAATGAACTAGACCAAAAAATCCCACAAGGAAGATTGGGACATTGCTAAGAAAACCAGACAACGGTTGGAATGGGCAATAAGTACCTTTCAACCATATAAATCACCAGGAGTGGATGGAATATTTCCAGCACTCCTACAGCAAGGGATAGAGGAGATTCTTCCTCACCTACTGAAGATTACAAGAAGCAGTCTAGCAGTGGGTCTAATACCTAGAAAATGGAGAAGGGCAAGGGTAACCTTCATACCAAAAATAGGGAAAAAAGATTTGACTGATCCCTGATCTTTTAGACCCATCTGTCTAACATCGTTTCTACTCAAATCGATGGAGAAAGTAGTGGATAACTACATAAGAATATAGAATCTGGAGAATATACCACTTCATAAATGTCAGCATGCCTACAGAGCGAGACGGCTCTGTATCAGCTGACCGAAGTCATCCAGAGAACTCTGAACAACAAAGAAATCGCAATATGCGCATTCCTGGATATATCAGGGGCCTTTGACAACACAACTCATGTGTCTGTCAAATAAGCACTAAAAAGGCGAGGAGTGAATGAAACCATTGTAAAATGGATGTATGAGTTGTTGACAACGAGGATAGCTGAGACACAGGTGGGGAATCAAACCACCTCAGTTAAAGCAACTCAGGGGACACCTCAAGGGGGAGTGATATCTCCCCTTTTATGGAGCCTCGTAGTAGATGAGTTGCTCTACACTGTAGAGCAACTCATCCGTTAGCCTGTAGAGTCTACAGGCTAACGAAGCTTGGCTTCGAATGTATGGGCTATGCCGATGACATTGTTTTAATAGTCAGAGGCAAGTTCGAGAGCACATTGTGTGATTTATTACAAAAGGGCCTCAGAATCATTGAGCAATGGTACTTGTCAGTGGGGCTAAACATTAACCCAAGCAAGACCATAGTAATTCCATTTACCCAGAAAAGAACACTTCCAGCCATGAAACCCATATCCTTAAACAGGGAAATCATACAATGGAAATCAGAGGTTAAATATCTAGGGACAACCCTAGACAGTAAGCTTCTGTGGAATAAGCATGTTGAAATAACTGCTAGTAAAGCAATAAGAGCTTTGATGGCGTGCAGAAATCTAGCTGGTAAGAGGTGGTGCTGTAACCCAAAAATACTGCGATGGATGTACGCCATGATTGTAAGACCAGCAATTACGTATGGGGCAATAGTTTGGCATACAAAAGCAAGTCAGTACAGCACGAGGAGGACCCTAGACAAAGTTCAAAGGCTTGCCTGTGTGTGCATCACTGGAGCTATGAGAACGTGTCCAACTAGGGCACTTGAGATCATTACAGATCTCACACCTCTACATCTGGTGATAGAAAGATCTGCCCAAGAGGCAAGTCTCTATCTAAGGAATGTTCAGGCAATGAGAGTATTAAAAATCAGGGAGCTTGGTCCTCTATGACAAGATACATCTCATTAACGAATCTTCCCAGTGACGAAATGATCAGGAAAGTAAGCATCGAAAAGAATTTCTCCATGATGCTAACTACGAGGAGAGACTGGGAAATGGAATACGCCACCCAAACTCTCAAAGAAAACACCATTAGATGGTATAGAGATGGTTCAAACACCACCATTGGAGCAGGCGCTGGAGTATTTGGGCCTGGCACCAGATACTCATTATCGTTAGGCTCCTTCCCGAGCGTCTATCAGGCAGAAATACTTGCGATCGAAAGATGCGTGGAAATGAACCTAGAAAGAAACTACCAGAAATGTGACATATCGATCCATTCTGATAGTCAAGCAGCTATCAAAGCATTGAGCTCCCATGTCATTGACTCAAAGTTGGCATGGGAGTGCTGAAGAAAACTTGATGAGTTAGGCAAGAATAATAGGGTCTCTTTAGTCTGGGTTCCGGCCACTCGGGAATCACGGGAAATGAAGAGGCCAATACACTTGCCAGGAAAGGAGCACAAATGCCCTTTATTGGCCCGGAGCCTTTCTGTGGTGTAGCAAAATGTTTCTACAAGAAACAGTTTCGGAAGAAAGAGGAAACCGAAAGAGAAGCACTCTGGCGGTGCCTTTCCGGGTTGGAACTTTCCAGAAAGTTCCTGTGGAACTTTGACACTGCTAGATCCAAAAAATATTTGGACCTCCGTAAAGATAAGCTACATCTCCTCACGGGCTTTCTTACAGGACACTGCCGCCTTAGGAAGCACTTAATGAGAAGAGGTCTAGCAGAGATTGACGAGAGTAGATTCTGTGGGGAGAAGGATGAAACTCCGGATTACCTAGTTCTGGAATGCCTCGCCATTGCAAGCCAACGCAAGAAATGCTTCAGACAAAAAACGTGTAAGAGTGAGGACCTAACCTTGTTGAAGCCGTCCCAAATACTAGAGTTCATTAGAACCTTGGAACTGGAAGGCGAGTTGTAGTAGTAGCGAGAACAACTCTGATAGGGGGGGCACAATAAATCTTTGGTTTCAGTGCACTGTAACCCCGTTAAAATATAATCTAGGTAGGATTATACTCTGTAAGAGAAAGAGTAAGGAGCCACCATTTTTTCTTCATTTTTGTAGTGGTTCTCAGACGAATTGCCAGACCATAGGTTTCAAGGATACAAGAAGGGAAGACTCCTCTCAAAATGTATATAATTCAACTTTGGTGATGAAAAAATTGTAAATAAATAAATAAATAAATAGAATGGAAGTATTCCCAGAGGATCAATCATAATTTTCAGACACCTGAAAATGTAAAATGATAGAAGAAGAATGCTGTCAATAAAATTTACCTCTTTATGAACCATAATACAACATTCTGCTATACGTAACCATAACCCGGAGTTTCTGTGGTATCTCCTAACAGCTATAATCAAACAATCAAAAGCCTGATTTGGTCTTTTAGCGTACAAAAGAGCAATACCCAAATTAAACATTAATTCATGATATTTAGATCCTCCTAAAGTGAATAATGACTTCTCGCCTAAAAATAAGAGAGTGAGAAAGCTAATGGCTGCACAAATTTGTATTCCTTACTATCATCCTTATTTTGGTAATATTCAGATGTTCTCAATTCTTCTTTCAAAGCCATTTGTAAATAGTGACATGCCAAATTTGGTTTTCCCATGGCATGGTGTATTGCTCCCATGTTATTGTAAAACATTAGAGTGGACGATTCCCCACACTCACTACAAATCATATTTTATTATTAAGATGGAAGGAAACCTCAAACATAAAACTCACTGGTAAACATAACTATCTTTTGGTATAGAAGTTAAAATTTTCACAGCCTCTTCATAGGATCCTTTTAAATATTCAATGTTAGCTGCTAGAAACAAGGCGTCAATGTTCTGAAAAACATATTCTGGAATCCTGTTTTATTTCATAAATTAATTGATAAATCACTGTAAATTGCAGCACTCATGACTTATTGAAAATTTAACCAAATGAAAATTAAACCATAACTTACAGTTTTATCTTTAAGAAGAACTTGAATTTCCTTCATGGCAGTCTTAATGGAATGATTCATTATATAACTTCGTAACTTATACTTTAGAAGCTTTTTCTCAAACTTCTCCGGCAGTGGTTTAGGAGGAGGTAATTGTATCTAAAAATGGATAAAATTATCACCCAAATATATGTTGTTTTAACTTGTACCTTTCTGTCTTTTCCATTCTTATCCAAACCTTTTAAGGGTAGGCTACCGCCATAAATTAAATTGTTCTCCAAGTAATTTATTAAAGTTAATGATTTATCTGGCTGTCTAAGACATAATTGTATCTCTATCACTAAAAGGCTGACTTGTTTTGCCAAACATTCATCTATAAAAATAACAAGATGTAATTTTTTAGCTCATATGTTACTATAAGACTTACCCATTGGTTCAATGAATTTATATACTCTATCCATAATTCTTAGGGCAGCAGTGTATTGCTTCTGGTGGTACAACAAAACTGCTTGATTAAACTGTATAATACAATGATCAATATCATCTAGTCGTTCTAATTTTATCTGAAACTGATCAAAAACATATGTGTACTTCATTCTTTTACAACTGGTTATTAAAAAATTATCATGGCCAATGATAAAGAGGATATCGAGTATATGGCTAGAAAACTACAGGAGGAATATTGGAGATGGTGCTTAGAAATCAAAGTATACATCAAAATATCTCCCGATTGGAACTTAACAGCTAGAAAATGGCGATATTATTACATTCCATAATTAATAACACTTGTATTGGCGTTATTTTCGATTCTACAGAGAGAACAACAAAAATATATGATACACTCAAAAAAAGTAGTCTTCTGTATGGAGTCGAGACATGGCGGCTAGCGGAGAATAACAAAAGAAAACTAGAGCCAGTGGAAATAGATTTTTTCAAAATGTCTCATCGGATAGAATCTGAAATGAAGAGGTAAAATGCCGAATGGGTATAGAGGAATCACTAACAACATAGATCAAAAGAAAATAACTAATATGGTATGGACACGTCTAGAGAATGCCAGATACATGAATTCAAAAAAAAAACATTGGAATGGGTACCACCAGGTACCGGGTAGAAGAAGAAGAGGGAGGCTGAGGAATACTTGAAGGGAAGGAGTTACAAGGGCTCACGATCTGTTAAGAAATATTTACATCTTCTAGTAGATCATGTTACATAATATTGGAACACTTCTAACAGATTTAAATAATTTCCCGAAGGAAAAAATATAACAATGATTTTCACAGCAGTAAATGCACCTCTAACGGTTTAAATGAGAGACTTAATCAAACTTTAGTACTTAAATAAAATAAGATGCACTATGAATGAAGTAAATAACAAATACGCACGGACAAGAGTTGCTCATTATTGTGTTGAAAAATACAATGAAACTGAACACATGGCAGATACTGATATCAGTCGATCCCTACTGAACACACAGTAACTGGATTCAGTCATAAATATTTATTACAAGGAGTATATACCTCAATTTTACCAAGTGAATTAAGAAAAAAGAAAGATAAGTGTAATAATTTAGAGAGTATGATAGAAAAATTACCTTCAATAAGAGTACCAAATACCCCAAATATAATAAGAAAGACAAGAACAGAAAAGACTATGACTTCAGCATAGTGGACTTCGTATATGTTGAAAATGAGAAGAAATTAAATCGAAAAAAAATAGATGTATTGAGACTTGGACCCTACAGAATTTCAAGGAAAATATAAAAGTCAATATTTGAAGTTGATACAGGATACAATCAGATTCAAATTTGTTTCATATCTCAAAACTCATTCCAACTCCTAGTACCTCAGATGAAGAAAATACCGAGTTCAGTAATTAGTCATGTGTAATTTTGTACCAAAATTTTCTTTGTAGGGGGGGGGGGAGATGCAAAGACCACTTGACATGGAGCATTACAACATGTAAAGCAATGCAAGAGGCAATATTGCAGATAGCTCTCACAATTGCAACTTTATCTGTTTGATGTCATTTCTATTGCATGAAAGTTGCAATTCTAGGAAGAAATCTAGTTACTATTGGTTTAACAACCAACCAAATGTCAATAAAATCAATTGAATGACTGGAGCCCATTTTTTTGTAAAATTAACTTTCTTGTTGATTCGTAATTTTGGTTGCTGACAAGTTTCTTGTTTACCTTGTGTAATATTAAACAACATACAAGACTCATCATATGCAATATTTTGATGTTGTATTGATCCATGTCAAGCCGCCTTAAGGATTTATGTGATTTGTACATAATAATCAAATCACCTGAGATGTCAAAGTGACAATAGCTATCCATTCAAATATTGTAAAAGTCGTCAAGATTACAAGAAGCGAATAATTAACGTGAATGTTGTTTCTTTGATTTTCAGGTATGATTTATTGTTATTTCATTGTATTCAGTATTTAAAATAAAAATAAAGCTTTTATTTTCAGTGAAACAATTCCGTTTTTTAGTTTTATGAGAATAAAAAAAATTGTATTGTAAATTATAATAAATAAGCATTTGATTTCGTACCTGATTGCATATTTGTGTTAAATTTCTCTGCAGCTGTTCAGTTCTCTTGAAATCATTCTTGGAATACTCAATTATGGCTTTATTTTGGACTACCTTAAGATCCCCATGTCTATTTTCTAATTTATTTATAAATTGCAAGCAGCTTGCATAATTTTTTCTACAGAAAAATAAATAATTATAAAATACTTAAATTTATATTAGTTTGACTTACTTTTTAAATTCATTAAGAGCATTTTGAGCAAGTTCTCGTTCATGATCAGAGACGATTTCTGGACCTTTCTCTTGGTCCTTTTCCGACATTATAAACTATTTGTTTATTGAGAAATAATTTTGGTTGTTGTTGGTCTATGAATTAATTAAATTTTTATTTATTCAAACCAAAGTTCTTTTAACCTAAAAATAGATTTGACTTCTTCTCTTTTTTTATAACTTTTCAACTCTCCCGTAACTAAAGAAAAAGTATTGTGGTTGAATGTTCACATAGCAAGCGTCTTACGTGAAAGGTAAAAGAATAAGAACATAGTCTGTTATGGGTGATTTGTGGTTAATTTGCTTTGAATGGTGAATGGTTTACTAACCACTAGTTATCTCGTCTCTGGAATGGTTACGTAGATGCAGTAAATATTATCTGTGGTTACTAGATCGTGTTTTAAATAGTTAAATTTGTGTTTTATTTTCTCATAAAAATGGTATGGATAGTATTAGGCATAAAGCGTGTAATCTAATAATTCCTTTTTGTTTCAGGGTAAAGCAAAGAAAACTAGAAAAATTGCGGAAAGGCGTTTTGCAAAAATGAAAAAAATGATTAGTTTAAGTGATCCTCGTATCAAAGAATCATTAAGAATGCCACCTAAGAAAAAGAAACCAGAAGATCCTCACAAAGTGAAAGTAAACGAAGCGCCACAAATTAGTTCAGCTCTATTTTTCCAATACAATACACAATTGGGCCCTCCATATCATATACTTGTAGATACAAATTTCATAAATTTCTCAATTAAAAACAAATTGGACATTATACAAAATATGATGGACTGCTTGTATGCGAAATGTATACCATATATTACAGATTGTGTGTTAGCTGAGTTAGAGAAACTAGGACAAAAATATAGAGTAGCTCTTCGAATTATCAAAGATCCCAGATTTGAAAGGATACATTGCATGCATAAAGGTACTTATGCTGATGATTGTCTAGTACAACGGGTAACACAACATAAGTGCTATATTGTAGCTACTAATGATAGGGACTTGAAAAGAAGGATTAGGAAAATACCAGGTGTGCCGATTATGTATGTTTCACAACATAAATATACCATTGAAAGAATGCCTGATGCATATGGAGCTCCCAAATGATAACTTTATATTGTATATTTTTTTATAAATACTGATTTATATTTGTTACATTTTGATATTATACTGGATAACTATCTAAAAGTTGTTTTTCAATTCACATAACTTGCTTTAGTAGAAGTGTAAATGAGTTTTTACAATACGTTCATTTGAAGTGCTACTCAGCATGAATCATTTTAAGTGTTTAACATGTGCAGCAGCGAAAATTAAAAATATATTATAATACATTTTTTGGAAAAGAAATGTTTAGTTTCATTCAAGGGTAAAAACATAGTGAAGCACTGCCACAAGCATTAAAAACAAATACATGTAGTTAACATAAACCATTCTGAGTAAAGAATTGATCATCGTCATTTTTGAGGAATCAAATGAATTTGATTCTCAGGACTGATGCCCAAAATGTGATATATGATTGGTGTGCTTAAGGTCGTGTTAATACTAGCAATATTTTTTTTGTTAGTATCATAGTCATAGACAAATAACCATTGTATTTAAGATGGAAGTGAGAAGTATATTGTGTTTAAAATGGATAAAGAAAAATTAATAACTGAAGTGTTTATTCGGTTTGCAATATGGGATAAAAGAGATAAGACATATCACAAGAGATATATGTTGGGTAGCATGGATGGAAATAAGCAAATTTTACAAAAAATAATGTCAGGTGAGCTAAAAACAACAATGTAAATAATCTATATCATAGCATACTATTTTATCTTTTGGATTTATTAGTTATATTAACTGGGCACAACGAAAAATAAGTATTAAAAGTATCTCGTATTTTAATAGACGTCTTTGATGTTGCATTATGGTCTCTCCCTCGCCATATAGATGTTGCCGACAGATTCGTATTAATTGACATTGATATACTTGCAATTTTACCTGATGGGTCAATTTTAGTATATTAAGTGAAATACAAACAGTTTTTAGACCAGATTGGTTTCTATACATTCTCCCAGACTTTAATACATTCAACCGTTTTTCTCACTCTGGACGATGTTTGTTAAAATCTTCCTTCTCTGCATCAAGGTTCTGATATGCATAAGGTTTTAGAAGGTGTGTCATTAACGGATAAGCTCAGTTATCCATCATTTTACTGCTGCACTTGCATCTATATCTCACTATCAGAAAGCATATTTTATATAAACAACTGCTTCCTATTTCCAACACTTCACTACGACTGTGGATTCATAATTCCCACAACTGCTTCTATAGATGCAATGCTTCACTATGTTTTTACCCATCTGTCACAAATTCATAGATAACTTGCTTGATTTGTTCGTTTAAAATTCTTTATTGGAATCATTTACAAAATCCCAAATTCTACACAAATTAAGGCAATCTTTTATATTTATGTCTTCAGATATAGTTCAGTACCACAAATGTAGATAGTGACTCAAGGGCATATTCAGGATCTGCTCTAGGGGAGGGGGCAGCTGTTGGATTGGAAGGAGTAGCAAGGTGACTACAACTTCTTACATACTAAAACGTCAAAAGTTTCTGGAAAATTGTTTTTATTCATTATTTTTACGCTAATAATAATTTTATAGAACTTCCTGAAAAAGTTTGTAAAACTTTTTCTTAGACCATCTCAAGGTTTTCTTTAAAAAAATTCCGATGTACACTCATCAAACATAATTCCGTCAACCTTTTCTCTCCCTTCACTCTTCGAAGAGTACTGAAGGCCCATTCTACAGTCTCCTTAGTGGGTAGAATTACACTCAGAATTGAGAGCGCTCGCCGCATGGTCTAAAAAAAAATATTAGCTTCATTTAAAAGAACACTTATTTCAATATCCTTTAATCTAATAAAACGCTATAAATGATTCTGCGTGTTTTTGTAATTCCCTGATACTCATTTTCAGCATATACAGGGTGTTTCCTAAGTAATCTAAAATATCCACATCCAAACCTGCAGAAGGCTTTGATGAAATTAACGGTAAGGTAATAAAAGTGGCAGCTGGGTTTATTGCTGGGCCCATATCTCATTTAATTAATGAATCGTTTACCTCAGGTATATTTCCTAATGTGAAAGTATCAAAAGGAATTCCAGTTTACAAAAACAAGGGCGTAAGAGATGAAATAAATAACTACCGTCTTATTTGTATACAAAGTCAAGTAACTAAAATATTTAAAATGGCATTCTCTGAACGTCTCGTTAATTATCTTGAACATTTCAACATGCTACCTCAATCTCAAAATGGCTTTAGAAAGAAAAGATCAACATCCAGCACCATGGCTGCTTGTATAGAACTCATTTATAATGCGCTTAATGAAAAGCTACATGTTTTGGGGCTTTTTTATGATCTTAGCCGTGCATTTAACACAGTTGATCATGAACTTTTGCTAATGAAACTTCAAAGAATTGGAATACGCGGAAAACCATACGAGTGGGCAAAATCTTACTTGTCCAATAGAACTAGAGTAGTTACAGTTAACAACACAACATCTGATCCTATTCCCTCTGAGTACCACAAGGATCGATTCTTGGCCCATTATTTTTTATTATCTTCGTCAGTGATATTAACAAAATATCATGGCGAATCAACAATTTGAAGAACTCATTGATGAAACTAATGTAGCATCTTTTGAACTGAATAAATATTTCATAGGAAATGGTTTAACATTGAATGTCTCAAAAACACATTTTATGCGTTTTTTGCCAAGAAATGTTGTGCCTGATATTGAGCCTCTTTTACATGTTAATGGAAAATCCATTCAGAGTATCGATCAATTCAAATTCTTAGGAATAATACTAGATCCCAAGCTCAGCTGGGAGTCTCATATAAATGCAGTGATTGCAAAAATAAGTTCATGTTGTTATCATTAGAAATCTAAGAAAAACTGTCTCTCTGAATGTATTAAAGCTCATTTATTATGGACTAACACAATAAACTCTTCAGTACGGCTTAATGTTTTGGGGTGCATCATCCTTTGTTGAGAGGGCTTTTAAAGTTAAAAAAAGGCTATAAGAGCTATGTACAGTGTTTCTCCAAAAGAGACGTGCAGATCATTTTTTAAGAAGGCTGAAATTTTAACTCTACCAAGTCTATTTATATTCAAATTAATTAAATTTGTTGAAGATAATCAAAGTTCATTTATAAAAAATGAAGACATTGTTCAATATTATTATTGCATCGCCTAATTTATGAATACCCCTTGTAATATTTATTTCTAACGTTAAACACACATGCGCGAAACCAGCGCCCAGCGTTCGTGAAGAGGAGAGAGGGTTCGAGTGAAAACCGCATGCGCGAAGGTGATATGTATGACAATTGCAACAATAAATTATGTTTTTTGAAAAGTAATAAGTGTTTATAAATATACAGTCCATGAAGATCACTTGCTGTTGTGTACGGACATACACACATATGACACTAGACAGAAGAGTGATATCCGCCAACCATTTTCACGTTTCGAAATAGGGCAACATTCTCCAAGGCATATCGGAATAATATGCTATAATAAGTTCAGTAATATATTGAATACAGAAAAAAGCATGGGAGCATCAAGGAAATTGAGAAATATACTTCATTCTTTTTTATTACAGCGTACATTCTATAGTGTTGAGGAGTTTCTCACATATTAGTACTATATTTTCAAAAATTACTTAGTATTTGGTTTATAGTCGATTTTATTAATGTGAATGTTTTTATTCTTATTACCTGTATTTCGTTTGTTTAGTTGACTAGTCTGATAGAGTTGTGTATTATATCAAATTTTGTATAATGTATGATTTTCATAGATGAAATATTCTATTCTATATTGTAGTGGGCGCTTCGTCATTCCATTTTAAGATGAAAAGCTCTTATAAGCATGTGTGATAAGTCTTGTCGTTAATGAGACACAGGGTGTTGAATTGTTTTATTATTTCAACTTTGATGTTTTATAACTCGGTTTGTAATGCCGTATTTTTTATGATTGTACTTACTCCCCTCTTTCGATTTTTACTAATTTCATTCTTTCCAATTCATAAACGTAGCCGACCAATTTGGCTAAATTTTGTTATTAGAAATCCCCCTTGAAAAATTCGTAGCGTAAAAATCGAAAGAGGGGAGTAAGTGCAATCATAAAAACATAAAAAAATACGGCACTTTTCCACCGGCATTACAAACCGAGTTATAAAACATCAAAGTTGAAATAATAAAACAATTCAACACCCTGTATCTCATTAACGACAAGACTTATCACACATGTTTATAAGAACTTTTCGTCTTAAAATGGAATTACGAAGCGCCCACTACAATATTTTAGATTACTTAGGCTTAGGAAACACCCTGTATAAGGGATGCAGTTTTGTCAAGGCAAAAGCTGGGGTATTTCTTTGTGAAAATCGAATATTCAGCGATGATGTGACAGAATCAATGTATAATGAGTGAACGTCTCCAGTATTCATTATCAGTGTCTGATGGAGGATTGCTCCTGTGTTTTTGCTTTTGGGCAAGACGTGGAACTAACAGTTATATCAATTTCTAGTTCATTTCCAATGCCTTGAATACTTCAAGGATTCCTGCTCCCCTATACAACTTTCAAAATCTTTTTAGTGATAAATTTGTCTTATCACCCTGTAAATTGTTTTAGTGTGTTTCTTTTGTAAACGTTTTTATATCTATACCTTATTGGTTTTTTAAATTATTTTAGTTAGACTTTTATGTTCTAGACGTTATTGAATTCCAGACTCTAAAAAACTGTAAGTTTTACCATTGTTGTTATTTATAAATATTTATTGAATCAATTTTGTAGTATCTCCTGATGAAGCTACCAAACGATGGCGAAATATTGAGAATAGGACAATAGAAATTTTATTTCATTTTACTGACCGCATACCCGATAATTCCCTCTCTCCACACACACACACACACTCACACACACACACACACACACACACACACTCACACACACACTCACACACACACTCACACACACACACATACACACACACACACACACACACATACACACACACACACACACATATATATATATATATATATATATATATATATATATATATATATATATATATTTACAATCAAGGATGTACCATTAGGCGATTTTCGGTTTGTTTGTCTGACATTTAAAAGAAAACTCCCCACAAAGACTTCGATGTCCATGTTTCGCAACATCAGGTATCCAGCGGGTGGTTGTCGGAGCTAAATGTGGAACGAGCGCTCCCCAGATATTATGGTTCATTTGCTGGAAATTTACCGGAAAACACCTGCAGATAACGTCCATGTCCAGGTTCCAGAGCACCAGGTATCCGGGGGTGGTCGTCGATGTCAGATTTGAAACGAGCGCCTCCCAAAACCCCCCCGATAAGATTTTCGGTTCGTTTGCTCAAAGTTTACAGGAAAGCTCTCGGAGATGACGTCCATGTCCAAGTTCAAAGGCACCAGCTATCCGGGGGGTTGTGGTGGATAGTTGGTGGAATAAACATTACAACTCATTCTCTTTACTGGGATTTATTTACACTAATTACATACTAAAATCTGACTTACATATTAAAGATATTAATAAATTAGTATTCATTAATTTGTAACGACACTGTCGTCTAAAATAAACTTTAACACCCTCCACAAATAACTACTATAACGGGATACAGAACACTACCAAATTATCACAGTAGACGAAATTGGGCGTCCAGGGATGGGTAGGAAATATCGATATTTTTTTCAGAAATAAACGATAAATATCGTCGATATTTTTACTTCCGATACTATCGTTAATCGATATTTATTTTAAGGTATCAAATTCGATATTTTTATTTGTGAAAGGGTTGCTTCGGCTGTGAATTTATCAGTTCCGGATAATAGAAGCAGATTGACAGGCGAACATTTTGAACAAAGAGTGCTCCTAATGTCCATATCTGACGACTACTGGAGTGTTTTATGGTGATTTAAATGGTAAGCAATTTTTTATTATTATTTCATTTATTTATTTATTTTACTCTTATGTCCATTTTCGGTGAAATTCCAAGGAGTAGGCAGATTGAGGCCTTGGAATTAGTCGAAGGGGGTGATTCGTTGCGTAGAGTAGGCAGATTGATACTACAGAAACGGATCACTTCCTAGATTAATCAACGAAAAACCGAACCCCTCCTCTTGATAATGGCTTCAAAGTGGAAGCCGAAACGTCGAGAAATTTCTAATTTCCAACGCGGTTCAACCCGTGAACCTAGTTGGTATGTCCATTATATATATATATATATATATATATATATATATATATATTATAAATTTGATCTAATGTTTTAAATATCAGTCGGAAGCATGATGACTCCTCCCTTTGAGTTCTTGCTGTCAATTTTATTATTTAATTTTATTTATAAATTTATCAATGAAATTGGGCTTCTGAATACTCTCATATAGAAAGATTGAAATGTGTTAATTCTAAGAATTTTATTGAGGACATGAAAAGAATAAAAATACCAACACTTCAATGAAAATTGATTTAATAAACAGTTAATAAGAAAAATTACTATATAACCCCTACATCCTATGCAATTCTTAATACACAATAATTCATTGTATTGCGTCGGCTCATAAGTTCAACGCATGCGCTTATATAACTTCCTATAACACGAAGATGCTCTTCACCGTCAATGCGGTGTAGAAACAGTTTATGCTCTGCCTGCGTGTATATAGTTGTGAAAATTTCAATACGTTGAATAAATTTAAATAAGCAATTACATATATATGTATATATATATATATATATATATATATATATATATAATAAGCAACGAATAGATTAGTGGGTATTGCACTATTCGTACATCTTGTTATATATATATATATATATATATATAAATTCTGAAATAATGTGTGTCAATAGAAAAGAAGATAGTGATGGATAGATCAGTTATGGATGTATTAGAGGAAATTAAAAGTTGGAAATTATGTGAACATTGAGAATGGATTAAATTAAACAAGTAAGTACAATTATATTATTACAAACTAAATTGCATGTATCTCCGTGGAGATAAAATATGATGCATCGTAATATATTGTTTTTAGGCCTTTTTATATTATAATCATGATTAGAACGTTCTGAATATTATTTTAGTTCACTGTTCGTATTTATATATGGAATTCCAAATATTTTAATTAAAATACACAGACCTTAGTTCCTATCTTCAGTCCTTCGCTGCTACTCGCGTCTCTAATTTCTTGAAGATCTCTCCTGAGAGAGATTCCCCTTCTGACCACCTTTTTTATTCTTTACAGGTTCACAAAAACTTATTAATGTATTTCCATTACCTTTTTGAGAGCACTTGTTAACTTTTAATCAAAATTTTAATTAGAGGAGATTTATATATAGACGCTAACCTCTCCATCATACCAAAACCCTCTCACTTGTTTTTTAAATCAACAAACTTTTTGGCTTGGCAAATGCAAAGCTTGCTTATCTTTATTTTAATAACACAAATTGTCAATTCCTATGTCTTTTAGTTATACAATAAAATTGTTTGATTTTTAAGTCTTGGAGGATTAACACACTTATTCACAAATATTTATTTTGTATTCAGGATTCTATATAAAGTCTTTTTCCTAGAATACATTAGCAATTTTAATCATTATTCCGTTTTTACGGTTTTCTTATTTATATTTATTTTTACAAAATATACAACCTAGATTACTGTTTCATATCTATGTAATTGATTATTTTTAAGTTCTTGAATTTTTACTGTTTTTGTCTTACATAAACTATTGATTATTTTTGATTTTGTTATTATTGTCCTATATAAAATAAATAATCAATAAATTTAAGTTGGTAATGAAATTACTAGATTTCATTACTTCCTGTTTATAATACATTTCTTTGTAATATGTTTGGGCTGTGTTATTAATAAATCATATCAATATCTGATATTATATTTATGCATATTTCACTCTTTCTACTGATTTTATACCTGAATTGTCAGTGATTTTTATAAAGTGGTTGTGTCTACTGCTACACCTTCCTTAATAATAGATACTTTTTTTGTGTTTATTTATTTAAAAATGTTTCAAGAACTAGAAGACTAGTTCAATATATATATATATATATATATATATATATATATACAAAAATGATAGTTCGCTTATATTTCTCTGCTTTTCTGCTCTTCTGTGGATACTAGATGGTTTCCTTTTATGTATGATAGTGTTTTTTTATATATAACGATTTGAGCAGCAACAGATCCTGTATATATTGTTGAATAAAAGACATTGTTATAATATAATCTAACCGAACCAACCGAACCTCTGTGTTTTACTGACCTACTATAGACTAGAATCGCCCTATGGTAGAGTAGTTGTTTTGCTGCACGAATTTAGCTTCTCCGTAGTGTGGGTGTGGTGGTTACTTAGTAAGTGCCCCTCGTATAAACTATGTCTACCATAAAAGTATTATATCTTTGGGAAAGCACTTACCTAGTAACCGATCTTCGGGGGTTGAATAAACGACAACATTTATAAAACTCACTGGGATTTAGTATATTTAAAATTAACACAGATTACAATATCTTATACATTTTAACTTATTCAAAATAATAATAATGAATGAATCATTCGTTAGTTTACACTTTGTTTTTATAGGAAACATGCAAGTCAGTCACCGTTAGATACGACCTTTCGCGTATGTGAACGCGATGTTTACGTTTAATAGAACGTGGTTTCTGGGTGTTCGCCTGACCTTAATCAGATCGATGGCCGTTATTAACATTGGAAAATATAATCTACACAATTTAAACTTTTTCTATGAAAATGTCTTTTTTTCAATACTGGCTTTTTCGGGATCATCACATGGGCCAGGAGAATAACTTTTATTTTAGGACCAGTGAGGAAGTTTCTGGATACAATCCTGCCGGATTTGATACAATTAGACCCCTGGAACTGACCGTACCTCCATCTGAGGCTACCTGAAACTCCTGACGAGTGAAGTCAGGGGGCCGTTGAGTTAACCACGTTAAAAATCTGACGCCCGAGTATTAGTTCCGAAGATTATGCATCGGGGGTGTCCAAAGTGACGTGCTAAGGTGGCAAGAGCCGCGTAAGGAGATGGAAACGTGTTACAACGTGATAAAGAAACTTCATACTCTTCTGGGTAAAACCAAGAGAATTGCTAGATTTTGAGAGAATGGACTTGGGCATATTGTCTTTAATTGTTTATTTATTGTTTTTAAAATGGATGATAACGATTTAGTGATGCAAATGCTAATAGACAATGTTGAAGATGCCGAAGAACAAGCTACAAATAATATACCTCGCCCGTATTACCAACGTCAAGATCCTTTCTTGGTCCTGTCCGATTTTAATTTTATTAAGCATTTTCGACTAAATAAAACCTCACACAACATTTACTTTTCAATAAATTATTATAACAAAAGTAACACTTTCTCACATCACATCCAGTCGAAAAACATTTCTTCTCAAACAAATTGTGATTATGTTCATATTTTGCAAATCTACTAACAGTACATTAAAACTAATAATAGATCAAAGATAGTCGTTCCACTTGGCAACTCTGGACAAAATGTAGTAGACGAGTCTAATCATCGTGAATATGGTTTTTAAGGACCGTGTGAGCGATGGGTGAGAGAGTATTCCTATCGATGAGTAGTTGTGCACGAGCACTCTCATATGTTGCAGAATAGAGCCCCTGATGAGGAGAGCACTGAAGCAAGTGAAGGTGAGATAACCGAATATGTGTGCCCAGGGGCGGTGTTAAGCGTGGGCTACGCGGGCCACCGCCTACGGTCTTACGTTCCGAGGAGCCTCGCGCCTAAAATACGCATAATTCAGATGCACGTACAATTTATTCGTTATAAAACGATATAAGATATCGGAAAAAATATACCTTGGGTATAGACAGTAATCTGTAAGAGTAAGAAGGAACGCAGTTATATTATAAAACCACAAAATCGAGAGATACGGAATGCTGTCCTCCTGTTACCCCACTCGACTCAAAAGTGCTGTGTAAAATCGGCTGTGATCTGACCAATCAGGAATCTACAGAGTTGCCAACTTAAATCACTTCTAGAACTGTATGACAGTGTCTATTGTCAATGAGTCGTTATTTTCCGGTCGTGGTTGCGAAAACATTCAAAAATTAAATTACTGCTGAGACATACCGACTATTTACACCTTAGAGTAATAATATACAATAGAGATGGCTATTCATTCATAAACACGTTTATTTTTGCGGTCAACAATCCTAAACGCCAGTAGTGAAATAATAAATGAATTACAAGAAGTGGGGATGGTATTGTAGATACATGGCCTTGGTAAATTCGGCAGTTTTCTTAAAAACTTGGCACCGACGAACCATGATAATCCAAAAACATTAAATTAATTTACTTGAAAGTTTATTCTGTCACTAAAAGCCTTGAAAAACACATCAAAACGAAAGATCCAAATGTATACTCTCTAGTCGTAATGGCGCTCGAATAAACAAACCACGTTTGACATTATTCACTACAATACTACAGCGTATTCGAAATTATCTTCGAGCACACGCTGACGATATTTGCATCTCTCTTTATATGGCAATTAAACAAGGACAAAACTACTAAATAGGTTACCCTTGACACATAAAACAGGTACTGAAATTTTGAGCAATGTTGCCACTTTTAGTTATAACCTTGAAGATATGTAAGGTTACGACAAGTACTTGTTTAAAATTTATATTTATTAAAAAAAAAATCAAGTATTATTAATTAAGTGTGCTTAGAATGTGACTCAATATTTGGGACACCAAAATATCAAAACAAACATATCTATTTTATTTGTTAATCTGATATTTACACAGCCGTAGAGAAAGTACAGATCGTTAAGTTGTACTTTGGGGGTAATTCTGTAAAATATACTATCAATCTATTTTTCGTGGCTTTTACAGATAGACCTATACCTACGGAAGTGAATGATTTTGGTTCATTATGAAAATTTAAAAAAGAATTTAAGTTATCTAATAAACTGCTTCACATTTGTGTTGTAGTTCTTAACTACCTTTGTTACAAAAAATATGCTTTCTTTTTACAGACAATAATGTACTTTAAAAAGCTTGGGTACCATACTATGTTTAATTACGACTTTTGGTGGAGTATGATGTAAGGGTTGAAAAGGAAAAGCAAATTTAAATATTTTGCGTAATGTATTTGTAAATGCATCATCATCAAAATGATCTACACACAACCTGTGATCTTTGGATGTACGAGTATAAGGAAGTTCTAAAATTTTATACCGCCGTCTCTTTGATTAATATCAGATGGAAATTTAAAAAATAATTTGTTCTTAAACTCCAAATTGCGAAGTGGCCAAAAATATTTACAATTACAACTTTTTACAATACAATAGCTATGATGAAATATACCTGGTGATTACATTTTAAAGGTTCATTTACTTTATTAGAACTAAAATCTTGAATAAATTAAAATAATCCTATTCACCCTTATTAGAACATATCCATATTTTTAGCAATTTTGATTTTTTACACTCTGACTTTGACAAACACAAGCCAGATTCACAACAGCCAATGTAATATTTTTTAATCTGTCTTGGTAACGAATCTCGGTGTAGTGACGTCTAGCGTATCCCCGCTTCGAGCTATTCGAGGGGAAGTTCTAATGCTATCTCGATCTTTAAGCATGCCATCCTTTACACACTCATCAAAACGCAATACACAATATATATTCTTTCCAATACTATATATTGACACGAATTTTTTTTTTCATTATGGCTCCTCTACACGTTGTCAGATGCGTCAGTAGATGGCATCTGCAGATGCATCTGTCGACGTGTAGACGGGCGTGTTTGATCGTCTGTGCGTCTGCCACAAATCCGTTAGCTGCGGTTTTTTGGTACACATCAAAGGGGTTTGGCGCGAACGTACGGCGTCCGTCCACACGTCAGCCGACGCATCAGTGTTGGCGCAGCTGCAGATGAGAGTGCGCGCGTTTCATTGTGCAATTTTTTCTTGTTAGTTGAAATGGCTAATATAACCACCGAGGAAAAATTTAAATTAAATAAATAGCAGTGGCAGCAACAATCTCAATATCCTTTTTTTTTAAATATCTCTGGTGAGTTGCATCTGTCGAGGATTGACGCAGACTGATCACGGACGGACGTGTAGACGGATCGTGATGAGCTATCTGCTGATGCGTCTGCCGACGTCTGCTGACGCATCTGTAGACGTATAGAGGACACTTTAGGCCAGCAAGAGTTGCGTTTCTGTCACGGGAAAGAACGGGGAAGTGGAAAGCCCCTCTTCAAGGGCTAGAAAGCCAATCAAAGTACAGCATACAGTGTTACGTCATATAAGTACGTATGTGATATTCGTGTTTTTATGATAGTATTTGTTGTGATAATAAGACGTGTGGTGTGATTCATTGTTTGAAAACGATTAATACATATGAAATAAATACGTAGTATTTATTGACCAGTCTGGTACATTGAACTAAAATTATTTAATAGTTTTTGTTGAAGATTGTAGCTGTAGGTAAACGCCAAGTAATAAGCAAAGAATCGTTTTAGTTCGGAACTTTTCCATTGAACATTTGCGTTCATTTTGTGACTGGATCAAAGAATATTAGCAAACTGGATTTGAAAAATGCTTGTCTGAGTCTCCTCAATTTTTGAGAGAAGCAGGTATGATCTGCCAGAATACTTTAAAAATAAAATGGTAGCCAAAAAGAAAATGATGTTTGATTATGAAGGCAGAGATCAGCCTGTACAGTTTCCCAAAAGTCTATGTGAGTCTACCGCTTTATGGGAGATAATTTTACTACTGATTCATCGGAGATTCAACTGATGATTTTTGCTTTGTTTTTTGTTACAGGGGGAGAGAAAGTTTAGTATCATTTTTCGACCGAGAATTTCTGAAAAGAAAACCAATGTCGTAAAAAATCTTACATTATTGTAAGGTCGACACTTGAGATATCGACTTGGGTTAACTTTCTAATTTTGTTTCATTGTAACAAAAATAGGGCGTGTAATGTTACCCATTATTGAAAGTTCATATTAATTGTCACGAAGCAGTTATGGATTTTAGAAAGGTCCATAATTCATTCTTATGAATAGATTTTTAAACTAGTTAAAGGTTTTAAGTACTTCGATTATATATTATTTTTTCTATTCATACAGGTGAGGGAGAAAGTTTGTCAATTTGTTTTTGTGATATACACTGCTCTTCAAATCTCGACATAAACTGCTCACCAAAGCACAAGTATATATTACCTCACCTTCTTCTTCCGGTCAGTGCAAAGTATTTTTTAAACTGTACCAGCATTTTTGCATTATTTTTTTTGCTACGAAGTAATTAGAGTTTGTGTTTGGGTCATTTATTTTTGCTCACATTGATATATTTTATTAGATATTCACCCATTCACCCCTACCTATATTGTGGAATTATTTAGAAGCAGTTTCCCTTAAAAAAGTAACACGAGTAGATTCCACACAGTGTTGAGTATTCAACTCGTTGTAGCTGGTTCTTTTATGGTGTTGTTACAAATAAACTGTTACACTCTTTTTTTCTTTTGAACTTTAATTACAATAAAAACAATGTATAAATGGACTGTATGTTGAGTTACAAATTAAAATAAACATGTTATGTTGTCTGTCTCTAATGTCTAAATCAATAATGAATATTTACGAAAAAATGAATTGGAAAGTCTGTCTTATCGCGCATGACACTTACACTTGCTGCGCGCGCTGCTACCGTTTCGGCTCCGCGACGCTTGTCCCGATGTGTGACGGCCAGAGGCGTAACCAATTAAATGAAAACGGGTACAACACACAGTAAGGGTCGAAACAGTAAATTTCTTTTGAATTGAGTAAAATAATTGTAAGTTATATTTGTGTTATTCTTGTTAGGGACTGGTAAATGAATTGTATACAGGACAATTACTGGGTGACAACTGACTTTATTAGACACTTGATCATGTATGTTCATACTGACATTTGACATTCACAATAGGTGCGTTCAAGCAATCACTGCACTACACTTATGACATCCCCCTTATCAAGCTTAACATTTTAATATGAGTAGTAAGCTTATGTTGACAGCAATTCACATTTGTAAAATCTTTAACATATTATAAAATTTTACCAAGTCACAATAAAAACATACAGTCACCTATTGTCATTCATTATACAATATACCCTTACAAATACTTAACACTGTCAACAATTATTATAAAATATTTACAAATAGGCATAGTCAATTAAAGTTTTGTGTAAAACCCATATCAGATTCATCATTCAGTCTTACATTTTTTTTATTAAATGTTTCTACCGTATCTGGAGGTACGGGTTTGAAAATCTGTATTTTCAAACGACAAATTTGAAGTAGAAATGTGCCCAGACTTACTAGAGCTACATAATGTTTCTGTAACCCTACCAGATTGTAAATTATTATTTGTACCATCAACAACGGTATCATCCATTGTTAATTCAAAACTACTATCAGACCTTGAATCTGAAGTTCTTAGGGTCATGTTTCCACCCACGGAAGATTCTGACACTTTACAATAATTGTTATTAGAATAATTTTCGGTAACATCTGCCATCGATACATTGTCATTACTTAAACCTAAATACACAAAATCCTTATTTACAAGATTGCTACTTTCAGCAAATTCAAAATTTCTGGAAGAGGGTTCAATTTTTTCTTTAATTAACGGTTTTTTGAATTCTTTTAAGAATTTGCGGATTCTGACCAAAATTGAACCATCCTCAGTGCGAATTTTATAAGAACGCGTTCCTACTATGTCCAAAATAATACCTTTTTTCCACACTTGAGACAAATCTTTTTTAAACAAAATTTCGTCATTAATCTTTAATCTTGGCACGACTTGAACTCCCTTTCTGTCAAAATAAAACTTTTGTTTGTCCTTGGCTCTGTCTAAATGTTTATTATATCTAACTCGAAAACTAGAACTAAGCTGAGGCAAGGGTCTCGGTAAAACGTCACGCAACGACCTCTGCATCAAAATATTAGCTGGAGAAGACTCGCCATTCAACGGAGTGTTCCGAAAGTCAAGCAACGCCAAGTAGGGATCTCGATTTTCGAATTTGCACTTTTTTAGCAAATTTTTAACCGAGTTTATTGTTTTTTCAACTTGACCGTTAGACTGAGGGTACTTGGGAGATGACATTATGTGAGAAAATTGCCAATTTTTTGAAAATAAATTGAATTCATTACTATTGAACTCAGGTCCTCCATCAGTGCACACGATAGTTGGTATGCCCTGCCTTGAAAAAATTGATTTTAATTATAAAATTACATTTTTACTAGTAAGATCCCCACTTAGGTTGCTTACATCTACAAATTTAGAACAATAATCTACTACAAGTTCAAAAGATTGAGCATCTAAATGAAATATATCACACGCAATTTTCTGCCAAGGTCTTTTTGGAACATCATGAGGACTCAACGGCTCTGACTGATTATTTTTACTATGAATTTGACACGTTGCACAAGACAACACCACGTCCTGTATTTATCTGTTCATGAATGGCCAATAAAATGATAAGTTAGCCCTATCTATGCATTTATTAACCCCCAAATGAGAGTTAGAATGAAGCCTATGCAAAATTTCGCGTCTAGCTTCTTTAGGAGGAATTAATTTTTGACCTCTATAAAGTAAATCATTGACAACCGAAAGTTCTGATCGCAACTTAAAATAACTTTTTAAATTCTCAGAAACCTCTCTCAACTTACATGGCCAGCCTTCCAAGATATAAGCTTTTAATTGCATACAATCTGGATCCGATCTCGTTTGATCTTTAAGTTCCTGAATTTTTTCATCAGTTGCATTTAATTGATAAGAAATCAATCAAATCGAAGCATCAACCTCTAAATCAATATTTTCATTAAAATACTTATTTTCAAACGCACGACTAAGGGTATCAGCAACTATTAATTTTTTACCTAGCTTGTATATTAGAGTAAAATTAATTTTTCTAAGTTGTAAAATCATTCTTTGTTATCTGGGTGGACAAGAGCTAATTGGTTTCTTGAAAATGTGAATCAGAGGCGAATGATCTGTCTCTACGGTGAAATTATTTAGGCCAAATACGTATTGATAAAAACGTTCACAACCAAACCACACGGCCAAACATTCTTTTTCAATCTGAGAGTAACCCTTTTGTGTTTCCGTTAAAGCCCTCGATGCGTGAGCACAAGCAACTCCGTCCTGCAGCAACGACGCGCCCATGCCACACCCAGAACCATCCACAGAAATATCCACTGGCTTTTTGGTATCAAAAAAACTAAGACATGGAGTCCTACTCAAAACATTCTTTAATTCCTGAAAACTTTTCTCATGAATGTCTTCATAAACAAATTTTACATCTTTTTTTAAAAGAGCCCTCAATGCTGCTGTTTTCTATGACAAATTTTCCACAAAGCGACCCAAATAAGTAACAAACCCAAGAAAGCGCTGAACTTCCTGAACATCCATAGATCTTGGCATGTTTACGATAGCTTCCACTTTGGTTTCGTCCGGAGCTATGCCGTGAAAAGAGGTTTTGTGCCCCAGATAGGTCACTTCACTCATACAAAACAAAAAACGAGAGCATCAAAATTAAATTCTCGCGAAGCGGGAACTGTTTATACCAACGGGTAGAGAAAAAAAAATGGAGAAAAAAATCATAGGAAACAAATCTTACCCCTAAACCCCTCCTCCTCCCCCTTATGGCTATCTCGGAGACGGTTTGAGATATCGAATTCTAATATTCCAAAGATTTCCCTATGGCATAACGCCGTCACAAAAAAATGTCGAGTTTTAAGAAACGATTATCCCAGCGTCAGAGATCACGGCAAACCCTCTTGAAAAACATATAACAAAAGTTTCCTGTCCCCCTTTTTGGGGGGTCTAGAGGTCGTCAAAAACAGACTTTTTTCGACATTGGTACTTAGGGCTTGGGGCTTTTTTTGCTATAAACGATAGCGAAAAACTGCCTCGTACGTTTCAAAGAAGCCATTCGACACGTGCATAGAACACATAAAAAGGGGGGATTAATGGGGGGAAATATACATGAAAAAATTCGCAAATAAATTTAAAAAATTTTTTTTTGGGAATTTCGGGTTATAAATATGATGGGGCAACTTGTCATTTCAAGCCGTTTACGATAATATATGAGAATACCCCCTGCCCTTATTTTTTGGGGGGTCCAGCATTCGCTAAAGATTAATACTGGAATCGCGATTCTCGGGGGATCTTCGGGATTTGGAGTGCCTATAGGCGTCATGGGTTTGAAATATTTTTAGGCCCCCCCCAATAACCCCCCCAGCGGTGGACTGAAATTAAACGTGGAAGTTCGAGATGATGTTTTTAGGTATATGCGCATTCGGTATATAGCTACGGTGTTCGAAAAAAAATTTTAACCGCAACATTTAGCGCGTCTTGTGGCGCCCTCTTTTTCGATAAAATTACCAAAGTATATATATCGATCGATAGATAAAAAAATTAGAATTTTTTTGAGTATATACAGGGTATTCTTTTCGTAATTTTTGAACATTGAATTTTTGGAATTTTTAGGCGAAATATACATCTTTTATTAGGGGTAAAAAATTTCTATGTACGCGTCTAAGCGCCCTCTACATTTTTAGTATCTAGCATTTTTTCGATGTCTTGCAAAATTTTTTTTATTTGTCCGTTATATTCAATGTAGTTAGGGGGGCAAGTTTTGCCCATAGGGGGGCATATTTTTCCTGTGAGTTACCCATGGTGGACTATCATAACCCATTTTTTAAAAAATATTTAATGATTTTTTATAGGCTCAATTACTACGCCAATGTTCATCATTTTTGATTCTCTACACTACAGTTTTTTTATTTTTTTTTACGGTTTTTCCTTCCCCTTTCAATAAATCGTACATTATGCCTTCCAGCCCTTTTAAACACTTTTTCTAAAGTTCTAAAATGAGACTTACGAGTTTCGCTATACACAAGCAGATCATCAAAATACACTCCACAACCCTCGATGTCTGAAAATATTTTTGTCATATGTTGTTGAAATATTTCAGGTGCACAAGGGCATTCGCAAGTAGCGATATTTGCCCAAACTCCCCACACTAAAAGTACAAAGCTTTGAAGATTCAGAATCCAGAGGTATCATAGAAAAATCTTGGGTGGCATCCAATGTTGAAAAAAATTTACAATTGCTCAGTTTAGATGTTATTTCATCAACTGTTTGTATATGCCAGTAAAAATTCTTTTTCAATTGAGCATTCAAAGCCTTAGGGTATAAACACAAACGCAACGAATCGTCTCTTTTTCTAACTATAACAACTGGATTCAACCATTCAGAGCTTTCATATGTTTTTTCAATAATTTTATTTCTACAGGCATGATGTTGGCCATCGCACCGCTGTCAAGTGTAAACTCGAAGAGTTGTCCCTTGATGTTCAACGGCGTCGTCCATGAGCCCCCATAAATCTCGTTAACCTGGCCTTCAATGCTACCTATAAACAAACATTCATCTACGTTACCATTCTTAAAATTATTATCTCTACTTAAAATATTTTCTGCAATTTGAACATTTTCAATTTCAAAATTTTTATTATGTTCTAGTTCCAAACCAGAACAATTGTCGACATTTTCACTGTTACAATTTCCGACAAAATTTACATTTCTAGAGCCATACTTATTATGAAACCCTGTATATTTTGACTTGTATTTTCTTTTAACATTTGAACAATCATTACTACCATTATTTTTTAAAGAAAAATTGGAATTCTGCAGAGATTTTGCATTATTATCATAATAATTAAATTTGCCTACTTTGTTTGTTGAGCTGCCACCAATCTGTCCTCCAACTGTAATTCCAGCCTAGTTGCAACACGCTGTGAAGTGGTTCAGTCCTGCACAGGAGCCACAATGCTTACCATAAGCCAAGCATCTTCCATACCCATGTGGAACACCACATTTTCGACACTGTTTGGGGTGTGCCAAAGGCTTCTGGACCATCTTCATAGTAATTTCTTTACCATGTTCTCTACACTTTTGAGCGTTAATGCAATACTGGACTACATCTTCTAATGATTTCATATCAGCTTCTTCTAGTAGCCTTTCTCTGTGTTCTGGTGATTTGAGGCCACAAATAAACACATTTTTAACCAGTCCATCCAGTAGAGTTCCAAATTCGCAGGATAACGCCAAATTCTTCAATTCCGTTACAAAATGTTCAATAGAGTGCCCTTCTTTCTGCTTGGTTGTAAAGAATTTATGTCTTACGTAGGTTAGATTCTTCTTTGGATTAAAATACTCATCAAATCTCTTGATTAAAGGATCTAACTTGTCCTTTTCATCGTCAGCGAACGTGAACGTGTTGTAAATTCTCATTCTTTTCACACCAATTAGCGTTAGTAATTGATTACAATGTGTTATTCTTGTTAGGGACGGGTAAATGAATTGTACACAGGACAATTACTGGGTGACAACTGACTTTATTAGACACTTGATCATGTATGTACATACTGACATTTGACATTCACAATAGGTGCGTTCAAGCAATCACTGCACTACACTCAGGGCCGGATTAAAGTGCAATGCCGCTGTGGGCCCCACATTTTTGCCGCCCCTATCCCATGTCATTACACTACAATGCTACACTACACACATGTTATAAATAAATTAATGGTGCTAAAAAGCAGAAAAACATTGAGGGCCTTTTAGGACAACGTAGTTTTAATATTAAGTAAGGCTTAACAACTGTTAAGCCTTACTTACTATTTTTTGCAATTGCAACAAAAGAATTAAGCTTTACCGAAACTCGAAATTGTGTTAAAAGTATAAATGAATAGAACTAGATGGATCTTATTTTTGCAATACATACTGGTAATAGGGCAATTTGTACAGGAAAAAAAACAACTAAATGAAATACATCTATTAATAAACAAACGTAGATAATGATTTATAGAAACAATAATTAGGTAAGTGACCACATTATTTTTCTTTAATTAAAAAGTTTTTTGCGAGCTCTGGCGGAAGCAAAATCAGAAACTATGTCGTTGAAATCTATAGTTTTCACTAGGTGTGCTTCAATGTGTAGAATTGCTAAATGATTCAGTTTTTAATTTGACATTGTTGACCTCAGAAAACTTTTAATTCGTTTCATCACCGAAAAAGACCTTTTGGCCGAACAATTCGTCACAAACAAACAGAGGTACATCCTAAACGCAATGTCCAAATTGGGAAAACTATTCTGCAGATTCTTTGTCCTTATTAAATTTGACATTTGTATAATAATACCATCTTTAGTGTGAACAATGTTTGTTGTATTCTTCTGTTCACATAAACACCAAAATTGGCTTCTACCACTTTTATTTTCTAAAGTAAATGAATGTAATTTTTCTTGTATATATCGATTAAAATGCATACACTCAGAAATAAATGAGTCTTCTAAATCTTCGGGATAAGAACTTATAAGGTTTTTCGCATACTAATCAAATTCTATTTGAGATATATTTTTTTGATAAAGGCACTCTAATATTTTAAATCTTTCAGATGTTTCCTTATATCCTGTGCATCTCTTTGTGAATTCAACGTCAATCTTATCGAGAATCGTTAAATATGTTTCTACTCGAAACTTATCCCTTCCTTGCAACAAAACTTCCCCTTCTCTAGTTTCGTCAGGCTGTAATTTTCTAAAACGTTTTCGTTTAGAGTTTGTGTCATATTCTATATCAGATGTCTATGATATTTTGGCGGCTTCACTCTCGTAATAATCAAACATATCTCTTAATGAGGATACAAATTTAGAAAGCGAGTCATAGAGATCGATAACTTCATTTAAGCAGATATCTGTAGACTGCAGTTTGATCTGCACTGCATAAAATCTTTCCATCAATGTTGCCCACATAGTTGTCAAAAACGCGGTTTCAAATCGGTCTAGATGACCAATAATACCTTCAGCCTCAGTACGAGTGACAGGTTTTTCAGAAATGTCATCAGCGATGGTGGTTAAGACTTCATAAATATTTTTATAATTTTTCTGCAAACTACGACATGCATCAGCTCTAGCAGCCCATCTTGTGACAGAAAGACTTTTTACAACAGAATTACCTTTCGACTTTTCAAGCATCTATGTGTAGATACCGAGAAAAAATTGTAAACTTTTTGGACGATGTCAAAAAATTGAAGCGCTTCAGAACAACATTCTGCAGCATGCACTCCAATTAAGTTGAGCGAATGTGCAGAACATGGTACGTATAATACTAAATTATTCAACTGTTTCACACGCGTTTGCAACTCACTGTATGGGCCAGACATATTACTAGCATTATCAAAACTCTGTCCTCTGCAGTCTTTTATATCAATATCCCAAGTCTTCAAATTCTCCATTAGAGCTGGGCCTTATGTCCAACGTTGTGTTTAAAACCAAGAAAACGTTCAACCGGTTTGCCATCATTGTTGACACTCCGAATAATGAAGGATAATTGATCAACATGAGAAACGTCGGGGGACGAATCTACACTGATTGAGTAATACTTATTTCCTTTTATTTCTGATACAATGATGTTTAACACTTTTTTCGCCATTATTTGAATAAATTCATCACATGTTGTAGACGACAAATAAGAAACATGCCCTCGTCCTGGATTACCATACTTTGCAATATGGTTAGCTAAGAATGGATCGAATTCGGCAATCAATTCCAAAGACATCATAAAGTTGCCATTTGATAATGATCCAAACTTCTCTTCATTCCCTCGAAAAGCAAACCTCGACTGGACAACTTCTTGATGACAGCAACAACTCTATGAAGAACACCTTTCCAGTATTTTGCTTGTGCTTCTAAATGTATTTTTAAAGATTTGTCGATTCCTACTGATTCTCCACGTTTCAACATCAAAATTTCACACTGTGAATTTGTGAATTTTCATGTACTTGAATTCATTGCTCAGCTCAGTATTAGAAGTACAGTCGTGCAATAACGTTACGACAAACTAAACGTACGTCTTGCTAAAACTTTCTAATAAATCCACATTCAAAACCTAGTTCAAAACTATTTGGTTTTCGTTACGTGTGTCCGTGCGAGGCAAAATGTTAATAACACAGTGCTTTCCGTTCCGACACACTTGTGGACTTGTGCACTCGTAGGCGGTAGCATTCCTAGCGAGCATGCGTTGTATGACATGCTTATCTGAGTTAGCGCCATCTACAGGGCTTTTCGGAAACGGTAATCTTAGATCAGATAGATCACTTATCAGCTGATTGCGGATTCTAACCCAGAACGAGATTTTTATCAGAGTTTCCGAACGACGCGTTCTGTTTTGTGTGGAAATGTCAAATTTAATACTTAACAAAAACTTTGTATTTTTATTACTTTAGTTTCTTGGGTTGATTTTTCATGTACTTCTCTCCATACCCTTGAGTATAAAATCAAGGTCCATACTCATTTTGTAAAGCTTTAATTTGTTTTCACTCATCATTGACACTAAATTTTAATAACAACAAGCTATTTTTTATATCGAAAAGCCAAAAATTATAAAAACCGAAAGTCTGAGCAATTTGCTAACTACGTGGCTTAAAACACTTAATAACTTTTAATTTAAAGAATTCAAAAAGAAAATTTTAATACCAATAAGCTATTTTTTATATTGAAAAGTCAAAAAGTACAAACTGCAAGCGTCAGCTGCCTGCCCACTACTAGGTTTAAAGAATTAATAACATTTTAGCTTGAAGAAAACAAAAACAAACGAAACAATCCGTCAGCTGATCGCATTTACCCACCGGTGAACTAGGGTAGAAAGGATCCAAACATATGATTATGATCCGCTCAGTTCGTTCAGTTTCCGAACGTCAGTGAACGTGATCCGGATTACTTTCCGAACGTTCAGATCATGAACGGGTTAACCCGATCATAGTTTCCGAAAAGCCTTTACGTAATTCACCAAGCTTAGATCACTTGTTGACGCGGGAAATATAAACGGTCTGACAGTAAATTCTATAAGGAAATAGTTACAAAACTGTTTTTTTATGTTTTTTCTAATAACTTTAATTTTTTTACCGAGAAGCATTTGCCGCCTCTCAAATTTTGCCGCTGTGGGCCCGGGCCCCACAGGCCCCTTATGATGATCCAGGACTGACTATACTTATGACAATAATGAGTAGCAGTATAAATTTGCCTGAAGTCTAAACATATAATAATATCATGAATTTCCTTGCTGTTATCCAATATTATTCTGTAACTCCTATAGAGTAAACATTTGGAAATTAAAAAATATATCCTCTGATTGAATTACTTGTTGATATGGTAACAGTATTGCTTCATTTTATCCCAGAAAAATTTATTTTTTTGTCTCTGCTGGATCTTGTATTTAGTTTACTTTAAACTTTGCAGTTTGTTGCTCTGTGGTACTCTAACAAAATCATCTCAAGAGTATCTATTCTAACTAATAAATAAGAGTTGAACCAGTTTACTTCTTTATTATGAATACTACAGTGTTCTAATTTAATGAACAATACCTCTATCAAAATCAATGCAGTCAAATACTGTTAATAGATCTAGAAAACTCCCACATAAAATTTTTACATTATCTAAAGAATTGGTGAATTTGAATAAAGTTGTTCACTATTACATCATTTAAGAAGCAGTGGTGGTGGGTAGTGTTAATCAAATTAAAATGAGTCCGGAAGTATCGAAATAAAGAGACGTGTTAGAGGCTCACAAATAATATTAGCATATATTTTTGACATTCATCGTATTCTGAGTTAAAAAAATTGGCTTTCAATTTAATGTATTTGTTCTTATACAGATTAGGTATAATTAGTATATTACACTCTACAAGTGCCGAATGTTTGAGATTCCTACACCACAGTGCAGGGCCCTCAAACGGTCGGCCCCTGTAGAGTGTATACTATTTTTCTTCATACCCGGCCGAAAAAATCGAGTGAGCGGTGGCGATTGCAGACCAGTTGCCGTCTCGAGTATCAGTGTCAGTGCATTAATTAATTAATTTTGGCCCACTGTAGCAGAGTGAATGCGCGTCTCTTCCAATGCAGAAATGTTAGACTTTCTGCATTACAATCGAAACGGAGAGTTCGTAGAAAATCTAATTAGTGGCATATCTTAATTTTTACACTAAATTGATCAACATAGATGCTATACGATTTATCTTCACAAACCTGTAAATTCAAGTTATCAATTTGTGTTTTTATTTTTCATCGAGACTACTTTACCTGTATAGATTCCTAGAACTAAATTATCTAGTGTGCATCACTGGAAGAGGTATGTTAGGTTAAGAAATTACAAAACAAAGACCAGAAATAATTACGAAAAAAAACTTGTATTACTTTTTAACTGGTATACAACAATTATAATATAACAATTAACAACAATAATTTAATCTTCACTGCTTAACGGCTTACATCAAAACCAAAATTAACTTTACTGATCTCGAATATGTTTAATCTAGGACACTACTGAAAAAATTACTAATATGTATAATTTAAGTGGGAACACCCAATCTTATCACTTTTTTATCATCGAAAGATCAGCAAAATTTTCTTGGCATTTATTACAATACATGGAACATTATTTGGCGAAATAATATAAGTATCTCACCTATATATCTAAGTATAACAACCTTAAAGAGGAGGAAGGAGGAAAATACACTGAATATAATTTTCTCCAGTTTAAGAACTACTAAAAATCTATAATTTTGAATGTCTTTTGGATTGTATAATTGCTGTGATTGAACAGCTTCTTTTTTGTAGAAAATCACTGATTGCAGAGATGGACGCAATGTTTGTTAATGTAATAAAGGTTTTTATTAAATTCACAGCAAAATGTTACAAACTATAAAAGTTTTAAAAGATATTTGAGAGACACTGACAATCCAACCCATTGGTTTTTAAATTTATTAGAGAGTTCTAAAATAGAGAAATTATATAATTCTCCAGTGTAGATTTCAAAAAAACTAGCATTAGAATAAGATCGAAGTGGATTATTGAAAGGTTTTAAATTTAAACTCATGCAGGGTATATATTTTATTCAAATTTATTGAACAGTTTTATATATAGGTAATTCAGTAGTAAAAAATTAAGTAAGTGCGTTCTTTCTTCTCTAACATTTCCAATATATATGTATTTGATTAAAAGGACGGTTATTTCGATTACGGTGTCTACTTGGATCAAAAGAAAACAGACCAATGAAACTCACATTACGTTCGTTTTGCCAAATTACTATCAGGACAGACTTTCAAAAAAATGTAGCCTTGCTTCTAAGAAGGTGGCACCAGAATAAATAATTTATTAATAAAGAAGAGTTGGATTATGGGAAGTAATAAAAAATGTGTGTGATTTCTAAATTATAAAAGTAATTTAGTTTCCTCAATGACTGATATCATTAATAGACTATAATTTTACCACTTCACAAGAATCTGTTTTGTTGCTAAAATATACCTTCTTACATCAATCTAGTGGAATGAACCAAGCAAAATAATGCATAAATTAGTTAGTAGAATAAAAAAATATGCAAATATCTTACTGAATCGTTTTATAATATTCAATAAATTTTAATTTTATAATGTTTTGGTAAATATATAGTAGTTTGTAGGAATCAAATTATCTTATAATTTTAAAGTACACATATGAGACTTGTACTAAGTTAGTCAGCTCTGACTTGTATCAAGTGTATCAAATTTGTCCTAAAATTGTGATGTAACTGTTTGCATATTTCAAGTTTTTCTATTTCTGCCACCTGGCAGGGAACTACTATAAAAAGCTTATCTATTCTATAAACTAGCTAATATATATATATATATATATATATATATATATATATATATATATATATATATATATATATATATTATTGAATGAGTCCAGTGTAAAATAAACTACTTCGATAAAAAATCTACAATTACACCAATTCCAAAGTAGGTGTAAATTTCTTTTTCTAAATATATCTAATTTGTATATATGAATAGTAGAATAAGTACCATAAAATTCACTGTTCTACACCCATCACATTTCGTACATAGATAAAAAGTGTGTATAGTTTAGTATAAGAAACTAAAAATGAAATTTGTAAGCTACAATATCGGTACCTAAAATTCAAGCGTCCTCAGCGGAGGGATCGCAACTATTAGTGTATATTATTAAACAAGGAGAGATGGGTACTGCTTTGTTTAGGATTTATTGGTATTTTGATATTTTTGGTTGTATTTTTTTAGTGAAACACATAAGGATAATAATTATATTTTTATTTTGTCGTTGGGAAAAAGAAGAAGGTAAATACTTATATTAACAGAGTGATTGTAATAGTGGGTGCAAGGGGTAAGATGCTCTTCAAATAGCCTCTCCTATACAAATGTCGACCTCACCTTCACAAGTGGTAACTAATTACCCGGTGCCTCTGTTAGGTGAGTGACGAAGCTCTGATGACCGAGTGATTGCCGATATAAGCAATTCCCTATTTACTGGCCAACAGCCTCGGGTAGAGGAGCTAGTAAATAGTAGGGCACTCTTTTGACTTAGGGTTGGGAAACTGGCTCTAAAGGCGAAAAAACGAAGAAGTTAGTCAACGGCATAAGAATACAAAAGGCAACGGGAAACCACTGTATTAAAGATCTGTAAGATGTCCCAAGAATGACCTCCCAATCGGATATCCGGGAGAACAGCGTTTAATGATAAAAATAAAGAAGTCACGGCAAATTTACTGAGCAAGATGAAAATTGATACATGGAACGTACAAAGTATATATGAAGCTGGGAAATTGGCTTTTCTACTCAGGAAACCAAGAAAAAAATAAACGGAGAGGGATTGGAATGATGATTCCACAGAAACTATGACCGTCGGTAATTAACTTTCTCCCACATTCAGATCGTATGACATTACTTAAATTGAAAGCACGTCCGATTAATCTTAACATTAGACGTATCGGAATATGAAGATGAGGAATTCTATGAAGAACTGAAACAAATAATTGAAAAAAACATGAACTGAATCTCATACTAGGCAACTTCAATTCCAAAGTTGGGAAAGGCAAACCAGATAATCTAGTAGGCCCTCATGAATAGCTCACAATTGCTTTAAACTACCACTTAGGCGTCTTTACACATCGAGAGCCCCATCAGACTGTTCCGAATATATAATTAGAGACCAAATAGACTATATATTGCTCAACAAACTGTTGAAACATCAGTAACAAGAGCATGTATACATATGCTGGAGCCGACGTCCCATCAGACCACGTCTTCTCATGACAAAAATAAAGATCACTAATAGACTTAAAGACGGAAGCATCAAAAATAAAGTAAGCAAAATATTAAATGAAACGTGAGTGTTGCTTGAACTTTTGTTGTGATTACGCATTTCGATGGATTCCTACCTCATTTCATAAGTTAATTTGTTGTTTATTCGTGTTTTCTGATTAAAATAAAAATACAAGAATTATCAATGATGGAACAAGGTTTTATTAAGGCAAATAGCTCTAATTTGGCCACAGTTGATTTGTTGATGTTGGGAGACACACAAACTTTCTTATTCTCTTCCCCTCGTGCACCAACAATTTTATTCGTGTTTCATGCACATTGAGGTTATACTTCGTTTGTGATTTGTGTTGTTATAGCAGTATTGATTATCATTTTTTCAATAATTTTATTCATGTCAGAGGCATAAGAAACAAGAGACCAAAAATCACAAATTTCACAGTACTAACGATAGAAACTATTTTTTGAGGTTATATGGTGCACACGCAAGCGTTCTATTTAAATTTGTAGTGTCACTATCGAGTACTCAGCCTGAGCAGTGTGGGCTGTACGAGCCTGCAAATCGAACGCCACTATTATAATATTTGTATAGTCATATATTCTTTTTTTTTCTATTCATATCTATGACACACGAAAAACATATTGTTAACGTTCTTCATTAAGCATAAAGACAATGCAATATCTACTGAGGCGTGACGTCACATGCGTTTTCGGACATAATTCAAAGTAGATAGAATAAAATGTAATAATTTTCGTTAAAAATTAGTTTATTGCTGAAATAATGTATTTTTCGGAAATAACAGATGTGTACCTACATTGTAGAAAGGGATTTCAAATCTGCCATCAGGCCTATTGTCAGAGATATTTACCAATTTGGTGTAGATTTAAGTCCCTTTGAGCTGTAAAAGTGTGATCTTTTTAACTAAGTACAAACTTTGACTGCTAGGATTTAATGGTCGTTCTTACTGAACATTTAAGAATAGAGAATATTTTTTTCATTTTTATACTGTTTTTTAACAATGAATATATTTTTTTGTTACACTGAAAACCCTGCTGCATTTTTCATATGCCTTTCAAATGAAAACAACAACAAATATAAAAGAAATTGTATTGCAGACATTTCTGGCAAAATTTCAATAGGCGAAGTAAGCCTCTACATGACACATAGCCTTCTTTATAATTAGTTTACAAGCAAAGGCAAAGTCTTTATAAAAAAATTATTACCATATATAATATATTATAAAAAGGTTGCAAAGTAACCCCACCTTAGGTACCGATAATGTAGCTCTAATTTCATTTTTAGTTTGTTAGACTATAGTTGGTTAGATTATATAGGCAATTTCACAGTTAGGTTAATAAGATCGTTTATCTTTTTTTAGATAGAATTGAATGTTTGTTTTTTTCTCAACTATTTTTTATCAATTCTATTATTGCACAAACTGGTTCAATTTAGTACTTATATCTCATTTGCATTTTTTATACCCTTCTTTTTTATTTTTAAGCTCTTCAGCAACAAATTCAATTATTTATATTTTTAAATTATCCATTTTCTGACTGCAATTTTACATGGAAAATACTAAAAAATAATAATTTTCCATATTTTTTTGTTCTCTAGGTATATTTTTATTAATTTCCCAGATTTGGTTTATGTCATTTGAGGACTATTATTTTTGTATTTTTAAGATCTTCGTGGTCTTTTTCTCAAAAAGTTTGTAAAAGTAGATGACTTATTTACGTAGGAATTTTGTGAAAATTGCCAATTTTTTATAATCTTTTTCCAAACTCACAAATTAACGTGTACTAAGCCCATAGAATATCGATACATAAATATCAGGAAGCATAACTGTAATTATTTTATTATAACTGATATTAATAATTTTTTGTTTATAATAACATTTTTTGGTGTACCAATCATATCACCCCTTTTATAATACCAGTTTGTGATTCAATCAGTATATTTTCTATTTGTGTGTTCACTTTCTTGTCGACTAATTTGTTTTCCAGTTAAGTATATTGGAAGCTTACTTACTATAATATATAATTTTGTATTTCTGAGCGGTGTTAGTTTTACGATTTAATCAGGCTTTTTATTATATTCTACGCATTCTGATATTTATTTCGACAATTTGTCTTCCAAATATTTACCACATTTAAAATAGCTGATTACTAGGTTAATCTATAAAATATTGGACCAATTACCCTTACTTTTAAAAAATCGTGTAAATGATGTGTGAGACATTTTGGTCTTTTGGATTAAAATTTGCCGCTTGATCTAATTTATTCAATATGTATCTAAGTATTTGATTTTTAAAATTCTCATTCATTTCTTTCATAAATCCACAAACATAAAAAATAAAGCATATAGAACGATAGAAATATTTCTCTGTAGATAGTTTTTGTTTGAGGAAACAAAGGACAGAATAATATTTGAAAAAACCTATACGGTTAAATAACGCATACATTTATTATTTGCTAAATAAAATAACATTCCAATTAGATATTTTTATAAAATGATAATTTAATACATAGAGTGGCCCATCTTCCACCGGCTTTTTTCTAAATGGAATATCCAATTATTTTTCAATTTCCTTCACTACTTCAAACCGGTACAAGTTGAATAATAACAACAAAATTACAGGATGTTTATAAAATGTTGAGCAAGGAGTATACGTAATAAAAAAATTAAATGAAGTCGAATCAAACTCGTAGATCGGTTTTAAGATGGAACTAGGCAAATAAATTAGCGAGCATTGTACCTTGATTGCAAGTGCAAGTATTTATATGCCAAATCGGCATATAAAAAGATGAGGAATAGTGAACTGGCCTGCTAAACCACTCGACTTTATCCCATTACTTGTGTTTTATGGAGTTATTTAAATAAGCCGAACCCTCTATCTAGGCAACACAATGAGATACTCAACTAAATTCGGATATTACAAAACTATTATTCAGGGAAAGATGGGACCTGGAAGAAGAAGGATAGCATAGCCGACCAACCTTTGTAAGTAGTATGGGGTCACCACCGTTGAACTGTTCCGTAGCGCTGTAAATAAATTCCGTATAGTCATGCTGCCCTAAAAAGGCAAAGGGCAGTAAATGATAAATGGTGAACAATTATATATTTATTGATTAGACAGGAGCAATAAATAACGCAGCTTTTAAATTAATCACCTCTGAAAAATGTCTACTTATTACAGCAGTATGTGTGTTTTTTATGTTATACTTAGCCAAACAGTAGTACCTATGTGTTTGTTTTAGTCAAATACTGTCGTTCACCAACGTAAACAGCACTTACTGCCATTTACTTGAGTATGATATTCATATTTCAAAATGTTGTACTTAGTCGAACAGCAGTATGTGATGGCAGTAGTTAGATACTGCCATTTGCCAGAGTATCATTTTGTATTATTTTCTCGGTACTTTAGAGACGTGTTGCTTAACTTTGCAAATAATCGTAATAATATAATAAATAGGTTTTAGTTGTTGTGAAAGTGTGTTTTTAATGTCTGCAATCAGCAATAATGTATCGCAACCCCCGACGAGAGAAAATATTTAAGGAGAAAACAACGCAAGAAAATTTGAGGTAAAATTAATCACCACATGTTGAAATTGAATATTACAAGAATAATACTACTGATAATGAAGGTATGAAAAATTCCAAGTTGGTTATCATTTTATTATTTAATAATCGTTATTTTAAGATTATCGTATTCAAAATAATGATATTATGTCCTTGATAAGCAATAATGACGATTCAACTAAAGTCCAATGAATTTACCAGAAGCTCTCTTCAAGGTATAGAAAATTGTGATTTTACTGCAGCGGTACAAATTATTAGAATAATTATAAACCATTTATCGCGACTATCGATAGTCCGTGAGCTGGCGACGGATTTTTAGGTTTATATTAGAAATTTGACTGTATCTACTTTTCGATAATTAATACTTATTCAAAAGGCTTATAATTTAATGGCCAAGTTTTTTTAGGAACATAATTCTTTTGAGTCCACTGACAGCAAATTATTTGCTCCACTGCAAAATGTACAAAATGAATTATCTAACGTATTATCAACAGATGAAGCCAATCCTAAAGTCGAGGTACTTACCCATAAAATAAAACTTACCACGTTTTGGCCTGAAGTAATAAATATAGTTCTCATTTAATTTTTAGGAGAATTCTTTGGTGACAACTTTGGCGCATGAAATTTTTTTCGATCAATTCCAAGATATTCAAAATGGATCATCTAACATATTCTTAAGAACCGTGGGTAAAGTAAGTCCTGAAGAGGAGGTAGGTATATATAACTAAAATATATTGCTTTTTCGTTTTGGAGTAATTTATTTTTTTATTTGTTGTAGGTGCTTGAAGAGTTACAGCAGGATTATGTTGAAGGTTACTATGATGGGCCATAAGAGGCGGATTCCAGTTATATAATAACTCCAATAAAATCCAGGAATACTAGCCTGGAGAACGGGAAAGAACCGACATGAATAGTCCGGAAAATTCGGCTAAAAATCCAATGCAAAAGAGGGGTAAAAAGAGAGTTTTAGCAGTAGCAGAAGAAATAGTGGAGAAAGTTACAGAAGGCTCCGAACATAATACAATAACAAAAAACAAGAGATTACTGAATAATTCCGATAAGCTTGAAAGGGACAGGGCATATAATGCGACGCCCATGTTGATGTAAGTAACATTGTATTGGTAAAGTGGCAGATGCAAGAACACATATCTGGGAGGACTATTGTAAAATGAATTATAATGCCAGAAGGGCGTGGGTGTACACTAAACTTATTCAAAACGAAAAAAAACGAAAAATTACGAAAGTTACGGTGAGCAAAAGAACTCAGACTTTGACGTACACTCTACATACACTCAAAACTCTCGGTTATTATGAAAAAAACGACAAAATCGTAACTACAGTTTTGAGGAATGCTCATCTTGAATCAATTACACCCCAACCTGATTTCCGTGGAAGACATGAACCATCAAACAAACTAAGCAGGGAAGTTTAAAAAAACACACCATGGCCTTAATTCTTGTGTTAGTCATTACAGGAGAAAGCATGCTCCTGATCGTTTATACTTGCCTAGTGACGTAAAAATTATGGATATGTTGGAAGACTACAAAAAAAATCATAATCGATTGGTTTCTTACGAAACGTACCGGAGAGTGGTGACTGATGAACTAAAAATCAGCTTTACTGAACTGGGGAATGAGGCATCTGATTATTGTGTCATTCTAGATCAACACTAAAATGTTATTTAAGAGGCGAAGGAAGTAATATTAATATTCTGACAATAGACAATGGATTGGCGAACGAAAATTATGATAATCAGGATAATAAAAACGACGAAAATCAAGAAGCGACAGATGATGGTAATACAAATGAAGGAAGAAAATAATGGAAATCATTTTGAGCTAGGAGACAATAATAATAAAAATACCGATGTGAGCGCCATGAAAACAGGATGTATAAAAATTCAAAGAAGAATCAAAACTGCAACGTCTGCAAACAAGTTTTAGAACGTGCGAAAAGGCTAGAATTTCTGGAAATCAATACAGGCAAGATGTAGCAGAATCATCCACCAATGAAGATATGTTATGTTACCACGAATTCCTAGAAGTAAAGAAACCTGTTTTACAAAAAGAATAGTCACCTTCCATCGAACGCAAAGAAAAAACCAGTAAAAAATATATCAGTTTTCTGGCACGAGGCACTTGCTGATAGAAAAGCCGAAGAAATTGTATCCTGTTATCACAAAGCATTAATGGAAGAACGAGATGCCCTCCATTTTGTCGACTGGGTGGATATTTGTTTGGGGCAAAATAAAGATTGGAAATTATTTACTGCATTAGTAACTTTATTTAATTCAAACCAAATTGCGGCTGAAGACATCACGTTAAAATATTTTGAAGCAGGACACACTTTGATGAGGACAGACTCTGTACATCATGGCATTGAACTAAGCATGAAATATATGGGCAATCTATATGATTTTAGTAATGCTGTACAAAATTTCAATTAAAAAAAATTAAAGTTGCATGCTTAGAGAACGAAGACATTTTAGATTGGGAATCAGGCGACTCGAAATCGAAGAAAATTAATCGGCCTCTTCTGTGCGATGTATCTATCGTTCAGTTTAGAAGAAACTCATGTAATATGTTTTACAAAAAAAGGATATAATTTCTTAAAGCAAAAATTTAGATGAAAAATTCCAGAAAAGTTGCGTGTTGGACTAAGGAATATTAGCAGAATTGGGGCCCAACAAATTTTCATAATTATGTCACTTATTGCTAACTATTATAATATTTTTTCCAGTGATCCTGATACAAAAGACAGTAAGTAATTTGTTTCTTAAATTAGAAAGTAAAACTTTTCATGAATATTAAAATAAAAAATTGTGACTTTTTTGTTCATTTTTAACCCCAGTATCGCCTCATTGCATTATTATTACAGAAGGACAATCCATTCTCATTAAAACTCAATTTATTCAAATTCGACTTTTTGTCACTTACAGCCCTTTACCTTTTTAGGGTAGCATGATGGTCGCTACTGTCCAGACCGGATAAAGTACCTTAAGAACAAGAAAATTAAAAAGACACTACTCGGCGGTAGGACATCCTGTATATATAATTATTACAACAAAAATATTCGAATAAAAATAAAGAATCGACCTGTTTTTTATAAAATTGTTACCTAATATTGAATGTATGCGTTGCTTTATGAACGTATATCCTTTATTATAATATTTCTTCAGTTGTTTCAATTTCCATTAATTCAGTTTGCTTTTAATTTGCTTGTAGGTTATGTTTTTCATTATTTCGGAACAAATTTCATTCAACAATATTATTTTTTTTGACTTCATCGTCTGTTTCCACAAACAACAAAAGTTTAAGAAAAACCTAAATTAAAATACATACCGCTTCATCACTCCCTTCTTCTGTGAAACAAACGGTATGTTTAGAAGAAGAATTCAGTACCTATTCAATACGTTTATCTTTTAAAAATCTAGTTCTCTTTATTGAAGACCGTCAAAATATGAATTTTTCATATCTTTATGTCAAAAATGAAACACAAAATACTTCATTACCTCATTGACTTCTTCGTGGTAAGGAATATTTCAACAAACTATAAGCAAATAGAGGAGGCCTGGGATATGAATTTCGATAATTCTTCCATCCTCCTTATGCTTAGTGATACAATAATACAAAAAGAAAAGCTACCAACATTAGTTAACAAAAGAACAGACTGGAAGAGTTTTCAAATTGAACTGGAAAACAGTAGAGTAGCGGAGGGTAATATGGAATACTGTTTTCTATTATAGTGATAAATTCTTCTAGGTGCAGTACAGTGCATTAGAAAAGTCATTAAATATTGTGATAACTATCCATCTAAGCAAATAAAAGTCTGCAATTTCTAAAACTTTATGAATTTAAAAAAAATATAAGGTTAAATAAAATAAGTACATTCTGACATTACAAAAAAATGGTCGGGTAATATGAAATACCACTATGGGGTAATATGAAACACTAAATGAACTAAAAAATATATGCTTATAGGGAAACTTTAGCGACAAAAATCACAAATGTAAACATCCTTTGGCGTGTCGGCGCATAACTCATGAGCCCAAAGTTCACATCTTGCGCACTGAATCCAGATTTCTCCCCTTGTATCAGCCGAATATAATCTCGAACAAAACAAACACTCAGCCTCTTCAGATGGACGATCATAAACAGGAAATTCTTCATCGTCGTTGGATGATGAGTCATGTAAAGATGCAGAACTGTTGGAATCTTCTGATGAATATTTACCTTCTTTTGATTTCTTTATTGCCTTTTTTTGAAATTTCTTTTTTGGTACGCCACTTGGTCCAGCTACCTCTGCATCTGCAAGTTTAAATTTTTTATGCTCTTTGTTTTTGTTAGTTATTTCTATTTTTCTTTTAACTTTATCCCTTTCTTTAACTGACGCTATTTTTATTGACTGCTCCAACTCTTCTTTGTTTGGGGTCGACGTCAAAACTTTGGCTTGACCTGCTTTCCGACCTCTCGTGCCTTCTTTCTTCCTCAAAGTTGGCTTGGGAATTATATCCTGTGGTAAAACTATGGTTGCATTTTGAGCCGTGTTTTCTGGTTGAGGTTTCTCCCGGAGCACATCATCTTCTGAGTGTACTTGGACCTCATTTCTTTATGCCTTCTGAATAAAGTCTTCTTCGGTGAATACGTTCCGGTTAACTGGAAACAATCCAGTTTGACGAAATCCGTTAACACATCTTTCACCATTTTGGATTTTCAGATACGCATTACCAAAAAGTTCGCTTAAATCAAAATTATTGACAGGCCGATTATTTGTTCTTAAAAATAGCCTTACTTCCTCACTGTAATATGTCTTTAATGCTCCCATAACAGTTTTATCTAATGGCTGCATCTTATGAGTTGTATGTGGCGGTAGGCAAAGTAAAGTCACATGGTTTTCTCTGGCATCCAAAATAACGTCTAAGTTTTTAGTGTGAGTATGGTGACCATCTAGAATCAGTAGAATGGGATTTTCTGCACTCGGTGTAACATGTTTTAGAAAATGTTTGAACCATTGTGTGAAGATATCCATCTGAATCCAGCCTGACGGATGAAAGGAAAAAATGGTTCCTGGCGGGGCACCCTTCTTTAGAAGTTCACTTGCATTTTTTCTGGGAAAAATCAGAAGGGGGGGTACAAAATTGCCACTTGCGCTAATGCAAAGGACTGAGGTTATAAGTGAACCTCGTTCGGCTGACGTCATTGACCCAACTTACCTTTTGCCCCTTAGAGAAAAAACTTCTGGATTTCTTGATTGAACAATGGTTAAACCAGTTTCATCCACGTTATAAACTTGGCTTGCCGAATAATTATGCGTCTCCATTAGGGTCTCTAACAGGTCGAAAAATGTGTCTACATTTTCTTTATTATATCCTAAGGCGCGAGCGTACGAAGTTCCAGTAGGTCATCTCAGACTTAAAACATTTTTATGCCTCATTATGAAGTGATGAAGCCAATCCTTGCCAGCTGATTTTCTTAGTAATGAAAATGGTTGAGGAATATTGTTTTTTCTTGCTAATTGAAAAGCAACATTATAAACATCGCGACGCGTCAAGCCAAAGAATGATTTCTCCATCTCTAGACAGTGCTTAACTAATTATTTTTCCAAAAAATCAGGTAAAACGGGCTTACGGCCTAATTTGGTACGGCACACAACTTCAGGCTTCATGTTATTTTTGCACAGCCTGAAAAGTGTAGCTCGAGGAACATTATATGTTTGACAAGCCTTCAAATAACCCATTTGTTTAGACCTGACTGCTATCACTGCTTTCCTCATATTTTCTTCATTCCACTTTTTGCGTTTTTCATCCACGACCGTAGTTTTAGGCATTATTGATACCCTGGTGCTCGAATAAGACTGAAACAATAGAAATTAATTTTTAGATGGCACTTTTATGGGGCAAACTTTTGCGGGTAATATGGAATAGTATTCCATATTAGCCGCACTTAGTTGTGTTGAGGTTAGGATTTTTTAAAGATGTCTAGACGAGTATAGACCCGCAATAACTACATCTTATATTAATCTACAGTACTTACTTGCTCTCTGATGAGAATATGAATAAAAAATCACCAACTAAATGATAATAAACTAAATTTTCACGGAACTCCACAAAAATTCTTCATGACTGAAAAACAGGTGTTGACGAATAACTATTTAACGAACGATTACAGAGTTACGCGCGTGTTTGTGTATAAATCTGCACTTACGATGAGCATATTTTTGCTACCGCCTTGTAGATGGCATCATAAGTTTAGCCAATTATATGGTATTCCATATTAGCCGGTGTATTTCATATTACCCGCCGCTACTCTATCAATCTCTCAACTCCACCACGAATTCACGAACAATTTGATGAAGAAACAGATCAGATCAATAAAAATATACAGCAAAGTGCATGAAATACTCCTAATATAAAAACAAGAACAAAAGTTACAATTATCCTAGAGAAATTAACTACTTACCGAAAACAGAAAACTAAGACGCACATGCCAGCAATCGAGAGCGTCAGTGGATAAAACTAGGTTGAATAATGCCACACTGAATCTAAAAAGAGAAATCCGAAAAATCAAGAATGAATCGATTAGTAGATACACTCAGTGGATTAACGAATTACAGTAACGCCGACTATTCCCTGTGGAAAGCTACTAAACGATTAAAAAGACCTATCCTGCATAATCCTCCAATCCGAAGTTGAGATGGTAGCTGAGCAAGGAATAGCATTCAAGAAGCCAACAGATTTGCAGATAATTTAGAAAATCATTTCTACTCCAACGAATGAGAAGAAATTTCAAGAATAAACTACGGACAAGGCGAAATAGAAATAACACTCGAGACAACAAGAGATGTACTAAAAGAGGTAAAAGAGAATATAAACCCAAAGAAAGCTCCTGGCTTCGACCCAATAACATGAGAAATACTAAAACAGCTTCCCCCGAAAGCAATAAGAAAATTAACACATCTGGTAAATGCTGCATTTAGATTGAAGTACGTACCCAGGATTTGGAAAGTAGCAGAGGTAATAATGATAGTCAAACCAGGCAAATCACAGCAAGAACTTTCATCCTACAGACGAATATTATTATTACCAATGATATTGAAACTATTTTGAAAAAGATTAAAGAATATAATAGAAGTCAGAAAACATACCTGATCATCAGTTTGGGTTCCGTGAGAGCTATTCAACGATAGATCGGGTACATAGAATAACCAGAAACAAAAGTCTCTTCTACACTCTTCCTAGATGTAGCTCAGGCTTTTGATGAAATATGGGATGAGGGATTCAAGTACAAAAAGAAGCATCACCTGCCAAAGCAATACTCTCAACTTCTGGAGTCATTAATATCAGAAAGAATATTCTAAATAAAGCAAGAAGAAACCTACTCGCAACTTAGAGAAATCAAAGCGGAGATACCACAAGTCAGTGTATTAAGACCAGTTCTATACCTAATATACAGCAGTGATATCCCTGATTTAGCGCTTAACACCATAGCCACTTTCTCTAATGACACAGCAATCTTAGCAGTCGGAAACAGCCATGAGGAAGCTACAACTACATTACAAACAACCAATGATCAGATTCACGCATGGTCTAAAAGATGGAGAATCAAACTGAATGAGATGAAATCAGTGCACTTGAACTTCGATAACAAGAAAGGTCGATATGTGCTAGTTAGATTGAACAATTTTCAGGTACCTTATGCCAATACAGCTAAATATCTGGATATTACACTAGATGCAGAGTTACGCTGAAAACCCTCTGTCAAAAAGAAGAGATAAGAATTATATATTGGATTTTGGGGCACAATTCTACTCTGTCTTTATAGAATAAACTGCTACTATATAAGCAAATTTTGAAACCAGTATAGACGTACGGCATCCAACTGTGGCTGTACGAGAGAAAATAACATTCAAATAATCCATCGATTCCAGAAAAAAGTACTAAGGAACATAGTCAATGTTTCTTGGTACGCCAGAAATAGCAACCTCCATCGGGATTTGGAAATGGATATTGTTAGCCAGATGATAGCAAAGTTTGCCAATGCCACGAAGAACGGCTCTTAGACAATGTGAATGCTGATTGATAGCCCATCTACTCGCTCAGAAGGACCAAGCCTTATGAGCTTGTGAAATTAGTGTTAAGTGTCAGTTCTAAAAGCAGAGTATAGTACATTAGAATGAGTGTATATTTGTAATAGAGTCTAAGGAACTTCTAGTGAGAAAAAACCTAAGTTTTAAAATAAAAATTAGTAAAATTAATTTAGAACAAAATTGCCCATTGATCGAAAACGATCAGATTGTAATTTAAAAAAAATGTATTTATCCAAATTCATTGTATCGCCTCCAAAAAACACTAACGCCAACGAATAATATCAACCTTTTTCAAACGCTTTTTCAGGACTCGCCGCGGATACCTTTTTATGTTTTCTATCGACTGAAAACAGGAGCATAGTCGTAGTAATAATAATTTTTGAAAGAGCAAAAGATCAACCAGAGCCATATCAGGAAAATACGGTAGTTGTTTGATGGGATTTAAGTTTATGTTATATTTGACAGTTCTGCGAGATTAGTTTGGTGGCGTCCAAACGAACGTTCAAAATAGCCCGAATTGAATCGTAAGAGACAGAAATTTTGTAGACCATGTCTCTCAGACTTAAAATACAATTTTTAGCCACCATTCCTTTTACTTTAGTAAAATTAAATTAACTAGAAGACGAAGCAATTCTTCCACCACATGGAGCACTGTAAGCAAACTAAATGACATAATGCTCAAACACCGCATGAGTATAGCCAACTTAGGCACAAAAAATCCGACAATACCTTTAAAAGAGTTTTTTTTTTCAAATTACCAATCCCGGCATTTCCTTGACTAAGTATTTAAGTTGGTAACTTTATATACGACAAGAGCTAACAAAATGAATATTAGTGTACCTTTTTTATTTGGTTAGTATCGTTCTGTTTCAATATCAAAGAATTATGTCACATTTTCTGTTGTTTTTGAGTATAAATGAACTTAATTTTGTCATCTATATATTTTCCAAAAATTAAAATACGAAACCTCTTAATCATATCTTCACTAAATAGAGAACCGTATTTTCAATAAAACGTGAATATTTTTTAACCTGTAGACATATTTATATCTTGTTGAAATAATTTAAAACCCATGGATGACTCCGTAGACTTCTAACGATGACATGATCAGGTAGACGATCCACAGGCAAAAAAATACAGCTGAGGTGAAGTATTTAATGTAAGTAGGCCCCCCCAGCTCTCCACCGATGTACTTTGATCTGCGAAGAACTAGGACAATAATTACCAAAGCTGCTTCCGTGCAGAAAATTGTGACAGAGAAGGCAAGACTGAAAATAAACAATAAGTTTTTTTTAAAATTTGTCATTTAACTAAACTTTGAAATTATTTAATTAGAAAGATAAACTTTTTTGCCATATGAAATCATAGACTTTGAATAGAACCACAAATTAATGTTCGTTTTAGGTGATATCAGACGGTTTACTTTTTATAAGTTCTGTCTATCATTCAGCCTCTTTCATTAAGAATGACACGTCTAGGCATCAAATGAATCAAAAGTGATAAATGAATTCATTAGTGAATGTTGGATTTCGGCATTCAGCATCGATCACTCGCACTCTGAAAAACGAAACGTATGAACACAAAGATAATGTTCACTCGAGTTCGGTATCAAGGCACCTCAGTATTATTTGAAGTTTTATTCTTGCAGGTATACTCTTTCTCATTAAAGTATCTTCTTTCATATGAAGGGAGTGAAAAGTTGTAAAAGTTCTTCAAATTTTATTTTATCCATTCGAAGATGGTTGCAGTATGAATCAGGATCCGCTAACTCTTTTAAGAATGAATCTAAAGCTTCAAACACATTTCTCCTTGCAATGCATGATCGCACGTCGACTTTTTCTTCGCTTTTTTTCCAATTCTTCTTGAAATGATCGCAAATTGAACAATTTCCATGGCGCACAACTTTGTTTGACGACATAGTCGAGAAAATGAGCGAATAACGTTCATTTGTTTATCATTTTCTATGTGGCATTCGAGCGTGGAATGAAAAAAAAAAGAGAAACTTCACATGAGTGATCATTCATCCGAGTGAAAACCACTGATATCAGCTTAAATGTGATATCATACGGTTCACTCAGATGAAGGATCATTCAAATGAATGCTCACTTTTTTTCATTTCACGCTCAAACGACACATAGAAATTGATAAGCAAATGAACGATATTTGCTCATTTTCTTGAATATGTTGTTTAACGAAGCTGTGCGCCGTGGAATTCGTTTAAATTCCGTTCATTTGATCAAAGAATTAGAAAAAGAAGCAACGACGTTGATCAGTGTTATCATGTATTGCTAGGAGATATGAGTTTGGAACTTCAGATTCACTGTTAAAAGAGTTGGCGGATAATGATCCTGATTCTTCTTGCAAATATCTCTTGGAGTGGAAAAAGAAAATTTGAAAAACTTTTAAAACTTGTCACGCCCTTTATAACGAAAGAATATACTTTAATGAAGTATAGTATACCTGCAAGCATAAAACTTCAAAATAATACTGAGATACCTTGCTACGGGCGATTCTTTTGGAAGTTTGGAATATTTCTCTTTGTGTTAATACGTCTCATTTTTCGTTTCTTCGGAGTGCGAGTTATTGATGCTGAATGCCGAAATCCAACATCGCTGGACTGGTTCACTACTGAATTCATTTATCACTTTTGATTCATTTAATATTTAGACGTGTCATTATTAATGAAAGATGCTGAATGAAAGACAGGAATGGAAAGAAAGTGAACCATCTTATATCACCTTCAGGCTCTATCTAAAATAACTGTGGGCGTCTGTTTCAATTAATTCTAGTTCTTCCAAGAAGTTTCTTATCATCCTGGAGATTTTGAAGGACCACGTTGTAATCCAGATGTGACGCATATTGATTTTCCCGTGTAGTTATTTCAATAATAAGACATAGATTAGAGGATAAGCAAATTTATAGTTTGTTCCAAGATATTTCGTCTTGACTACAATAAACATCGAGTACCTGTAATAATCCCTGAGTAGGTAGATGGCAATCCGAAACAACTAGTACAGGTAAGTACTTAGGACGCCCTAACATACTTGAACAATTACATCTTTAAAATAATCTTTATACATAAGTTGTTAATTAAATAATAATACCAGTGTTTAATCAGGTCATTATCAAACAGTTGAAGTATCCAGCATATGACTTCACCTGATGTAACGAGGCTGTTAGTTTTAACCCAAAATTTTTTACTTTTCCGCCCTAGCCTATATATGCAAGAAAAGTATTGGTTTACCCCCAAAAAAGTTGGAATTTTTTATTTTTACGTTTTTCAGTGAGAAAAACATTAAAAAGCTGTTTTTAGAATAAAAATCCCGTGTGTATGTCGTCGTCGTCGTTGTTGTCGTCGACCACTTTTTGTAACATGTCTTGTTAGCACTATACAGCCTCCGAAGTGCATCAAGTCACTAATTTTATGAATAGATATTGTTTTCGGCATCTCACAGATGAACCCTACTTATTTCCAGCTCACCGGAGCCAGTACAACAAGTACTGTGGTATCTGAAGTGCAACATTTTTGGTCATTCTTGGAGAAATATTGGTTTGTTAGCACGATAAAACCTCCGGAGTGTATAGAATTTCTTAGGTATTAAACCGTTTGAAGACTATTAGGTATATTCGTTTAGGAACTATATAATTGGTGATTAGGATTTTACTATTTAAATACTTAGATACTTTTGAATTAAACATCTTAAGAAGCTAGTATTTTTCCATCCTTATGTGTTAAACTCTTTTAATACTATTAGTTATATTCATTTTGGAGTTTAGGGTGATTAATATTCAAATGTTAAAGTTTAGGAAATATATAAATGGTGCATAGGATTTTTGATATTTAAGCACTTAATTATTTTAGAAATTCAGTGGGATCCTTATGCTTTAGATTCGAGATGGAACCAGTTCTGATGCGGTTGTTAAATGATGCATCTAAATCATCCCATTTTACATGTTTTGCTGTCTCCGAATGAGATGATAAGCCTCAAAACCTGCAGAATATTATCGGTAAATTCAAAACCTTATCATAGGATTTCATTAAATATAAAAATGTTTTCAAGTGTATATTATCAAAATCGCAAATAAATTCGATAAGTCAGCACACATTTAAATAGTTATTTGTGTAACTAGTGCAAATAGTGCATATTTGTCGCACGAAGCATGCTAAGTGCAACAGATATGCTTTTTGCACATGTTACACATGACATTTTTTCTACGATCGAAATAAATATGATTTTAAATCAAATTTTATTAGACTATTTTACAACAGGTACAACAAAAATTACTAATAATTTTACTTTGTTGAAGTAATTTCAATTTTGATCTCGCAATTAGCGATTATTAGTGATGGATAAACTTCATTTCCACTGATTTTTCGAGTTTTGGTTTTATTTTTGCTCGTGGATGTCTCATCATAAAGTCCGTCCTCGATGCCTAGCCAATCATCTTAAAAGTCTAACCTCGATGCCCAGCCAATCATCTTAGAAGTCCATCATCGATGCCCAGCTCTTTTTCGGATTGTGAAGCTTCCGATACTGGTACTTGGTTCACCTTCTAGAATTTGAGCAGCTATTTCTATTTTCTTAGCTATTTACTCCTCAATGTAATCCAATTCATTGACAATTCGAAGAGTTTTTTGCACTAGTGCAACAAAGTAAGTAAAACTTTTGGCACAGTACATAGTTTAAAAAATAGTCACTTTTTGCACGATCGTAGATAAAATATATTGTTACACAAATGTCTTTACGTGTACATTATCAAAATCTTAATTATTTTAGAAAATTAATTAGACGTTTTTCTAACAATATTATTTATTACATATTTCCAACATATATTCTTCTACTAGGTTTCCTTTCTACCATGCAGTTTCTTTCTTATGTGTCTCCGAGTAGTTTCTTTGTTCGTTTCGATGCAATTTCCCATATGTTTTCGTTTTTCATCAAGAACAACACGAAAAAACGGTTTTTAGAAATAAATCCTGTGTGTATGTGTCGTCGTTGTCGTCGACCACTTTTCGTTACATGTCTTGTTAGTACGATACAGCCTCCGGAGTGCAACAAGTCACTAATTTATGATTGAATATTGTTCAGGATATCTCACAGATAAACCCTATTGATTTTCAGCACATCAGAGCCAGTACAACGGGTGCTATGGTACTTGAAATACGACATTTTTGTCATTTTTTGAGAAATTTCAGTTTGTTAGCACGATACAGCCTCCAGAGTGTGTACAAGTGACCAATTTTATGAATGAATATTGTTCAGGGCATGTTATAGATGAATCTGATTGATTTTTAGCTCACCAGAGCTAGTACAACGGGTGCTATGGTACCTGAAGTGCCACATTTTTGGTCCTTTTTGGATAAATTTCGTGTTGTTAGCACGATACAGCCTCTGGAGTGTATACAAGTGACCAATTTTATAATTGGATGTTTTTCAAGGTGTTTGACAGTTATACTATATTGATTTTCAGCTGGCTAGAACGAATACAGCGGGTCCTATAAATCCAGATATACTACATTTTTTGGAGGAATTTCGGTTTGTTAGTACGATACATTCCCCGAAGTGTATATAAGTGACAATTTTATGATAGAATATTGTTCAAGGCATTTCACAGATGCGGAAATAGCTATTTGTGTATTAAGAGGGGAAAGTGATACTTTGCCGCTTTGCCGAAAGCGGCAACGCACTTTCTGCTCGAATTGCACACAAGATTTTTTCTACGATCACCTTATTTTTAAACAAATAATTAAAAAAAACACGAAAAATCCTTTTACTGCGTCCCAAAGCTCTTCGTGTTCTAAATAAATCTGTACCGCGCATTTCCACGTACCATAGTTCTCGTGCCCTTTTAGATGCTCGATCAGCGGAAGCTGGCTCATGATATCACTTATTAACACAAAAATTCAACAAATTACAAACTCCAGAAGCTTCAATGGTGTCTCACGCGTGTCCTGTGTCCATAACCTCTTGCAATTTGATGTTTTGAGTCAAGGTTTCGAGAATAAAATTAACCTAATTTATCAAAAACGGCGTAAAAGCAACTAATGACAATTTAAAACTTACAAAAGTCGTAAACGACATTAAGATGACATTTACAAGGTTAAACAAATTGAGGCTCGAAAAATATTGGAAGTAATTAGTTATACACTTTGAATATTTTTAAATATTAACTACAACTATAAACATAGGTGTTTTGGATGGTTTATAAGATAGAAAATAATAATTGAAGTGACGTCTGAATCGGTCTAATCTGTAAGGTCTTATAACACTGCGCCGTAGCGCTCGAAAAGTCGCGCGTGTTTGAAAGACCAGTTATCCACGAATACTTTACGCTATTTTTTTATTGGCGCACTTTGACTTACTACAAAAAAATTGAAGTCCGTCCTCGATGCCCAGCCAAGCTTCATTTCATAAAAGTCCGTCCTCGATGCCCAGCCATGTTTCATTTCATAAAAGTGCATCCTCGATGCCCAGCCAACCTAAGTAGTATTCATTTTTATCAAAAATGTATATGAATTGATTCCCTCGGGGATTAAATGGGTCCCATCCGCGGGATTAAATGGGTCACTTTAGTCGCTTAGTGTATAATGTACTACATATTAATATACCTATTATTTACTAACTTTCTTTAGTTTATTGTAAATGAAAACATGCGAGCGGAAAAGTACGCTCTAGAGCGGAAATAATGTCAAATTATGACATATCACGGAAAACATCAACTTTGCGGTTAGATTTGAGTGTGCAAAAGCCTACTTTGGGTAGTGATCGTAGGAAAAGTTAATTTTAATCTTTAAAACCGTTTATTTTTCTCGACGTTTCAACATTTCCCTTTGGTTAGACTTAAATGTTTTTCACCGTTTTCTCTGTTTGTTAAAGAAACCTTTTTCTTAAATAATGGTTTTATTATATTCTTAAACTTGGTTTTGTTAGCTTGATGTCTTAAGTGTCCTCGGGAATTCCTATGTACATTTGTTAGTTCCAATACCTGTTTGTACAATTGATGGACTTTTGGGGAAACATTTGTTGGTTTCTTGAAAAACAATTATTTATATTAACCGGGGGATGCAGTAAATTTGTTATCACTCAAAACTATATTATGTTTATCAAATTCTATTTACTTTGTACCTATCAACCATTTATTTTCTGTATCAACGGGACCATAACAGTTTTCATAATCGCTGCATTTTTCACCGTATTTTTCTAGGTATTCGTTTTTCTCTCCCTCTTCAACTATTTGTTCTTCTATCATTGGTTTGAAAATATTTTCAGCGTAATCTTTTCTATCAGTCTCCATTTTCTTCGAACGACACGTCTGAGTTCAACTACTTTGTGTGATACATCATTCGACGACATCTTGATAGATTTACGGTTTTTGAAGGTTCAAATCAATTATAGAAGAATAACTTTAGGTACAGATTTATTACCACAAAAGTGCCTATTATGTGTAAACTAAATATACTGAATTGTCAACTTCTAAGGAAGGAAAAAATTATATAAAACTCGAAAATGAATTCTGTCTATACGGTCACGATTGACAGTTATACGACTACTACAAAAACTGAGTCTTTTGGTCTCCGACAGACGTTAATAATAGTTATTTGTACTACAGAAAGTCATTGTGGCACAAGTTTTACACAATATTTTTTATAATTCGCATTTATTTAATTATTTATATGAAATAGAATTTCATATAATCCCTGTTTTTAAACTAGGAGGAGTGGTTTGAATTTAAGTTGGCAATTCTGTAGATTCCTAATTTTGCCAGATCACAGATGGTTTTATTCAGCACTTCTGACTTTTGACATATTATAACCGAATAATTGTGTAAATTGTAAACAAACTTTCATTTAAGCAAAAAGAGGATGATTATTTGTTTAAAAAAGAGCTTCTTCATATATGCTCTTGCGATCTATTTATATTATATCATGAACAGAATTATTTCTGTAATACATCTTCACATAGATATCTGGTAATTTATCTCAAAAATCGCACGTTTTGTATGCCTATATATTGATCCTATACAATATAAAAATAAACAATTCACAAATCATTGATAAATAAAACGTTAGCGTACATTATTCATTAATATTTTCAATATATAAATGATTCTAATTTACCTTTAATATAATAATTTGCTAGCTAGAACAGTGCTAGACCATTTTATTTATAATTTCTGTCAAGGTTAAAGTCAAATGTCAAATAAAAATATAACTAAATAGGTACAATAACCAACTGTACACTAAAAATTACTATAACAGTGTTCAAAGAGCTTCATTGTGACACTGTAAACAATGTTATAATGAAGTCTCTTTCATACGCGAATTATAAAAATATTTTTGTAAATAATACAAACTCACTACAATTATTTTAATCCAATTTTTTATATCTAAATTTTATTTATTTTACAATAATTAATTAAAATAATAAATTTTATATGTAATATATTATCTATCTAATTGTGAATGTCAGAAAAACGAAATAAATTTATTTTTGAAGTACGACCCTGTTACTGTTTACTTTACTAATTGCAATTCACAGTTTCAGTGATTATTGCCGGTTTGCAGGTGGTAAGCCAAAGCGAATATCTTGGAGTGTACTATACAAAATGTAATAAATAATGGAATATTCTAATAAAAGGAAAACTCCTATAAGGTGTTTGTCTTCTTTTCTAACATTATTATTTAATTTTGATTAATTTTTTTGAGGAAACGTTATATCTACTTACTTGCCAGGATCAACATGGAAGACGTTTCCATTGACGTGGTGATAAATTGCGGCTATGGACCATGCTACGCCTATTCCTAGAAACACGTTGACTGCGTTGCTGCCTGTCACGTTACCTACACTGGCGTCTGCGTGTTTGTCTTGTATGGCAGCTACTTTACTGGCGAATGTATCTATAAAGTATAAACTCGTTGATATCCAGAATTATGATTAAAAAATATGAACACTGTATGATATTTTTGACCATAGTTTCCTATAATTTCATCCCGAATAGCTATGGAACTACTATGAAAAGTAGCGTATTTCTCATAGCGTACTTAATTTGAAAACCATATATTGCTCATACTGTTTACTCACGGCACTTTGCCCAAACTAGGTACATACATTTATATGGAGAATTCAGTAGGGGGATTCTCGATGCCTGGACGTTCCAGCAGGGGCTTCTCAATGCCTTGACACTTTTTGGCAGGGCATCCTCAAATCCTAGACTTTTTCTACACAACTATTTACTTGTATTCTTTCAATTTATTCCGTTGTAGAAAAAGTATAGTGTGCAGCATGTGGGAAAAGTACTTTTCTCACTCGTGAGAAAAGTTGAACGGCCGAATTTTTTTAAATAAATCTAATAGTGGAAAGACCATATTAGATCGAATTATATACTTTTATGGTTCAATAAGTATATTTAATTACACGTCGCTTCAATTGGGTGATTTTGATTTTACAATTCAATAATCTCTTCTTTCTTTTGAATTAGACTTATTCAAATTCCGAGGGTTTCCAAAATATTTTAAATTCGGTATATAATTTAGAAAGTTTAAACATTCATGAAAGTATCTACGTAGAAAGGGTTTTACGCAGATCTTCTCAAGTTTATGTAAATCAATATCCCTTAATAAAACAAAATAGTCAATACTGTATTTTTAGGTCAGATATTGTGTTTTTGTTATTAATAGCAGTTAATATTGAACATATTTACTGGAATCGAAACATCTACTATGATTTTAGAACAGAATATTGATGGTGTCACTTATATTTAATGAATTTGCTGTTAATTTAATGACATAATGAATTGAGTATATTATACATTATCGATTTCATATTTAAGACGACCAAATTACGACTAAATTCATTATACAGATTGTACAGATTTTAGAATAAAATTTGTCTCAGTAATGAAAAATAATAATCTGAGATTTGCAGAGATTATTTGGACGGTGTTATGCAACAACCACAGACCACATACCCTTAGATATTTCTCGCAGGTTACATGACCTTGAATCAAATTTTTAGTACCTAGACTAATCTTCAGGTGGCTCTGTTGGTCTCTTCTTCTCTTCTTGAAGAAGAAATGATAGGTTAAGGGATTGTTCTGTCAAATTTGTTTTTGATTGTTTGACTCATATGTTTATTTTCTTTTTTGAAGAGAAGTTATTGAGATAATTTTGGTATTATTGTGTGAATAAACATTTTTTCGACTGTGGGTATCCAACATGGCTTTTCAAAAAAATGTTGCATTCTGTCTTGTGAAAATCCATCTTTAATAAAACATAACTGCTTGTAAAAACTCCGTAATCGTTGAAATGGACCACTGGACGGTTTTTAAGACTAAAAGAGTGTGCTATCGACATTTTGAGCCAAAATATTTCTCTAGTTGGTCTCACAAGTTGTTTGCAACTGCTATTTAAACACTTAACCTACCCGGTAAGTATAAGCACTTCTTAAAAGGAATTGAAATAATCTTCATTTTTTTTAGATACTTCTTCACCCGTTACTGACGAACTGGTGTGCAATATGTCATCAGTATCGACAACAGTACATAAAATTTCAGAATGTAGTACATCTACAATTGTTGAAGGTAAGAAATATGTACCTGCACTCGTTTTATTCTGTTTTTCAAATTTAATTCCTACTAGAATGTTAACTTTTTGACTACAATAATTATAGTAACATTAACATGTATGTTTAGTCTTCAATTAAATTAAAAGATACTCTTTTTTTTAGATAATATTCATCTATTATCTCCGTACCAAGTGCTAAAACAGAGTGGGGTTCCAAACGCACACTCTAACTTAACTTAACCTTAATATAATTGTGCCTCTTTTATAATTGGTTGAAACTATATCCGTAACTTATGACATGTATATCCATCTCTGATGGCACCTGTAATGCAATACTAATAAAATATTATATTGTATTATTTTTTAAGCCAGGGCTTAACATTTATGATGTAGGTGTGTATATTGTCGCCCTGAGAGGGGTATGCAACTTTTGTATCGGAAACTAGATCTAGGACTAATAAAAGCTTATGATTAAATGTTACTGATTAAACAAGCTTTTATTTCCTTTTCCAACCCTATATTTAGGACCACTACACTCCTAAAAACTGTAGTCTAATTTAAAATTTCCTGGAATTTGTTATGGGTCCAAACTTATACAAACTGCCTTATAGTGCAGATTGTTTTAAATGATTTAGACAATACAATATTTCAAAAATAATCAAATTGTCCGGTCAGTATCAATATTTAAATTAACGTTATAAATGAAATGATTTCTAAAAAATTCCACAATATAATCAAAAAATGATATAAATTTTAAAAAATTGACAATTGTTTCAATATTATTAAATATCAAAACACTTGTCGATTTTATAATTTTTTCATCTTGTGGAATTTTTTAGAAACAGTTTCATTTATAACGTTAACATGAGTACATTCCACACAGTAAATCTACTATTTAAATTTCCTGGTACATAGTAGTTCCTAGACTAATCTTCAGATAGCGCTCAATTTTGTCTCCATTGGATAACATTGACGTGAACCGACTAAGGGTATGTGGTCTGTGGCAACAACCGTCTAACCCACACTTTTATCAAAACACATTTTATTATCGAAAAACTTGTAATACGAGTCAAATGATGATAAGCAAAAATGGTTTAAACGATATTTGGTTTCTAGCGCCATCTGTGAGTCAATTTACTAAGTCACAATTTCTAATTGCTATGCTATAGAAATATGCAACACTGGCTATCCCACAAAATTCCAGTTCGGTGGGATAGGTCATTTTAGAAAATTTCTCAGTGTGGATCATAGATAAGAGAGTATTATATACACGGATGATAGGAATCTTACGTTAAAACTCGAGATCCCAGAGAACCGGTAGCGCCCCTTACGGCTGGAGGATCAATTGAATTTGGCGCGGCGGTTCTTTTGAATGTATAATTTTTCGATTTGAATTATTTAATAAGAGCCCCGATTCTTGAATCTAGATTGGGTGAAAATCGAATGAAATTATTGAGTGACCTCGAATATTGTTGAATCAAATTGACCCATATTTGAGTTCACTCGACAATTTCAATCAACTTCAATAAAACACAATAACAAGTATATTATATATTATAAAATTAAAAATCCATCAAAAAATATTACAAATACAAATAAAAAAAAACTAACGCAAGGAAATACTGTAGAAACGGTGAAGCTTTTCCATCAGGTGACTTAGTTGACGATATTATTCAACACACACTATGTTTGGTACTGTCTTTTTCAAATAACAGAAAAAGAGGAACATCATTTATATTATGTTGCTCAACTTGTTTTAAATTGTGTTCTTGAACTAAAAAATAAATGTATAATTACTTTTCCTTCATTTCCACAAAATAATACAAAAATTAGTTAATCATTCATCTTTGGTATTTCATTAAAAAAACTCACATATTTCAATGGAATTGCCCAATAGAGTGGGCACAGCATCAGCTTTTATTGTTGATCCACATCTGCTACCAACATAAACAGCTTCTGGTCCAAAATGTATGCCACAAACTCTATAGGATGCACGAATTCTTTCAAGAGGTTTTTCCTTCATATCCAAACGTCCAATTGCAGACAACCAAATATTGCACATCTAAAATTGTAAAATAAATGCCATTTGCTCAAGCTTATTCAATTTTACTTTTATTGAAATATTGTAACAAAATATCCTCAAAGACAGTATACAACCTTTTCTATAAAACCAACGTTTTTAGCTAGAGATATACAAATTTAGTTTGAAATATGTGTATTTTTATATTCAACATATAACAATTGACATTAGGGAAATTTTTAAGGTTAACTTACTTCCTGATTTTTCGGGAAACGATGCATCCTCAAATCCTTTTTTAGTAGAGTTAAAACAGTCTTTAACACAGCACATAAACACCATTTTTATTGGAAATTTATTCAATACAAATAAAAATATATTGGAAGTTGATGTAAGCAAATATCATAGATAAAAGAGAGAACAATTATGACAAATACAGAAACTTGTCACTTGCCAATTTGAGTCAGCGCCACTTACAGCTGGAGGATCAATTATTTTAGAAAGAACTGTCATTCTCATTTAAGTTTCCAGGGTATGGTGTGGATGATTTCTTGTTTTTTATCTTGTTGCTGATGATAAAATTATTTGTGTAAATAGTTAGAATTTTATTATTATTGATTGTGTTCAACGTAGTAAAGGTAAGCTAAAACATAGATACAAAAGTACTCATATAAAAATCAAAAAAACTAAATAGAGAAACCTAACCTAAAATATTGTTTAAAATACGTGTTTTACATAATTATTCAATTAGATGGAAAATAATATGGGACTAAAACAATGTGCTTTTTATTTGTATAAGGAAGAGGTTTATAAATTTTAAGTAGTAAATTAGTGGAATTAGCACGACTAAAGGTTGTAAGACTAGTATTATCACGTATTATGTGGCTTAGACCATTGTTGCAAAATAGTGGGCGGCTCATTTTTGATTTTCCAAAAAAAAACAAGTCGTTGGAATAATGTTTTTTTTTCTTCAGGATGAACGTTCCAAGAGGAAAAAAATAGTAGACATGTTGTTCTCACAAAACAAGGTAGAACCTGATAACTTGCCAAAGGGGGAGATTGCTGCTATTGCTGAACCATCAACCAAATCTCTTAAAAATATTAATTTTAACTTGGAACTAGTGATTCAAAATGTTGAGACCGCTGAGTATCTTAATCCCAACGAGACAATACAGTGTTCCAGTGACAATAATTGTTTACAAGAGCTTAGTACTCCAGAAGTAGCAACAGAAAATTTGGAGCGTTGTTTAGGCCATCAAGTGGAATTTGAAGAGCCCTTCCAATCTTCGGGGAGTGAATTTATTCCGGATTCAGAAGACAGCTCAGGTGACATGAGTGATCTAGATGCCAGAGAATATACTGAAACAAGTACAGAAGTTGAAGAAAGAAAAGGGCGAAAAAGTCGTGAAAGAAAGAGGAAGATTTCACATCAGTCCAGAGATAGGAAAAAATATACGAATAACAACAAAAAATATATTCTCGCAAGAGCTAAAGAAGTTGAACCAAAAACGTTTAATGCCGCATATTCCTGTAAATGTTCGAAAAAATGCACGGATATTATTCCCTTAGAAACAAGGAAAAGGTTATTTCATCAATTTTGGCCAAGAGATTAAGGGACCTGAAAGTGGCGGAATTACGAGCGGAATTGGAAGATCGTGAGTTGGAAACGTCCGGTAAGAAAAGTGAATTAGTAGAAAGACTTAAAGTGGCACTGGAAAATGACGGCTTTGATCCAGAAACAGTTTTATTTAATGACGAGGCTTCCACCTTAATCTCGTCAATTTCTGCTAACATGGACGAGAAGATTTCTGCCATGCAAGAGAACATGGACGAGAAGATTTCTGGCATGGAAGAGAAGATCTCAACTAATGTAAAGAACGATATTTCTGCTATGAAGAACGATATTTCTGGCATGGAAGAGAAGATTTCTACGAATGTGAAAAGCGATATTTCGGCTATAAAGAACGATATCTCTGCTATGAAGATCGACATTTCTGTTAATATGGACGAGAAGATTTCTACTTTGAAAAACGATATATCCGCCGACATCTTATTAATGAAAAACGACATTGCCTCTGACGTTGAAAATGAAATTTCGTCTCTAAAATCTGAAATCGAGAATAAAATGTCAACGATGGACGAGAAAATCGAGAATAAGATTACAACGATAGACGAGAAAATCAAGGAGTTGGGGGAAAAGATTGCCGATTCAAGAACGCGAAGCACGCCAGAGGAAGAAAAGAAGACCGAGCAAACGAAACCTTGCAAACCAGAAACAGTATCTAAGTTCGAAGACATTGGCAGCTTTACCCGAGTCAAGGCCCCAACGTTCGATGGAAAAATGTCGTGGACCAATTATGTGGAACAATTTGAGGCAGCCGCTAGAGTGAATAATTGGTCCGATAGAGAGAAGGCAGTGAACTTAACCATCGCGCTTCGCGGAGATACCTTAGATGTACTCCAGACGATACCTTTGGAAGAAACGGATGACTTCGAGCAGCTGAAGAAGAGGTTGGACATGCGTTATGGTCATGAACATCTAGAACATTTGTACCAATCCCAGCTGAAGAACCGAAGGCAGAAACGTGATGAATCCCTTCAAGAATATGAAGTGGACATTGCCCGACTAGTTCGATTTGCTTATCCGTCAGCACCTTAGAACATGATGGAATGTCTGGGCATACAGGCCATTATTGATGGCTTACATGACTCCGATATGCAGAGGACGCTTCGTTTAGCCCATCCGAAAACATTAGTCGACGCATTGACAGCTGCCCTTGAATACGAAGCAGCAACGAAGGCTTCAGGATATAACAAAATCAGGATCATCCAAGAAGAAGGCGACGAAGACAGATTTGACCAGTTTGTCAGTTTATTGAAAAATATGATGGACAAGAAACCGAGAAAGATCAGATGCTGGAATTGTGGCGAGCTAGGGCATGTACGTAGTTCATGTAAGCGCCCAAAGACTCCTGCAAACCAAGAACCCCAGTCACAGGAAAACTAGAACGGGTCGGCTACGAGGGGGCAGCACCGACCCATGATCGTTCCAAAGACCCTCTCATACTGATAGCTTCTCTCAGATGTCGAAACGACAGTGTATATGTGAATGGCGAAGTAAATGGCAAGAAATATGCTCTGTTGGTTGACACTGGAGCAACTAGAACCATTATACGACCAGAACTAATAAGAAGCTTTTACCAACGAGACTGCGACTGCGGACCGCCACAGGTGAGAGCGCCAACGTTCACGGTGAGACACAAATACAATTGGGAATTGGCGCAGAAAAGTTCACGCATACGGTAATCGTAGCTGACATTGAAGAAGACGTGATTCTGGGAATGGACGTAATGAATGTACATGGATTCCAATTAGACTTTAGAAACAGAACCATTAAAGTGGGTTCCGAGGAGGTATTCCTGCATCCATATGAAGGCAGCGCGGTGTTGGCAGCCGTACAGGAAGATACCGTTCTACCTGCACGAAGCGAAACCATGATAGTAGCACGGCTACAGGGAATCATGGAGGAAGGTACGCCGGTTATGATGGAACCAAGGAACCACGACGAGGAGGTTGGCAAAGGAGTACTAATTGGGAAAGGATTGGTTACGTCGGCTAAGGAGATCCCTGTACGATTGATAAACGTGAACGATTACCCAATTACCATCAAGAAGGAAACGAAGATTGGATCCTGCGTACCAGTGACGTCTATAGTTCGTCAGACAACGACCACTGACAATTCTAATGCCAGATTCGAACAGATGTTATCAGTAGCTGGTCAATCTTTGGATCGAGCTGAGAAAAAGAGAATGAGAGAATTTCTCTTGCAGTATCGAGACTTATTCGTACCAAAAGGAGGAAAGACTGGCAGAACATCAGCCGTCAAACACAAAATCGATACTGGTAATGCTAAGCCAATTAGACAATCAGCTCGAAGACTTCCACGAGCGAAGAGAGAGGAAGCTGAAAGAATAATTCGAGAGATGGCAGAAGAAAAAGTAATAGAACCATCTACTAGTCCATGGGAGTCTCCAGTAGTGCTCGTCAAGAAAAAGGATGGAACTACGAGATTCTGCGTGGATTATCGCCATCTTAACAACGTGACGAAGAAAAACAGCTATCCTCTGCCTCGTATTGACGATACGCTAGACACCTTGGCCGGCAGCAAACTGTTTTCCACCTTGGACCTGAAGTCTGGTTATTGGCAAGTGGAAATGGACCCAGAAGACAAAGATAAGACTGCTTTTACCACCGGATCTGGATTATGACAATTCAACGTCATGCCATTCGGGCTCTGTTTTGCGCCTGCGACATTTGAAAGACTCATGGAAAATGTCTTGAGAGGGTTGTCTTGGAAGACATGCCTGGTCTATTTGGACGACATCGTAGTACTGGGGAAGACATTTGACGAACATCTGAAGAATTTGGAAGACGTATTCAAGCGACTCCAAACTGCCCAGCTTATGTTAAACCCGAAGAAATGTCAGCTGTTCCAAAACCGAGTCAACTATCTAGGTCATATAGTGAGCAATGAAGGAGTGGCGGTGGATCCAGAGAAAATCGCTTCCATTCAGCAATGGCCGCAACCTACCGACAAACATCAAATCAGGAGTTTCCTTGGACTTTGCACATATTGTAGAAGATTCATCAGGAAGTTTGGAGACATTGCTAAGCCTCTAACTCGGGTTTTGATACCTTGAAGAGGCATTTAACCACGGCGCCGATATTAGGATACCCTTTACCGGAGGGAGACTTTATTCTGGACACTGACGCAAGCAACGTAGGAATTGGTGGAGTGCTCTCACAGATCCAAGGAGGGCAAGAAAGAGTGCTGGGATATTTTAGTAAAGTCCTCTCCAAACCAGAACGAAACTACTGCGTCACAAGAAGAGAACTTTTGGCGGTAGTGAAGTCCGTGGAACACTTTTACCAGTATCTCTATGGTAGGAAGTTTTTAATCCGGACTGATCATGCAGCACTCAAGTGGTTGATGCAGTTCAAGAATCCCGAGGGCCAGATCGCTAGATGGATTGAACGACTTCAAGAGTATGATTTCAACATCGAACATCGAGCTGGTGTGAGTCACCGAAATGCCGACTCCCTGTCCAGACGGCCGTGCCCAACAGACTGCTCCCACTGCAACAAGGTGGAATCTAGGGAAGCTGCAGTTTCAAGAACTACTGTAGTCAACGAGGAATGGTCACCCACCAGGATCAGAGGAGATCAGGAGAATGATCCTCGCCTGAAGATGATCCGGCAATGGAAGAAAGAAAACCGGCGACCTACCTGGCAAGAAGTGTCAAGATTTTCACCGAAACTCAAGGCGTATTGGGCTCAGTGGGACTCCCTTGTCCTGGAAGAAGGGCTGTTGAAAAGAATCCTTGAGAACGATGATGGTTCCGAGAAGAGAAGACAGATAGTTATCCCGAGAGCGAGAGTAGCTGAGGTACTGAAGAAGTTACACGACAGTCCATCGGGAGGTCATCTGGGAGTGAAGAAAACCCTTCAGCGAGTCCGTGAAAGGTTTTATTGGATGAACAGCTCCGACGATGTGAAGGACTGGTGTAAGAAATGTACGACTTGTGCTACGAGTAATGGACCACATCGCAAGAGAAAGGCACCCATGAAACAGTACAATGCTGGAAGCCCTTTCGAAAGGATTGCTTTAGATATCGCTGGACCATTTCCGACGACAGAAAATGGAAGCAAGTACATACTGGTTGTAATGGATTATTTCACAAAGTGGGTGGAAATTTACGCTATCCCGAACCAAGAGGCCACAACTGTCGCTGATGTATTGGTGAAGGAATTTATCAGCCGATATGGAGTACCCTTGGAAGTCCACAGTGACCAAGGAAGAAATTTTGAAAGCCATCTATTCCAGGAGATTTGCGACAAGCTGGGAATGAAGAAGACCAGGACAACAGCTTTACATCCACAGTTAGATGGAATGGTCGAGAGAATGAACAGGAGTATTGGAAAATACCTGTCCAAAGTAGTATCCAGCCATCAGAGAGATTGGGACCAGTATCTTTCCCTATTCGCATTGGCTTATCGATCTGCTGTCAATGAGTCCACGGGTGAAACACCGGCGAAAATCCTGTTTGCACGTGAAATGAGGCTTCCTTGTGACCTGGAATTTGGCTGTCGGCCTGGAGAAGATCTAGCAGGCGAAGACTACGCAATCCAATTGAGAAGAAGGCTGGATGATATTCATGAATTAGTTCGAACAAATCTTCAAGTTGCCAGCGACAGAATGAAAAGTCGGTACGACACGCAGGCCACAGAAGGCGGTTTTAAAGAAGGGGACAAAGTATGGCTACACAACCCGACGAGGAGAAAAGGATTTTCTCCAAAATTACAAAAATCCTGGGAAGGTCCATACTTAATCAAGAAAAGGATCAATGATGTTATATATCGCATAAGCAAGATCCCCAATGGAAAACCAAAAGTAGTTCACCAAAACCGACTAGCGCCATTCGGAGGATACCATGACATAGAGGAAGGAGTAAACCTTATTCGAGATGTGTCTGACCCCACCTTCGATGAATTTATGGGCGCGTATGGAGGTACCGGGAAAGCTAGATATGGAGTCACTTCGGAACAACAACAAGATTTGTTCACTCTCTCGGAAGATTATTCACTGGCATACAACATCCCCGCCCGTATCAAGAACGCACGAGGGTTGGCAAACGTCTTTCGAAAGAAGTTCGGGCAATTAGAAAGACTTGAAGACCAGATTCCAGCCCCTGGCAAGACACTGAAACTGGAACATAATTCGCGGTACGTCTTCTACGTGGTAACTAAAGATGAATTTAAAGATCGATCTACCTACCGCGATGTGCGGGAAGCACTTCGTAACCTCCGAGACCATGTGTTAGAATCCAGCGTGAAGAAACTGGCTATGCCTAAGATAGCGAGTAATCAGTTGGATTGGCGAGTTATCAGGAACATGGTAGAGGTTATCTTTAGAGATACCGGTGTTCAGATATTAATTTGCAGCTACAACCCCCGTTATCAGTATCCGATGAAGACGGTGCCCTGCTATTTCCATAAGATCGGAAAGTGTAGAAATGGGGCCAGTTGCCGATTCAAACACCCAGTCTCGGCTACACAAAAGTTCAAGGAGGAACTTCCATTTAAGGAGGGGGTAATGTTACGAAACAGCACACCGGTATAGTCCCTAAAACCAACTCTGTCTAAGCCAGGTATAGAAGTTAAAATTTTGGCGGATACGCAGTTATAAAAAACTGTTTATGAGTTCACGACTATCTTATGTAAACAGACTTATCTAGAAATGGCGAGAAAAATTATTTGTGTGTGTAAGCCGCAGCCCAGAATTTACTAGTAAAAATGGCTTTAATATAAATAAGGACCGATCAGCGGAAGAGTTAGTTGATAAAAGTGATCTCGTGAAATAAATACACCGAAATAGCAAACAGTAAATATAAATTAGTTAAGTGTACATATAAATTAGTTTAAGTGAATATACTGGGTATATATAAATTAAGTGTTAGTGATTAGTTTAGTGTTTTAAATAAATTAGTAAGTAGCCATACCGAGTGTTTGAAATTTATCCCACCCGTAATAAAAACTTTTAATAAATAAGAAAAACATTACAATATTATAAAGCATATTTCGTCATTTCCCACATATATTTCCCATTATTTCCGTTCTCAGACAGATTCAAAAATTCTTAATCCCGATTTAAACTTACGTAAAATGTATTCTCTGTACCAACAAAAAACTGATAATCCAGTTAGTCTTTCCAAATATAAAAATATTTTTTATTCCGAGTTTAACCTAAAGTTTAAAGTACCTCACAAGGACACTTGTCGAATGTGTTATATCTATACTGCTGAATTAAGGTCTGCTGATAATTAAAAAAAAACAGGAATTAGAAACAACACATTTAAAACATTTACAGATTGCAGAAGAACTACGGGCTCAAATGAATTTTGATATTACTGCGTCACAGGAAGATGAAACAGTGGAAACTTTAACGTTCGATTTACAGAAAACGTATCCTATTCCTAAACTACCAACTGGGATCGTTTATTATAAGCGACAGTTGAACTTGTACAACTTGGGCATTTTTGTTGGAAGCTCCAAAAAGGGCATTTTTAATATCTTGTTGTAACATGGAGCTGGCAGAGGTACCCAGGAAGTCGGTTCTTGTTTGCGTAAATTTTTTAATGAAAATGTTAAAGTACCTGTTAAAAACTGAATTTGTGGTCGGATTCTTGTGGTGGACGGAACCGAAGCATTAAATTTGTTTTAATGCTTATCCACGTTTTACAAAATCACACATCGCTTGAAGCCACAGGAAATGGTATCAGTAGTAAACCTCGAAAAAGCTATTACGAATCGCAAGACTGATGTTAATAAGGAACAAATAAATTGGCTTAAGTTGCACGAAATCACCTTAAAAAAAGAAAATCCTACTCTGTTATTTATAAAATCCTGTATATCAGACTCAGTTTATACATAAGTTAATATTGAAAAAGGAGGAAAAGGCCGAAAACCAGTTCTGAAAGAGGTAGATCTTCCTCCTCTGTGGCCAGTAGGCAAAGCGTTGTCTGCGGAAAAAATTAAGGATCTGAAAGAAATTCTTAAGCTGGTTCCACAAGATGCAAAACCTTTTTTCTAATTTTTTAAGAACTGTGGAAGGGCAAGATTTTAGTGAAGACATTGAAGGACTTGGTGCCGACGTAGATTTTGAAATAAGACCTAGATTAAAAAAATATATAATATCTAAACGTTGTATATTGCAGCAGAGGTGCAATCCCATTTTTTATTTTAGTATTTTATTTTTATTGCTTATTGCAAAACTAACAACTGTTTATATTAAGTTTTTTAGAAACCGTCTAACCTTCTTTGACATTGTTTTTTTCTGTCAAAAACTACTTTTATTTTTATTGAGTTATAAGTTTAGTTTTTGTGTTTGTTTCTATGGGGTAAAAATAAAAGATATTTCTCGCCATTTGTTTTTTTACATGTGTTTAATATTCAATACTATTTATCTCGTAAAAACAAAACTGTTGGTTAGCTCATTGTTGCATAACACCGTCCATTTATCAGAAAGCTCTATGTGGGGAATCTCTTCAACAAAAACCAATTTTTCAATTCGCGATTATGAATTTGATTAGAGGTGGAAACTGAGCCCTTTTATAGAGATAATTTAAGCAATTTACTGAAAGTCAAGGTCGGTACATAACCATGTAAAGTGGTTGAGTGCATATAATGATTTTTTTGTCATTAAAAAATAGCTGCATTGGTGTATTAAAATAACCACACAGAACAAATGAATATGAGTCGATACTTGGCTCATATTCTAAATAAGTACTCTGAAAAGATGTACGTATGATATAAAAAACGAGAATGAGCAACAGGGGCTTTTGAGGTAGAGTCGTGAAATAGGGGTGTATCTCAGAAAATAATAGAAATAGAAAACTTAAATTCATAGGATGTATAGAATGATTATTTGGTTATAGACTGGAATTAAAATAAATAGTACGAGAGGTATGAGCGAACTGGTGAGACTAGTACGTATTTAGTATAATAAAGTCACAGTGATGTCTTTAACACGAGTGAATTAATTGCTCCCTCTTATTGTAAGTCATAAACCACCATATATCACATGCCGATCCTGCGAACAAATGGTAATATATCCTGTAAATATGTGGTAATATGTCCTGCGAACAAATGGTACTATATACAAATGTTGTTGCAATTGTGACAAACATGGGAGGTGAATCATCAAAACAAGAATTACAATAAAACGGAGCAATTAATAACAACTTCCTGGTCCAAGAAGAACAAATTAAAGCAGATATCGAGGTAAAAGCCTTACTATATATACGGTACGGATATTAAGTCTTACCTCCCCTAGGAAACTCCGTTATTTTAGAAAAAGACGAAAAATCCTCGAACCCGTCAATTTTTATTTTAATTAAGGTGTTTTATAACATACAAAAAATAGTCACTTCTTTAACCCCCTACACTTGACAGCTACTCCCTCAGATTTTTTAAATAGCAAGGGGGGTGGTGCGATACTTCGTTGGAAAGTGTTTAAATAGCAGATACAATAGGACGTTGTATCTATTATGCTTAATTTTGGCTTTCATGAATTTGTTATGTGCGCCGATTTAAAACAAATGTAATGATTTTTATTTCCGAGAATCAACGAGATTTTCGAAGAATCTTTTGGAGGTTTTCTGTCAATGATGAACTTCGAGAGTATCGCCTTAATACTGTAACGTATTGAGTAAGGTGTAGTCCATTTCTAGCGCTTCGTAGTTTACATCAGTTGACTGAAGACGAAGGCCATCGCTTTCCTCTTGCTGCTAAAGTTCTTCAACGGTTCTCATAAATCGATGACTTTGTTTTTGGAGCTCCATCCTTTCAAGAAGCTCAAACTCTTCGGGATGATTTAATATCTATATTAAAACTGGAAGGATTCGAACTGCGTAAGTGGTGCTTTAATCACCCTTCTCTTTTGGACCCATTTCCACCTAGTTTTATTAATCCAAATTCTCTATCTTTTGACTCAGATGATTGTTCTTCAACTCTGAAAATCCTAGGTTTGCAGTGGAATCCAATTATCGACTCATTCACATTTTCTGTTCAAATCCAAAGAAATGAAGTCTGCACTAAACGTTCGTTACTATCTGAGCTAACTCGAGTATACGATCCTTTAGGATTTTCAACGCCTCTCACATTGCTTACAAAATATTTAATTCAAAAACGTTGGATGTTGGGTTTAAATGGGGATGAAAATGTCCCTTCTGAAATTGCTCATGTTTGGTCGCAATACCGAGAGGATCTACCTCTACTTGAAAACCCATATATCCCTCGAAAAGTTCTTTAGGTAGATGCCGTTCAATATGAATTAAATGGATTCTGTGATTCCAATGAAAGGGGCTTTGCTGCTGTAATTTATCTTCATAGTGTTAGTAGTAACAATACAATTAACCTCAGTTTTTGTGTGCCAGATGACGGGTTGTCCCTACTAAAAAGTTACCATTCCTCGTTTGGAACTATGCGCTGTTGTTTTGCTGTCAAAATTAATTGCTTGTGTGACAAAGACACTTCCTCAAATTTTATTACATAACATTTACGCTTGGTCCCAAGTAACTTTACATTGGATTCAGAGTTCACAGGATAAATATAAAACTTTTGTCGCTAATCGGATCGCTTATATTCAATACAAACTTTCTTCAGATTCCTGGTGTTATGTTAGTATGAAATATAATCCAGTTGATGTTGCCTCGCGGGGCGCCCTTCCTTCAAAGCTGGTTAAATTAAATTCTTGGTTTCAAGGTCTTTCTTTATGAGTTAAACTTTTCTTATACCGCATCTACGATTGATAATTATACGCATCCGCCCGAAGAAGAGCATTACATCAGTTGACTGAAGACGAAGGCCATCGCTTTCCTCTTGCTACTAAACTCTTTCAACGGTTTTCATATATTGATGACTTTGTTTTTGAAGCTCCATCCCTTCAAGATGCTCAAACTCTTCGGGATGATTTAATATCTTTATTAAAACTGGGAGGATTCAAACTGCGTAAGTGGTGCTCTAATCACCCTTCTCATTTGGACCCATTTCCACCTAGTTTTATTAATCCAAATTCTCTCTCTTTTAACTGAGATGATTATTCTCTAGCTCTGAAAATCCTAGGTTTGCAGTGGAATCCAATTATCGACTCATTTACGTTTTCTGTTCTAACCCAAAGAAATGAAGTCGGCACTAAACGTTCGTTACTATCTGAGCTAGCTCGAGTATACGATCCTTTAGGATTTTTAACGCCTCTCACATTTCTTACCAAATATTTAATTCAAAAACTTTGGATGTTGGGTTTAAATTGGGATGAAAATGTCTCTTCTGAAATTGCTCATGCTTGGTTGCAATACCAAGAGGATCTACCTCTACTTGAACACCTACATATCCCTCGAAAAGTTCTTTTGGCAGATGCCGTTCAATATCAATTACATGGATTCTGTGATTCCAGTGAAAGGGGCTTTGCTGCTGTAATTTATCTTCGTAGTGTTAGTCGTAATAATAAAATTAACGTCAGTTTTTTGTGTGCCAAATCACGGGTTGCCCCTACTAAAACAATTACCATTCCTCGCTTGTAACTATGTGCTGCAGTTTTGCTGTAAAAATTAATTGCTTATGTGATAAAGACACTTCCTCAAATTTTATTACATAACATTTACTCTTGGTCAGATTTCCAAGTAACTTTACATTGGATTCAGAGTTCACCGCATAAATATAGAACTTTTGTCGCTAATCGGATCGCTTATATTCAATACAAATTTTGTTCAGATTCCCGGCATTATGTTAGTACGAAAGATAATCCAGCTGATGTTGCCTCGCGGGGCGCCCTTCCTTCAGTGCTAGTTGAATTAAATTCTTGGTTTCAGGGCTCTTCCTTTCTTTATGAGTTTAACTCTTCTTATACCGCACCTACGATGGATAATTATACGCTTCCGCCTGAAGAAGAGCATTACATTACAGTTTTTGCCGTGGATATGGATCATAATTTTTTAGATACTTTGCTTGAGTCATATTCTTCATTAAGTAAAATTCAACAGATCCTAGGTTATATTTTAAGATTTATACACAACATCTCCCATCCTGCTGATAAACGCTTTGGAATGTTAAGCTCTCAGAGCGTTCCAATGTTTTATCTATTCTTGTTAAGAGGACACAAATGATGGCTTTCGAAGAATAATTTTCCCAGAAAAGGTTTTCGAAACCAATCCTAAAATTGCATGCTTTCCTGGATGAAAAAGGTACGATCCGTGTAGGTGAAAGATTAAAATATTCAACTATAAAACACTAATATGAGTAGATTCCACGAAGTAAGGGTCGAGACAGTTAATTTCATATCCATCTTTTTCATATGATCAGAAGCATCCTTACAAGTTACCATGCCGCAGTCGCTTCACCTCGTTAGTAATTTATTTTTTTCACAAAATTTATTTACACGCACACGCTGGTTTTCGTACCACGCAATTTTTAATATCACAACACTTTTGGATACTGTCTCCAAAACGAGCTATTAACGCTGCCCTGAGTAAATGTGTCGTTTGCTGGAAAACGTCTCCCGTCCCCTTTCAATCTGTTATGGGAAACCTGCCAAAAATTCGATTATCTACCCTTAAATCATTTTCCCGTGTCGGAGTTGATTATGGAGGTCCTTTTTTCATAACATCTATTCGACACCGTGGTGTCCGCTCACATAAAGCTTACCTGTGCCTGTTTATATGCTTTACCACAAAAGCATTATACTTGGAATTGGCGAATAGTTTATCAACAAAATCATTTCTCGCGGCCTTACAAAGATTTATTGCCCGTCGAGGTCGTATGTCCGATTTATATTGCGACAACGGCACAAATTTTGTGTCTGCCAATAAGGAACTATTGAAATATTCACAAAAAATTATTTCGGGGGGATTTTCCGGAAAACTGTACATCAGATTTTGCTCATCTACGAACTTAACCTCAGTTTTTACGTTCCGAATCTAGGGTAAATGCACCAGTGAATGAACACTCAAGACATTTTTGAACTTCACTGTATTTTTATAAACCATCCGTACTGATTTTCAGCTCCAGAAAAATAACACTTCGTGTTCAATGAAATAATGAAACGTTGCATATGATAGTTACAGAAGTAGACAGTTTAAGACTTAGTAAAAAAATAAAATGTAAAATGTTGCATAATACCCCAGTAAATGAACGAATGCTACCATTGATTGAACATGACTGATCCAATGAATGAACTTATGAAAAAAATAGACGTTGAACAATTTTTAATCAATGATTATCAACGACAACACAACATATGGTGATACAATATTATTTCAGACAAATTTCAGCATTTCTGGATATTCGAAAAAACCACGTCTTATAAGCTTGGGTGCTTCAATCATTTCCACAATTGAAGTTTTCTCGTACCATATTTGGTCAACACGTTCTGGCCATTTGAATGTATTTCAACCTGCTGGTGTCATAGCGCGAACTTCATATTCATCACCTTCTGCATTTTCCACTACTCCAGGAAAATATTTTTGGTTATACATTATTATGGCATAAGCTCCAATAGTATTTTCTTGTGAATCATTGATTTTTGCTCCATTTTTATCACTGTTGATATCATCCTCTGGGGAAGATAGTATATTCCTTATGTTGCTCGGATTGATATTTTCAGAATATTTACGAATTTCGGGACACTCGTAGGTACCACGTCTAATAAGCTTAGGTGCTTCGATCACTTCTGCAATTGAAGACTTCTTGTACCATATCTGGTCAACACAATCTGGCCCTCTAAAGATATTAAGACCAGCTGGTGCCATAGCGCGGACTTCATATTCAATAGTTTCTACTATGCCCGGAAAATATTTCTGGTTATACGTTATTATAACATAAGTTCCTACAGTGATATCTTGGGAAACACTAGGATTTTTATCTTGATTGCCAGTATCGATTATATCAGACTGTAAACAGGTAACTTCTGTTGCTGGTGGTGCTTTGGTTCTTTTCGCGGTTCTTCTTGTGGTTGCTTCTTGTTTTTTTTTCTATCTAATTGATTTTTGTTTCAATTTCTCAGCTTCCTTGTCCTTTTTCTCAGATTCTTTTGTATCTGTATAGTCTTTCCATTTTTGGAAGTGATGGCAAACGGCATTAAAGTTGCCTGTTTCCTTTTGCCACACTTTTTTTCAATATTTGGCCAATGAAGATGTTGTAGCCATACGTCTCTGGTAATTTTCGGCTTCTGCGGCTCTTCATTATGGAAATCGACACTACTGTTATCAATTACTACGTCTATTTTATCTGGAATCTCGAGTTCGTCTATAGCCTTCAGATCATCTGTTTTACTTGTTTTTTTCTCGTAACCTTCTATTAGGGTATCATTATTAGTTATACTCTCTTGCTCGGTACCGTCCAATATATCTTCAGGATTTTCAATTTCTTCTATGATAACGTTTTTTATATCTTTCGTTCTATCCACATTCAATATTATTGTTGAATTGTCAGACATGTTAGCTGGATAGAGAATACCATCAATTTCCAATGATAGGTTCAACAAGTCATCTGTTAAGTCTGTTGTGTATTCTTGTATATCCGGTATGTCAAAATTAGCAATATTCTGCGAGTTTTCTTCGAAGCCTTCTTCACATTCTTGGTTCATTCCATCAGCATTTCTCAAATTATTCGTTCCATCGGCATCGGTTGCTTCTTTACATATTTTCCAAAAGTTGTAGAACTGAATGTCGACTGCTTTTCCACCTTCATAGGCACTATTGAATTATATCAAAGTTTTTGTATCTACATGATGTTTAATGACATTCAGAACAGTTTCATATTCGTCTGCACTAAATGGAAATAATCCACAATTTCTGAAACCGTTTTTGATGATTTCCGGTTTGATCGATTCTTCAAAAGCTTTTTGGAAAAGGGGGCAAAGGTATTTTTTGTAACTGATGTATTGGTGTTCTGTTTATGTTTCAAAATGGTCTTTTTCCTGTGTCCTTTGAGAGACTTGAATACTGATACTCTACACAGAAATTATACAAATCCATATTGATATGCGATTTATGACCGTCAAGCAATAGTAAAACAAGAAATTTAATGTTGTTTTCTTGAAGCCAAGGGAAGAAAATATTCGCAATAAATTCGTAGCATCTTGCACTCGTCATCCATCCACTATCTGATCGGCCAATACTCCACTCCTCAGGTATAGTTTGTGCAATATATCTTGGAATAAGCTTGTACGGGTACACAATCATAGGTAGAACATATTCTCCTGAGGCAGAAAATGTACAGAGAACTGTTATGCATTTTTTTCGGGGCCACTAGCAAGTTCATAAAAATTCCTGTAATTTTTGGGACCCAGAAGCTTTCTACTTTTGGTCTGCAAACCGGTTTCATCCCCATTAAAAATTCTATCAGGCTCAGAAAGGATGTCTTCAACGCCTTCTCCAATTAAGTATTCCTTCATCTCCTGAAACCATTTTCGAATATTTTCCTATGTTACAGATGCTCTCGCCTTGGATATTAATTCTGTATTACTTGTGGTTATTTTTTGATGTCTATGTAAAAAAAGATGTAACCATTTCCTACCCGGTCTATCATCCACGAATTTATTGGGCCTATCAACAGCTTTGAGGACACGTTGCACTGAGTCCTTCACCTGATCGGGATGCATGGGAAATCCTAATAGAGCTTTGGATACAATCCGAGTTTCTAGAGTAGTTTCTTCTTCGGAGGTCAAAATGGTGGGAGGTCCCATTTTTCGAATCATGGGAACTTTTCCAGTGGTTTTGTTGAAAAGTGTACTTTTCGGAATCCCATATTGTCTGTTGGCCGCATTGATGGTGATTTCCTTTTTTCTTATTGCTTCCACGGCCTTCTGGAGACAGTCATCGGAATATTGGAATCTTACATACTTTTTCTGATGTTCTGGCTTGGACTTTCCACCTACCATATTTCTGTCAAATGATTGAAAGAAATATGAAATCAGAAAAAACAGAGAAAGAATAAATTGTTCATTCACTGGAGCACCATTGATCTATGTTATGATTCAATGAATGAATAAAGTCGTTCATTTACTGGATAGCAAGCTTAGTAGACATTTCCTGACGGAACCCGTGAAAACAGCCTTTCTAAACGAGTATATAAGGATCAGATCGATGAAATCTAGATTAACACGTAAAATCCCAATGAATGAACATTTTGTTCGTTTACTGGGTTCAGCACATGCCCCATTGAATGAACACTCAAATTATTGAATTTAATAACGATTTCGGTGTATTTTGAGGTTAGGTTTTCGATAAAATCAATTGAAATCAATTAATTGATGTGATAATAACGACACACCACACATCTCATTTGTTAATATCTTATTCTGTACTATTGCTCATCTGGTTATTGGTTAGTATCGTTCCAATAACAGATACGTTTCTCAAATTTTGTCAACAAAAACACAGCGGTACGTTCATTCATAAGAACTGACTTGAACTAACGAAGTATCACGTTAAGAGGAACATGTTGCACGTCATGAGTGATATTGCAGTGTTTCGAAAAAGACACCGTATTCTTAATAATTTCAGATATATTTCAATTTGTTCATTCACTGGTGATGTTCATTCACTGGTGCATTTACCCTACATATAAAGTTTCGTTAAAAAATTCGCTCGCCTTTTTGAGTTATCGTGTTGACAGACATTTTGAAAAATTTGTTTTTTGGACTCTGAAATATATGAAACGTGTAGATCTACTCGAATCTCGAAACGTCAAAATCACTATGTATATGTATACATCTATTACATAAGCTGAAGTAAAAATTATCGCACACCTCAAACTTCAGAATTAAATAATCAAGTACAAAAACTCACTGAATTATTGAACCATCAACATCAGATTATAATTGTTCAGTATTACTTGTACCTAAGAAATCCACTAGTAATGAAAAAACTTGGAGGTTGTGCATAGATTTCAGGGAATTACATAAGAAATTAGTCACTGATAAATTTCCATTACAGAGAATAGACTCAATTTTAGATCCATTAGATAGATCTAAATGGTTTTCAGTTATATACCTTATGTCATGTTTTCACCAAATTCCTTTAGAACAGTCTTCTAGAACATATACTTCACTTAGTATCGAAAAAGAATCTTTTCAATTTACGAGATTACCCTTTGGATTAAACATAAGTCCTAACAGTTTTTCTCGAATGGTGTCAATATCTTTCTCAGGTTTAACTTCGGAAAAAGCATTTATTTACATGGATGATATAGTAGTCATCGGAGTCTCAGATAATTATCACTTAGATAATCTCAGAAAAGTCTTCGAAACATGTCGAAAATTAAATCTAAAGTTAAATCCACGAAAATGCCAATTCGTGAGACGAGAAGTCACCTATTTAGGCCAAAACTTGTCGAGTGAAGGAGTCCTGCCCGACTAGGCAAAATATTTAGTCATAGAACAGTATCCAGTTCTTAAAAATGCAGATGAAGAGGTTTCTACCATTCTGTAACTCAGTGGCGTAACTAGGATGAAGCTCTGGGGGGATGAACTACCGGGAGATCTGGGCATGGGAAAGTTTTTCAAATTTTGAACACCTAAAACTGCATTTTAGCTTTGTGTTTCTTATAAAATTGTAGCCTACCAGTTCCTAGCTTTTAGTACATTTGAATGAAGTATAGGTTTGCTGTGATTATGTATTAGATTTTTTTCATTTTTAGGGTTTGGGGGGGGGGGGAGTTCTATCCCTCTCATAACCGCCCCCCGTAGTTACGCCAGTTACAGACGATTTATTCCTAAATTCGCTGAAATATACCTACCACTTAATAGGTTATCAAGGAATAATATAAAATTCGATTGGTCAAACGAATACGAAGAGTTATTTCAAATTCTAAAAACAGCTCCAATCTCACCACCAATTTTGAAATACCCAGATTTCAACAAACAATTCATCTTGACCACAGATGCTTCAAATAATGCGTATTCGGCGATACTCAGCCAAAACTTCGACAGCATAGATCTATAGAATTAGCATCGAGAGGTTTAAAAAAAAAGTAAATAAATAAACCAATAATATTAAAAGAACTATAAGCCTTTCATTGGGATATTAATCACTTTAAATATTATTTATATGGTACTCCACAATTTATAGTAAAAACAGACCATAAATCTTTAACTCATTTATTCTCAATGAAAGACCCTACATCGAAACTTACCAGAATTAGGCTTGATCTCAAACAATACAACTTCGAGATACAGTACGTGACAGGAAGCGCAAACTACGCAGACAGTATTTCACGGATAACAATAAAGGAACTTAAAAATGTATATATAAATAACTCACACGTGTTAGCAATAACGAGAGTTCAAACTCGTAAAGACAATGCTCAAAAATCAAAAAGTAAAGGATCTTATGTATGAATCAAAGGCAAAGGAATTGCCAATACAAAAACCTTCAGTAATTAAAGTTTTAAACAATTTAGAGGCGTATAAATTGCTAAATTTTATAGATAACCGTGTCTCACTAAAGGTATGGTTCCGCTTGAGCGTTCGCTGCATGCAGCGATTGCGGCGTTCAAACGCAGATACTGTTTATACAGAATTATGAACAAGTGGTTTATCCCATTTATCCGACGAAACAGCGGCTGTAACGGCGAATTATTCGACTGCTGGATGTACTAGTCGTGCAGCAGCAGCGTGACGTGAAAGTGTGTTTTTGCATACATAATGGGGATTTAAACTAAAATAATTACATTTTCTATACGATTGCTATAAAAGATCAATTGAGAAATAAATAACGAAGGAATGAGGATCTAAGCGTTACGGCTAACTTTTCATCTGCTGACACGGATTTTCGAACAAATACAGATGGTTTCTTGTGAATTTTCTCAATAATTGTTGATAGTACAAAGTTAAACTGATTTCTATTCAATGGAAAAAGCGCTGACATTTTTCTTCATCACCTATAAGGTGTTTGGTTATAAGATTAACAGAAGTGCCTTCTTTATTTATTCGCTTAAACGTGAGGTACGAAGCAGCGTTCCTTTTATTTTTTTTCTGTTAAACGTACTTCAAATTAATTTGGTCTTGTTCCTCCTCCAAAAAAATGAAGAGCAAATATGTACTCCATGACCATCGAAACCGCACTGTTGACTTTCGTCGAGTCCGTTGCCAAAGCATCTGCACGATATGAACCACTCTAGTCGCACCTAGGGTGCATGCCACTGCATGCAGCAAACGCAGAAGCGGCACCATATCTTAAGGATGGACATATGGATAAAAAACACGTTGAAATTTAACGATGCCTTACATACCGAATTATATAACTTCGACTTAGGACGAACGTTGGAGCAGCTTGATAAGCTATCTGTAAAATTTGAGATAAAAAGGATGAAAATATATGTAAATTTTTAAGAGGAGCACTGCTCAAGAATTTATAAAGGAAGGAATAAAATGTTTAAGAATGTACAAATATACTTTTGCGAAGTGCCAAAAATGATAAGGCAGAAGAAAGAAATACAAAAGATTCTAGAAATATATCACAATAATCCTATATTTGGAGGACATGTAGGAAACAACGGATTATTGAAGAAAATACAAGCAAATTTTAGATGAAAAAAGATGTTAGTAAATACGTAAAAAACTGCCACGCATGTCAAATCAACATTTCAAAACCAAGCAACAAAGATACATTTGTCATTACAGACACATCCATAAAACCGCTCGAGATTGTGTACACTGACACAATAGGCCCATTCATTAAAAGTAATAGAGATAATCGCTACTGTATTACGATGCTATGCGAACTTACAGTACACAGTTATGATACCAGTCAAAGATAAAGAGGCGCAAATAATAGTGAAAGGAATATTCGACAACTTCATATCTACTTATGGTCTCATGAAGAGAATACGGACAGATTAAGGAATGGAATATAAAAATGTAATTATGAATAAACTAACGGAATTGCTAAACATTAAAAATAACTTCTCCACAGCCTACCATCACGAATCAATAGGGAGTTGTGAGAAACTTCATAGAACGTTTAATTAGTATGTTAGACACTTCATACATGAGGCGAAAGATGATTGTGCGAGTATGCTACAATGTCTGCTTATTGCTACAATACCACACCTAATACATACAACGGCTACACACCCTTTGAATTAGTGTACGGAAAAAGCTAACTTTCCAGAGAATCTCAACACGGGAATAAACGTATCACAACGAACTTAAGTATAAGCTTCAATTTTCACACGAACGAGCTAGAGACTTTCTTATAAAACACAAAGCCATGAGAAAAGATCAAAATAATCAAACAGCCTCTCCGACAGACTAGAAAGTTGGAGACTTAGAATTATTAAAAAGGGAAAATAGGACAAACTTTGATTCGAAATATTTAGGTCCATTTCAAGTTACAGAAATCAACGGCGTGAATTGTGAAATTATAAGTCCAACAAGAGGCAAGACAGTTAATAAGATTCGTTAATACCAGTAAAACAAATTTACCATTATAATAGTGTAAGCTGAACGTTATAAACAATAAATAGGTGTTAGGTAATATAAACAATATCAATTTAGGTTGAGAGTAACTACGATCATTAGAGACTATTAAAAGTATCCTCTTTCAGGAAAAGATAATATAATAATTATAGACAAAAAAAATTTGAACCTACAACCTTGCTCGATGTAAAATAAGAATTGAATTAAGGTTATCGTAAAAATTCAATGTCACCAACGACTAGATTGTAAACGATAGTGTTTATGTTTTACATGTTATAATGTTAATTGCGTGGTCCAGTTTGTAGTGTTTAATGCTGACACGACGTTCGAAAGTAATCATACAAACAGTACACGTTATTGACTAGAAGTGTCAACGTACCAAATACTGTATATATTCAAATCATAATGTAAGTTATGTAGTATTATTTGTAAGTGTTAACTAGTATGTATGTAATATAATAACGTCCCAGGGATGTCTTTAACACAAATGAATTCATTTCTCCTAGACTCTCTCCTATGGTAAGTCACAAACCAACATATACCACAAAACCACCCGAAAGGTTTACGGTAAGCTCTTGGAATATTATACGTAAATGTATTTCTATTTATTTTAAAAAAGGGAGGTGTTCAATACTTAGAAATTACTTTATGTTATATTTTTATACGAGACGCCCCTGTGTCTTTACCTTGTTTTTGGATAAAATAAGTCACACAAAAAAAACAATCGTTGTACTTAAAAATAGTTGTTATCGTATCTGATAAACATTCCTTTTATATTTAGCATTCGTGAAATATATTAATTGTTTAAAATGCAATCTTTTATTTCCTGCTAATACAGTATGTAACTATATTTACTCAAATACCCCGTATTTTTAGTTCAACTTTGGTCAAATGTATTGTTAACTTACCAGGTATACTAGTGCCTAAAGCAACAAATACTATGGCAGTGACTGCATCTTTAATTCCTAATGTAGCTCCGAAATGTGAAGCTGCATCTCCTATAACTGCTGTAACTAGTCCTATACAGAAAATGGATACCACAAAACAGAGATATCCTCTGAAAATATCTGAAAAATAAAGAATAATTTTTAGGAAAGTGGTTAAAAACCTTTCATGAGTATCATCTAGTTTTGGAAAAGTGTAGTCTACATAACGCCCTTGGCATCATTGTTGACTGCTGTATATTATTTACTCATGAAGTATAATCTTAGTTATTTATAATTACGTCTTTTGTCAAATTTATAAAAACATTTCGCTGTAGAGAAGCCGACAAAACAGTTGTGCTTATTATTGATTAAATAATTTGACAGTAAAAAATAATGTAATAATATTAATAAATGAATATTGAATCATTTAAATTGTAGAAAACAATACCGCCGACAGTTTTTGTACAGAAAATTTTTTCCTGTCACAAAATAAAACATTTATTTTAACTTTGACCTGCTTATACCCTTCGGACGGTCTTGAAAACCTAAACTTTTTTCATGTGCACTATTTGATTAATGGAAAACAAAAGTTTTACGTATTTTTTTGGTCTTGGATTAAGAATAATTCATGTTTCTTTCTTTTCTGAAAAGGACATAAGTGGCTCTAATAAAGGTTGTTCTATTTAGGGAACGAACTTGGAACAATATATATATATATATATATATATATATATATATATATACAATGACTTACCAGTAGGTGGAACAAACGCAAATAATATTTTCCAAAACATAGTGAGAAAATGCAAGGCGTAGTCTAATCCTGAAGGATCTTTATCATCTAAAGCATCATCACTGGAACTAACGGTAAGAGCCTCCATGAACTGCTCTTTCCAAGAGGAAGTTCCTATTAACAAAGAAGCGTTGGCACGTTGAACTAATTTATCGACCGTATTCTGTAAAATAAAATTTTCATTGCGTAAATATTAAACACTTTCATTACATGAACAATGATACTTTAATGTTTTTTCAGAGTCTCTCAATTAATATTCTATTCAGAAAATAATCAAGGAATTCTTTTGAATTCCGTTGAGAAGATTGCTGAACGAAATCCCACAATACTTGTTTAATCTGGAAGGCATTACAGAAAATAAACACCGATTTTGTATTTCGTTTACAAGTCAATAATTTTCCGAGCTTTTTCAATATAATTCGAAAAACATTATTTATATAATTAAGTTATTATATCATTGTGAAAAATGTCAATATAAATAAAATCAGTAACTGGAAAGTTTACCTTAAAAAAACTGAATGCAACTCTTTTTCGAGCATCTGCTAAAGAAGTGCAGACTGAAAAGACGAAAGAACTCCGCAGCACTGGTTTGGGGCCATGCTACGCCACCGCACAGTAGAGGCCGCTTGGAAGGATAATGTGGCTAAATTGGTCGTCGATAGCGGATGTTCACAAGGGAGCGTCCTTTCGCCCACATTGTGGAACCTAGTAATCGACGAACTAATATCCTTATTAAACGGTGAGGGTCTTCTCACAATTGGGTATGCCGATGATATCGATTACCTTGTTATTGGAAGGCATAATACCGTCCTCAGGGATCTACTGCAAAGGTCTCTGAATCCTACCAAGGCTGAGGTAGTTGCTTCCACCAAGAAGAGAGGTATAAGACCTGAGACTCTGTACCTTGGTGGAATGCCACTTCCAGTGGTTGAACAAGTGAAATATCTGGGAGTGATCCTGGATAAGACACTGACATGGAAGGTTAATCTTGATAGTCACCAAGGCAAGGTGACTAACACGTACTAGTCCCGTAGGAGAGCCATTGGTGCGAAATGATGACTGACCCCTTGGGGTTATACAAAGTAATCATGCTGCTTATGCTCACATACTCGGCTCTGGTCTGGTGGCTGGGAGTAACCTTGGCCACGACAATATCGCAACTGGCACGCTTCCAAAGAGTGGTCAGTTTGGGGGCAACTGGATGCATGACGACTACACCAACTGCTGCGTTGAAGGTGATTCTTGGACTTCGGCCTCTTCAGCCTGTGATCGAGGCTGATTTCGGGACGGTACTCCTACGCTCAAAAATTTGGGATATGTGCGAAGCGAGGAAGGGCGCAGGCACGTCAAGAAGCTCAGAGTTCTTGGAGATGCCCCATTTCAGGCTCGATCGGCTAATGTTTGCCTGCGCAGGTACTCCTTCGTAACCCCCTATAGGGTGAAGATCCGGATTAGCGAATTTTGGGAAAGAGAGGGAAATCCACAACCTCATGGGATCGTCTGAAACACATATTGCTCACGCTGAACCGATGGGGCGGGGCTAGAATGTACTACAGTACCGAAAGACACAAGTTTGTGTTCCTTTGGGTAAGGTGTGTATCTGCATATCAGGCTGAGGATACGCTATCTTGGAATGCGTGCATATAAACCTAGACAGAGGCTAAGTGGACCGACGCATAACCATATTCACCGACAGTCGGGAGGCAATCATGGCTCTGAGTGGACATACCATCAACTCAGGGCTTGCTGCTGAATGTTGAGAATAGCTTGCTGACTTAGCAAGGCGGAAAGTAGTGTGGCTAGAATTGATTCCGGTCCACTCTGATTTTCAATACAATGAAAGCGGACGCACTGGCTGTGGAAGGGGAGGTATCTTCCTTTAACGGCCCGGACCCGACCTTGGGGTTTAAAATACAAGTAATCAGTAATGCGACGAGGAATTGGTTGGGACCAATGCCTCGTTCACAAATAACGTGATATTTAAAAAATATGTTTGCTAAACCGCTAAAACTTCTTGGACATTATTGTTAGTACACAAATAAAAAACCTTTCCACGGGCTAGCTATGTTTCCAAATATCGTGGTAAATAAATAATTTTTTGTATTTTCTTTTTTAGAAAAAGCGTCAAAGCAAGTTTATATTCGTCATATAATGTGTAGTATAATTTCCTACACTTACGAATACAAACAATAGCTCAAATTGTTTGTTGTTTATCAGGCTTCATTTTTAAATAAATACATTTTTTATACGACATTTGGTTTTTAAGATATTTGAAAAAACGCCCAAAAACGTGTTTTTTTAAGCAAAAAAATAACCTTTTCAGTCACGTATAACTCGGAAAATATTACTTTTTTGAGAAAAAGTTATATATGACTTTTTGCTTAGAAATCATCCCTTTATCGATTCGTGCAGTTATTTTTACGATTTTTTTCCACCTCCTTAAAGGGATGGTTTCCACTCACTGAGCGGAAGCAACCACTGGCACAATATCCCTTTTGTTTCTAGACCTATGTACTACTTCTTGTCCAATTTTCACGTCAATCGGTTCAGCTTCAAATAATTGTTAGCCAAAAACCCCCATTTACTTGTTTATTTTTATATTTAAATTACAAATCACTGGAGCGATCTGATGAGAAGAGGAAAAATTATTAAAAACATATTAAATACACAAAACGGTCAATACACAGTACCCTGTAAAGTTTGGGCGCCAAATTATTAACGCAGTACCTTGTAATCAACTAGTTTTAGTGTGTGCTTATGCGGCGTGTCTTGGTAGTCTTAGCAATTTACAATAAAAACAAATAATTATTTTAAATAGAAGGTTTTGTAGTTGCATTTCCATTAATAATTTTTACGACACTATTACTTCGAAAATATAATGTGGACTTTAATTGTTTCCATATAATGAAGTTACGAGTTCCTCTCTTGAGTTGTCCCTTGTTTTACGAGGTCCTGCTTGAAGGTGTCAATTCGAACAACGAAATTTCTCAAAGCAGCTCGGTTAATTCATAATAGAAATGAAGAACAAGAAAATGATCAAAATAACAGTAATATCATACTGAAAATTACTGTTTAGATTTCTCAGTCAACATTTTCGTTGATGTCCTGTTCCGAAGAAAATAATTTTTGAAAACGATGATTCGATTTCTAGGGTTGCTATATCAGTGTGAATAAAAACCCAACAAAAACCCATATGCAATCAGTTCAGCACCAGAATTTACGTGTAAGAATTGAAAGTAGTGCAGAAAATTCGACCGAATTATTGGTGGATGGTACATCAGTAATAGCTGCGGAGAAGTTTCAACTAGCCAAGACTGTACAGAACGTAATGAACCTTTGGGAATGGTTTTTGAAAATAATGAGACAGTTAGTATTGTGGAAGATGTTGGACATGAATCAGATAAGATCACTGTAATAATAATAATAATAATTATAATAATAATGCCTTTTTTAGAAAGAGTAACATACAAATAATAACAAAATAGATATACAATTACGGCGAGGTTCAATTCATCCGTCCCGAGTGAAACGGATGTCTGCTCTTTCACCTAACCTTAGGATAGTTAATTCACAGCAAAAGCTGAGCAACGTAATGATACATATATCATATAGCATACATATATCCATACAACTACATTACAGAGTAGAGTAAATGAACAAGCAATTTATTTTTAAATGCATTACTCGAAAATGTATGACGAATATTAACTGGCAAGTTATTGTATATATTGACAATTGAATAGCTGAAACAACATTTGAAGAATATACAGTTCAATAATGGCGGAGTAAGGGTCCCCCTAAATCGAACATTCAAGTTATGTACGTCTGATCGATACGTAATTTTTTCATAAAAATAAGCGGGTGTATTATACTGCAAAATTTTGGAGTACAAGCAAGCAGAGTAGATAGAGCAAAGACAGTTCTGGCTCACTACTTCAAAAATCTCCGCTTGGTGGCGCTGAGAGCGGCGGCGCGCGCGTTTTTAATTTTAGGCCGCCATTTTTAGTCCTGTTTTAAAAATCTGAAAAAAAACTTCAGTGAGATTCGATCGCACAACCTTCGCGTCTATAGCAAGACGTTCAACATATGCCGCCATAAGCTCTCATGCATATTATTAGCGAAGGAAGGTATTGCTGCAATGTGAGCGCACCGTACGCTTCTTGCTGTAAAATGTGACGTAGTCGAGAAAGATCCGTTAGGATGATAAGGCGGCGCGCTACCGGGTTCTTGCTGTAAAATGTGACGTAGTCGAGAAAGATCCGTTAGGATGATAAGGCGGCGCGCTACCGGGGGGCATTTTCATTATGTAAAAATATTAAAATTTATCAAAATTGTAAACATGTTTTTCAATAATCCATTATCATTTTCACCACAAGGTTTAAAATTAAACTTTGCAGTATTGCTGACGAATAAAACATATTATTTTTATAATCAGAATTCGATGTTCCCTATATATACGGTGGAGTAAAAAATAATGTAGAGAATAAATTCATTATATTAGCTACATTCATAATCGATGAAAAAACAGCAATGTGAAATATCAAAAAACCACAATAATTGATAACGGGAAAGAAATAACGAATATGTTCTAATTTTATCATATCAATAAGAAAAAAAATATAAAATAACGTTTTTGTATTCTCTAATGATTAGTATCATTCAAGATGTTGAAGAGTATATATGTATTGATCCTAGTTTCTGCAGCCTCATGCACCGAAAATGATAATGTGTCGTACGCTAAATCATTTTTCGAGAAATATGGTTATATGAATTCAAGTCAAAATTCATTAACTGACTTTGAAGCCGTTCTTATTAATTTTCAAGAAAAATATAATCTTCCTGTAGATGGAACGCCTAATAAAGAAACTATTGATTTGATGAAGAGACCTCGATGTATAAAGGGTGATAATAATTATGTTATACATTCAAAATGGAACAAAACAGAATTACTTTGGTATTTTCCACAAGCTACCGACGCGCATTTAAAAACAGCGAAGCTTGCTTTTGATACATGGCAATCAGCATCCAATTTGAAGTTCAAAAATGTGAAAATGACCAAAATAAAACCAGACATTACTATAACTATCACCAATAGAAAGCACTATTTTCGAAGCGACTGTCATGGAACTGATCAATGTCCATTCGATCTTGGTAATGGTGTGTTGGGTCACTCTTATTATCCCAACCCATATAGTAAATGTATTGAAATTCATCTAGATATGAACCTAAACTGGTATTTTGGAGATGATTTCAAGGTTCCAGAAGGGATGGTTAGTTTTTTAATGGTTTTAACTCATGAAATTGGACATGCTATCGGCTTAGCGCATAGCGAAGTTAAATCGGCCATCATGTACCCTTGGTATCAAACAGATAGAGTAGAACTGGATGAAGACGATAAAAACGCGACGATAGCTTTGTATGGGGCGCAAAGAAAATACATCGAAAATTCTACATTCACTACAGCGACGACAACTACAGTAAAATCAACGCCACGATCTGAACCCAGAAGAAGAATTATGCCTATAGAAAGAGGAGGAGGAGGAAATAAAAAGAACCTGTGTGAAATTCGTACTCCGGACTTTATGTTTCTCGCGATGGCCCCACTTTTTCCAAACTATAGAATGTATGTGGGACACGAAAAATATTTATGGAGACTAGATTTAAACGATATGCATATACCAAAAACCCCAGAATTAATTGTCGATTACCTACCAAAAGAACTGGCATCCTCAAACGTCTCTCATGTGTTTCAAAACTCTGTGGGGGATTTAGTTACGTTCAGCAACAATCAATATTATGCAGCTGCATTTCCAAATTTGAATATATATGACTCTTTTCCGCTTCCCATACCCCGATATGCCGTAATTAATGCTGTATTTCAAACCAATAGCGGACAGATGTATCTGCTGTACAATAACAATTCCTACATTGAATTTAATGCAGAAGGGCATACTATTAATAGAGGATATTTGCATGACGTCTTTCCAGGAGTTCCCGAAGGCGTAACATCTGCATTTCGATATACAGATGGATACATTTACTTTTTCTACAAAGACATATATTACAAATACAGTGAATATATCCGTAAAGTTGTTGATGCGAAACCATTTACTTGGAGTCTATTTGGAGTACCCTGCCCTGAAGATACGCTATTGAATCAATTAAAAACTCTGTTACACAAAATTATAAATATTTATCAATAAAAATGTAATACTTAGTTATGAATTTTTTTTTTCATCAACATCTTGTATATTGATCGTGCTTGTGACCAATAGTAACTTTGTTTAGTAAATTCTTCAAACGACTCACGTGACGTGAGAAGGACGTGAGGAAATAAAAACAAACAATAATGTTAATTAATCAATTTATTACAGCATCTAAATCATTTACAACTTTAGCTTTATAGAAATATATAAATTCTCTAAGTGCTACATACAATACGCTATCACTACAATCACATATAGTATACAATAACTCAAATTTACTTAAATGTCCATTATTTTGAGCAAAATTCCTAATAAGTTCAATCACATTTCTGTAGTATTCACCAAAATTTAGAGATTCCAAATGGGTGAGACGAGGGGAAATTAGATGATAATGGAGTTGTAGAATTTGATGAACATCTTGTTGAGTTAAAGGGAAGCTGACGCCGTGTTTGATTACTTCCAACCATTTTACACAATCGAATATTACTTGATGAATGGTACAGTAGTCGCCACATTGTATCGTCTCCGGCTCATAATCATCGTAAAACGCTGGAAGTGGTTCATCTATGAATGAATTATTATTTAAAATATCGATAAACGTAGCCCATTCGAAAGTGCTGAAGGAGATTTTCGTAGGTTTATTCGTTGCTGATAGAGTGATTGCGCTACTGAACGTTCTTGCGGGACTTAAACCACAACCAATTTGGAAATTCGTATGTGTAGGATACTCGATATACAACAGGTACTGATCTTCTTTTTTAGCAGCTATTTCATACATTTCCAAAATACGATCTAATTCAGCACTATAATTATAATTTTCTGTAGCACAGCTACTAAAACCGCTATCTTGAGAACTCATATTGACGACTAACAATCTAACCTACAGCTCACTCCAATTTATATCAACTCCTATCTATCTTTGCGGTTAATTCTCTTCGCTACAAAACCACAGTTCTCATAACTTGAAATGAAAAGTGGTTACACAACAACAACATCTGTTTTTCCAATCCAACTATTATACTTTCCGTCTAATCCAAGCCATTTAACATACATTTTGTTGCCTTTTCTTCTAAGTACCTTTTCCACCAAGTAAATGTCTGGATTTGACGTTTTCTGCAGCTCTTCCTCATAAAACCCTCCACTGATTGGTACTCCATACATGTCCTCAAGCAAATAGGTGGCAGGATTGGTTATTTTCACTTTAATGATTTTGAATAGTTCTGTCGTCCAATTGGGTGTGTATCCTTTTTCAAAGACATGTTTCGACTTGCTTATACGAACAATATCACCGACTTTGAATTTTCGTGGTCCTGCAATCTTTAGATGTTTATAGGTTTGGTTTAAAATAGCTTCTTCGTTGGATTTATTGACTTGGGAGGGCTTATACTTGGTAGTTGAATGCTTTGTATTATTGTATTCGTTTGTAATTTCTGGTAGAATATCTATCCATTTGTAGGTGCCATTTAAACTGAAATGTTTATATAGTTTTGATTTCAATGATCGTATTACTCGTTCGGCCATTGCAGCTTTTTTTGTACTAAATACGCTATAGTGATTAATTCCATGTTTTTTCATTAATTGTTGAAACTTGTTGTTGTAAAATTCCGTTCCTTGGTCCGATTGAAGATTTTTGGGCGTTCGATCTGCGTGTGCGAGAATGTCCGAGAATGCACGAGTAAGCTCTTCGCCAGTCTTTGTCTTTAATGGTCGTGTCCACAAAAACTTTGAAAAACAATCGATAACGACTAGAATCATTTTATGGTTTTTATTTTGATGAGCGTAAGGTCGCATTTCGGCTAAATCCATTTGCCATAAATCATCTATACCTTTGACAATTGTACGTCTGCGCGGATAATTTTTACGCATCGGTTTGTGGAGTTCGTTAACAAGCTGTATTTTGGACGACATGCTTCGTAAGCGCATACACGTTCTCAACTGATGATATCTTTTCGATACTATTTGATACCTTTCTTCAAGTAATTTGTTCGTAATTCGTTTATGGATACTTCATGCTTATCGATTTTTCCTTGGAATTGTTGTTGTATATCTTTTAAAAATATTTCCCCAAAACCTTGAACAAAAGATTTGAATTCTTGTCTCATATTATCTTTGGTCACAACAATCACATCATCGACGTACTTTTTAGTTGCCATATCTCGAGCTGCGACTGGCGGATTTCTCGAAATAAATGAATTAATGTCGTTGATTTTGTTTTGAAGTACTCCAAGTTCATTATGATACACTTGCATTTGCTCATCGACATAAAGTTTATTGACAGCATCGCTACTTGTAGTCGGCGTCTTAACATTACAGATTCTCACATTTTCAGCATCAATATTACCGTCCGGAGTGTGTGCTACTTTCGGCATATAAGGTGTAATCCGTTCATTAGCATGACGACGTCGGTGTCCGAACTTATCGACAGGCATGATTGAAATGAGTAGACTTTTTTTGGTTATTCAATTATATTGGCTTCTTTTAGCTCATTTATGATGGCAACTATTTCGTTGTCGTTGGACGTATTACCTGCCTCTTTTGAAGCAATCAATAATTTCAAACGTTCCACCAATTCATTTGGATCATCCCAATAAATATATTCCATAGGTTTTTCGTTGTACGTTAAGCCAAGTCCTCTTCCCTTATTAAGTGGAATTGATTTCAGGCGAGTTCTAGTTGACATGGAGCCAGATCGTTGAGTTGGAGACATATTTTGTGATCTACTCGGTACCGAGTCTGATCGCGGTATTTTAAATAATGGTTTAATTATATATTTGTATTTGTCAGTACTTGAACCTTTAAGGCGATTGAGAGTATCAAGATGGACTTGTGTATTGTTTAACAGAATTTTGTAATGTTTTAAATCTTCCTCTTCATATTGCGGATCGTTGTAAAATAACAGCTCGTACAATCCTCGAGTTCCAGGCAAGTATCCCGCCTCTTTGTTACCATCCTGTAGCACGTTTATATTACCGTTTGTTTTATCAAAGGCAATTCGACGTTTACCCAACATCCACCCAAACATATCATCATAGATAGGACCGTAATTTTTGTCAATTTTATCATCTTTTTGAAAATAATCCTCAATGTATTTTAAACTGATGGTGGGGTATTGTTCCATATATTCTTGAAAAGCTTCATGCGAAACGTCAGGACGCATCTCCTCTGGAGATTCAGGGCGTATAATATCTCCCGCCTCATCTGTTTCAGCTACAGATTCCGATTCCAGAAAAGACGGTGCTACAAACACATCATCTAGTTTTTCTTCTTCTTTTTTTACCTCCTCCTCCTTTTTAATTGGATTCAAATTTGAAATGGTTTTCTGCAATGTCTTTGAGGACTCTACAATTTCCTTTAGCGGTGTAGATATCGGTTTAAATAGTTTATTAAGAGACTCATCGCGCTCTGATTTGCCCAATTTTAACGCTAAATATTTCTTGCGAATTGATTTCGCCAATTCATTAACTTTCTTCTTACGCAAAGCAATTGCAACCTTATCGTCGGACATGATGATGCAGACTAGTAGCATGTACACTTGACTTACATTTTTATATATTTATCGAAGCCAATACGATACCTACCGCTATTTAAAGCAAAATCCTTTACAATTACCAACGTTCCATATTTGTCGGTCGACCAACAGTCTGAGCAAATCTTTTTAAATTCTTCAAATGTCATATCTGGTGACACGTGCTCATCAAATATATGCTTTAGGTTAATTTCATCCTGCTTGAATAACACAATCATATTACAATTGTCTCGTATGAGTTGTTTCGGTATTTTTGAGTATGTTTGACATAGGTAGGCCGCATCAATGTCTCTGTGCCTACACATTGAATAATATTCCCGAATTTTCTGTTGACCATCGCAGGCGACATCATCGAATATGAATATCGAGTTGGATCTCGCTTCGTTTGGACTAACAATTTCCTCATTGTCTTTAAATGGAAAGTAACCGACACCTTTAACTTCTCCTAGTACTTCCTGCAGCAATTGATATTTCGGCTGAAACAATGACTTGGAATAGACGTAAACATTTTTGAATTTAGCGCCATTTGGATTGAATAAAAGTGATAACATGACGTTTGTTTTACCACACCCACTAGGACCGCAGATGATGGCCCGAAATGAATTTGGTAGTAGTTTTCCATGTTTACCAACACTTGGTTTAGATGTAAAGTCTAGATTTTCAATGGGTAGCGTCTGTTCTTGTTGAACGATCCTCATTTTGTGGTGAGTGCAATTAAAGTGTTTTCAATATATATGGCTATCATCACATCGTCTCACATCAGTCTTAATGTTGGTGTTTGAGGGAGAAGGTCTTTTAAATTCTCTAATCAATAAATTACCAATTGAACTTCATTTACCCGCCTACAATTATTGTGGACGTAAGTGATCACGTGACTATAACTGTTAAATACTTATACTCTCTCTCCATTTACAGCAGGAACAAAGTTACAAAAACGTCTGGCACGTGGTGACGTTGGTATTAATCCTTTAGACAACGCTTGTAAACAGCACGATATTGCATATTCGCAAAACAAGTCTCTTGAAGAACGTCACAAAGCCGACAAAGTGTTGGAAGATAAAGCTTGGGATCGAGTCAAAGCAAAAGACGCTACTCTGGGAGAAAAGAGTGCTGCATTACTTGTTACAGGCGGCATGAAGGTTAAACGAAAGTTGGGGATGGGATCAAACAAACGACGTTCCTTCCATCGAAATTTTGTTGCGAAAGTGGGGAAATCCATGAAAAAAGGATCATCTCTAAAACAGACTGCTACGTACGCCCTAAGAGCAGCTAAAGCACTTATTCACGAATTTGGTGGATCGAAGCAAGTTAACGTACCTCGCGTAATACCTGTACCTAAATCTGGAGGTTTTCTTCCTCTTATACCTTTATTTGCTGGACTTTCAGCTCTTGGAGCGTTATCGGGTGGAGCTGCAGGAGTTGCAAAGACTGTTATTGATGCTAATAATGCTCGAAAGAAATTGGAAGAAGACATACGTCATAATAAGGCTATGGAACATGTTGGAAATGGCCTATATCTGAAAAAGTATGCTGGAGGTCGAGGATTTGGATTGTATTTGAAAAAGCCAAAAAACTCGCGATGAAGCTACCGAATCGTCCACTGTACGACACCGATATTGCACATTATGCAAAATTATATAATATTAAACATTTTCGAGGCGTTTTCATGCGAGACACTCTACCTAAATCCGGTCCTCGACAACAAGAGTGTGCAGTGGTTAACTTGGACTCGTCCAAAAACAGTGGAACACATTGGGTAGCATATATAAAGAAAAATAATGTCATTGATTATTTCGATTCATTTGGTAATTTGAAGCCACCCAAAGAACTTGTAAAGTATCTGGGAGGAAGGAAAGTTGAAATTTTTTATAACAACAATCAGTTACAAAACTACAATCAGTTCAATTGTGGACATTTGTGTTTGAAATTTCTACTTCAACATCCTTGGAACAATGGAGAACATTAAATTATTAACGCAACACCAAAAACCTCTGAGAAGTTTTACTGCTGAAGAACTAAAAGACGTTCCCATTCGATACCTGATAGAATGTGTTAGTCCGTCTGAATTGCTAGATATATGGCATAAACTTCCTAATGATTACAAAACAAGTTATGAACTACAAATTCGTCTGCCGTGCTTCGTTCACTACAACCGCCCCGATTGGACGACGCATTGGGACGGTCCTGCAAGTTCTCAAGCATCTTGTTTTCTTTGTCAACGTGCATTAAGTAAACCTTGAAATGTATTTTGTGTGTCAAATAAATCTTGTAAAGTATTCTATGTATTATTTAAACTGCCTTCATACGTCGACTTACATCAGTCATCATGTCGCAGTTGTTGAGAGTAAACAGTTCAAATCACGTATTTACCTTCCAACCGCCTACACCTATTGTACTCCATCCGGAGAAAGACTACGAATTAGCGCTGCGTTCATTCCACTCATACCATAGCATACCAAACATTGAAGATTGCAAGTTTTACTACTATGATGACAACAACAAGCTACAAAGTTTCGATTTACCTACAGGATGTTACGAAATCGCCGATATTGAAACGTATATACTCGAGAAGTTGAGTGGCAGCAATTCACTTAGACCGGGAACTATATTTGCACTAAAACCCAACAATAATACGTTACAGTGCATGATTTTCAGTAAATATAGAATTTCGTTTGAACAACCCAACAGTCTAGGAAAGATACTAGGATTTTCAACAGAGATACTCGAACCCAAACGATGGCACTCTTCAGATCTACCCGTCAAAATTATAAAAGTATCTAGCATACGTTTCGAATGTAACATTACCACGGGAGCCTTCGACGCAGACAGACCTGCTCATACTATTTACGAATTTATCATAAAAGTGGATCCTGGGTACGCCATTGACGAAACACCACATAATTTACTTTATTTACCTGTTATACCACAACGTGAAATAACCAACATTACAGTGTTGGCTGTGGACCAAGACGGTCATCCTATAAACTTTCGTGGTGAAAAGAGCACTTTGGTGTTGGAGCTTAGAGCGAGAAGCAACAGATGGGATTGATAATTAATCATATAAGACGTTCTGCTGCACATTCAACGCCATTAGTTACGCGGCATTCTTCAAAGCAGCATCAGAAGCGGCTCACATTTGCTAATACATTGTATTTGCAGTCTTTGGGTTTTTTGTTGAAAAAACAACGACAATGACGACCGAGTATGTAAAACGTTCTCGTATGAACGATATGCCTTCAATGTTTGATATCTATCGCAAGCCTAGTTTCGATGAATCGATTCGCAAAGCTGAGTACAGAACATATGCTCCGTTCATCAAATCGTTCAGTTGCAGCGACATTGTGGAATTCAGCATCAATCAAGTTGATTCGTTTTTTGCAATGAATGAAACTTTGTTGTGTATTAAAGGATCACTCACTGTGCATGGAGGGGGTGATGTGAAGCTGGCAAATAATGTTGGTGCTTTCCTTTTCGATTCGTGTACATATAGTGAAAGTGCAAGAGAGATGGAAACTGTTCGGGATCCTGGAATCGTTAGCGCTGTACGTGCCATGACATGCTACAATCAAGAAGATTCCAATCATATGGCTATAGCTGGGTGGAATTATCCCAAAGACCCCATCCTGAATACCAGCGACAAATCATTTAACCTTCAAATTCCTCTAAAGCATATTTTCAACATTTTCAACGACTATCCTATGATTACGTGTGGACGACAAACAATACGTTTGGTTCGAGCTCGAAACGATAACGATTGTGTGCTTATCACAGAAAAAAACGTTTCTGGTACACTTTCCACTACAACCGTTAACATCAACATTACCAGCATCGAATTGAAAATCAGGCATATCTATCCTAATGATGATATTAAGTTGGAACTTATGAAGGCCATTCAAAAGGATCAGCCTATAGTTATTCCATTTAGAAAGTGGGAGATACACGAACTGCCTGCAATTACCAGAAATGCTAGACGTGAAGTTTGGGCTGTTAAAACTACAACTTCAGTCGAACGACCTCGTTATGTTATTGTTTTCTTTCAAACCAACAAACGTGACAACAGCACAGCCGACCCCACTTTATTCGACAACGCCGACATTCAAAGTATCAGACTATCGCTAAATGGGGAATATTATCCCAATGAAAGAATGCAGTTGGATTTCACTAAAAATGATTACAATGAGGCCTATTTCAACTATACAGAATTTTATCCTAGCTATACGAATTCGGCACAGAAGCGCCCTCTGTTGGATTATCCCTCTTTCAAGAAGCGTGCATTGTTTGTTATCGATTGCTCGAAACAAGAAGAAAGTATGAAATCGTCCACAGTCGATGTAAAACTTGACATTGAAGCAAACATTGGTTTTCCCGAAAACACCAAAGTATATTGTGTTATAATACACGACTGCGTAATGGAGTATTTCCCCCTCACAGAAATAGTCAAGACTCTAAATTGAAGTGCAGTACGTCAGTATTCGAGCAGACGTCATCATGAGAGTTGCACTCGTAGACATTCAAGGTTTCGTTATAGATGGATTCTTTGTTGTCAAAGAACTCACCATTGAAGTTGGTTTTAAGCAAAGTCACTACATATTCCTACCATGCCAATCAATTTCTACGTTAAGCGACCAGGATAAGAAGACGGTGTCATACTTGGAGAAGAATGTGCATGGTATTCGATACTCTTCAGGTGACATTGAGTACTCCAAATTAAATGATATATTGGCAACTAAGCTATTGTATGCTGCCGATTTTATATACGTACGCGGACATCAGAAAGCAGAATTTCTACTAAAGAAATGTCACATTTTTGGTGTGTTTCCCCACATTATTGATGTTTGCAAGTTTGATGGAACACCATGTGCTACAGGAAACTTTGAACGAGATCCAAATCCTTGTCACGCTACTGGTCTATACTCTTGTGCCCAAAGAAATGTAGATCGTCTCCGGCATTGGTTTTTGAATACTGTATTACCATTGTAATGTCTAAATAATAAATTGTTTATGGAATGATTCGCATTTTTATTAAGACATCCTGTATATTCTCAACCAGTATATTACATGAGAGTTTAACAAATACTAATATTATAGAGACCTCGTCACGTTTAACGTCAAATGTCACGTGTCTAACGCCACGTCTAACGTCGCGTGTAACGTGTCAAACGTCACACGTCAAACGTCACGTGTTTAACGTCGCGTGTTGAACGTCATACGTCACGTAACGTCGCGTGTAACGTGTCAAACGTCATACGTCAAACGTCATGTGTTCAACGTCACGTGTTGAACGTCATACGTCACGTATCAAACGTCTCGTGTTTAGATGTGATGATGATCATCGAAACGTAGCTTTAGATTTTTCCCGTAATGTCAAACGTCGTGTGTCATGTTAAACGTCATACGTCACGTGTCTAACGGCACGTCTAACGTCGCGTGTAACGTGTCAAACGTCGTTTGTAACGTCAACCGTCACGTGTTTAACGTCGCGTGTTAGACGTCATACGTCACGTGTCACACGTTACTTGTCATACGTCACGTGTCAAACGTCAGACGTCTCGTATAAAAAAAAACCACAATAATTGATAACGGGAAAGAAATAACGAATTTTATGACAAACACCCGTATATCGAACGTAGTGGTTTATCTCTTCTTCACAATGGTGTTTATTCAACTTCGATCCGACCAATCAGAGAGATGCTAGTGCCCTTATGGCGTCTTTGTACATCATGTATACGATAATAGTCTAACAATCATGGGGTCGTTTATTCGACTTCAATCTGACCAATCAGAGATATGCTAGCGTCCTAATGGTAACGTTGCTTACGTCACACCATTTACATGATATCACAGAACAGATGGGGCATACGACGGAAGGTCCATTCGACATAAGACACATTTGTCATACGACACATACGGCGATGGTTAACGGCACCCTCTGGTCATTGTCGATCACTTCTTCAGATGACTCTTTTGATACTCCTTGTATATTTGCAAAACTTATCGCTTATCTCTTCATCTCTTCTTCTTTCCCATCAATCAACGACACCCTCTGGTCATTATCTTCAGGTATGATTCTTGTAAACCCTCTGTGGTCATTGTCTTCATCACAATGATGTTTATTTGTCTCCAATCTGACCAATCAGAGATGCTTGTGCCCTTATGGCATTGTTGACGTCTTGTATACCGATCATCATAGTAACATATTTATGACAACACCCTGTATATCGGTATATTATTGTAAAACTTATCGCTTATCTCTTCTTCTTTCCCATCAATTAACGACACCCTCTGTGGTCATTGTCTTCAGGTATGATTCTTGTAAACCCTCTGTGGTCATTGACTTCATCATAATGGTGTTTATTTGACCCCAAACTGACTAATCAGAGGTGCTTGTGCCCTTTTGGTATCGTAGACATCTTGTATACTGATCATCGTAGTAACATATTTATGACAACACCTCGTATATCGGTATATTATTGAAAAACTTATCGCTTATCTCTTCTTCTTTCCCATTGATCAACGGCACCCTTTGGTCATTGTCTTCAGGTATGATTCTTGTAAACCCTCTGGTCATTGACTTCATTACAATGGTGTTTATTCGACTCCAAACTGACTAATCAGAGATGTTTGTGTCCTTTTGGTATCGTAGACATCTTGTATACTGATCATCGTAGTAACATATTTATGACAACACATCGTATATCGGTATATTATTGTAAAACTTATCGCTTATCTCTTCTTCTTTACCATTGATCAACGACACCCTCTGGTCACTGTCTTCAGGTATGATTCTTGTAAACCCTCTGGTCATTGACTTCATCATAATGGTGTTTATTTGACTCCAAACTGACTAATCAGAGATGCTTGTGCCCTTATGGCGTCTTTGTACATCCCGTATACGATAATAATCTAAAAACGATGCAGATAACGTCTAACAGTTGAATATTTGTTGTTGTTGTGATACAATCTGAATTAAAAATAAATGTAATATTTCGATAAATTCTAAATTCGCTTTCACAATATACTCTGATATGATAATAACTTGGTGGTCTTGCTAGCATGCTAAAAGACTATTAACGCATGAGAATGTGTGATCGATGGTTCGAATCCTATCGTCGGTAGCGAAATATTTAATAAATTGTATGAAAACATTGTCAATATGGAACTATCGTTGTCGTAATACCAAAAAATGTATTTATACCTTTTTTCAAGGATTCCATATCACTTTCGTGAAATTGTGATAAACTATTATTTTTGTATGCGTTTGATATATCGCATTTCCTGTTGTTATGTTGATTTTTTCTAATTGTGGGTTGAGTCATATCAATTTTACAAAATTTCTGTGGTGAGTTGATTTTTTATTTTCATATTTATCATTTCCTGTTGTGATTACAGAATTTCAGAAAAACAATTTAATTATTTGCAAAAGTTTATTTTAAAAATATTATTGATAAAAAGAAATTATTTTTGTTAATAAAGTCTTGAGATGATTTAAAAGGTCTCCATTAGGACATGGGATATCAAATAGGTTCCAATTGAAGGGTCCGGCTGCAACAAGTTTTTTGGTAAACTCATTATATTTGTAGTATGTGGTGTTTTTGAAAAAGTACATGTGTCCGTCAATGTACTGGAATGCTCCTGTAACATCTGCGGGTAGTCCAGGGAAAATATCTTTAATTTGTCCTCTATTTAAGACATTTTTTAAGTTCTTATCATATTCAATATAATTATTGTTATTATAAAATACATAAATTTTTCCGTGGTTGCTTTGAAACATTGTGTTTATTTGAGAATTTTTTGGTATAAGTAAATTACCTTGCTCAAGTATTCGCAAACCTGTGAAATCTGCTATATAGTATTTACGAACATCTTTATTGACTGCTATTAAATTACCGGAAGAACTTTGAAAAATCTGAATTATGGAGCCCACTTCTTCGGGTAGATAATCATCGAGCATTTCTGGTTCTGAGGGAATAAGTTTCGAATTCAAATCCATTTTCCATAGAAAATCTTTATAAATAATATATAAGTGATAATTTTCAAATGTACCAGCCATCGCAGTAAACATATACTCCGGCGTTATGTCGCATAAATTTTTATTTGGTGGATGGGGCCTATGATGACCTGTAGTCGGTGGCGTAGGTTTGAAAGGATTATTTGCATATTTATTGGTGGGTCCATAAAGAGCTTCAAGAGCCATTTTATCATCTTCATCCAATTTTGGGGTCGCGTTTCGTTGATACCATGGATACATTATTGCTTGTTTATTATCACTATGGGATATACCTAAAATATGTCCAATTTCATGAATTAATACCATGAGTAGACTAGTCCTATCATCTGAACTTGATCCATCTAAACTTAAATCCCACTTTTCATCAGCATCAATATGAAGTTCTATACAGCTGTTGCCATTTGGGAAATAACCATGTGCCAACACCTTTCCAGGACCATCAAATGCGCTGGGGCATTCATCTCTACCTTGGCAATCTGCACGAAAATAGTGTTTTCCATGTACAACAGTGATAGATATATCGGGAGCATAAGGTCTTGTTTTGTGTATTAATTCAAATTTGAACTTTGAACTGTTACTCCACACTTCAAAAGCCTTTTCGATTACATCAAGATATGCTTGATTTGCCTGAGGGAAGAACCATTTCAAATCAAATTTGATCCATTTTGATCTAACTCTAAAAGAATGATCATCGTCGGAAGCTGTTTCACTTACAGAACATCTTGGCCTATCCATAAGTTGTATTGTATCTTCATCTAATTCTCCCGTTGCAGGAATATTATATTTTTCTTGAAAACTCAACAAATAATCCTCAAGTTTAGTCAAATCATTTTCATTTGCGTATCCGAAGCGTTGTAAATAATCCATAGCATACTGCTGGTCGACAACACAAAGTGCTGGACATAGCGCTGCAGCTAATATAATTATTAACATGATCTTCACCCTTCTGTTATCCTCAAGAAACTAATCTCCCAACACATTATTAACAACATATATATTTTTTAAAAAACCCCCCAAAGATTCAATTACTGCGTGTCACGCATAAAATATTATATGTTACTTTCAAGCCACCCGGTACGAAATTCTTAGTAATATTTCAACATAAGTTACTTTAAGCCCCCCGGTAGCGCGCCGCCTTATCATCCTAACGGATCTTTCTCGACTACGTCACATTTTACAGCAAGAACCCGGTAGCGCGCCGCCTTATCATCCTAACGGATCTTTCTCGACTACGTCACATTTTACAGCAAGAAGCGTAGTACGGTGCGCTCACATTGCAGCAATACCTTCCTTCGCTAATAATATGCATGAGAGCTTATGGCGGCATGTGTTGAACGTCTTGCTATAGACGCGAAGGTTGTGCGATCGAATCTCACTGAAGTTTTTTTTCAGATTTTTAAAACAGGACTAAAAATGGCGGCCTAAAATTAAAAACGCGCGCGCCGCCGCTCTCAGCGCCACCAAGCGGAGATTTTTGAAGTAGTGAGCCAGAACTGTCTTTGCTCTATCTACTAAGCAGCATGTAATATTCTCCTTCGTTTTAATCTGAGCCATTGCAGTGTAGTGTAATGATGACTAATATGACTATATTTTCTAACCCCGAATATATATCGTATACCAGCATTTTGCAACTTTTGAAGCCTTGTCTCATCGGATCTACTTAGGAAAGTACCATAAACAACATCACAATAGTTTAAGTTAGAAAGTATCAATGCTTCACATAAAATAATTTTAGTTTTTCTTGTAAGTAGATGACGATTCAGGTAAAGAAACCTTAATTTTGTATAAGATCTCTGCAAACAAAAAGATACATGCTTAGTAAAACGTAAATCCTTATCCATAAACACTCCCAAGTTCTTAACAAACTGTCGACGCTCAATAACTTGGTTATTAACAACTATTTCGTTGCTACCCAAAATGTCAGACATTTTAAAGCGACTGGATTTTCTACCAAACAGCACACAGTTAGATTTAGTTGGGTTAATAGTTAAACACATTTGCAGAGATTGTGTATATAATGTATTCAAATCATAATTCACCGCCGTAGTAGCTTGCTTAATTTCGTCTGCATAAAACGATACATATGTCATCAGCATAATAATGCTGCCTACAAGATGTAAAGAAGTATGGAAATCTAGAAATCTATATATTAAAGAATAGCGGCCCAAGGATTGAACCCTCTGGAACGCCTCTTGTATTATACAGAAACGTAGATAATTTGTTATTGTAACTACGGCTTGTAGCCTATAACTTAAGTAGTATTTTAATAGTAATAACGCATCTTTTGAAAGATTAATGTATTTAAATAGTGATTCCATTAATTTATGGTTAATGGAATCGAAAGCTTTACTGTAGTCTAATAAAAACCGAAGTGTGAGTTTTCCTTAATCACTTGCTTTCACAATGTCATCTGTAAGTTTTAAAAGCGCAGTTCCTGGAATAATATGATGTTTAGAACTGAAACTTAAAAGCTGCGTTTCAATTAACTTTTCAAGTATTTTAGACATGGTTGGAAGGATACTTACCAGACAAATATCATTAAACGTTGTAGCAGTGGCAACCTTCATCAAAGGAATAACTTTAGATTTTTCCAGGCACCAGGGTATACAGAATTTTTCAAACAAAAATTAATCAGATGAGTAATAAATGGAAGTATATAAGGAATACATAATTGCAAACTTAATATATTAATGCCATCTAAGCCCGTAGCCTTACTTTTTAATTTTGTGATAATATTTAAAATGTCTAATTCTGAAATGGTTTGAAATTTAAATGAATTATCAGTTAATTTATTATCATTATAATACTCTACCAGTTCATCAGATACTGAAATAGTGGGAATGTATGTTATAAAATGATTATTTAATCTTTCAACGTCACTGAGTTCATCAGGAAGTATCGATAGTTTGTTGTGAAACAATAAATTTAGCGATCTTGCAGTATCCCATACAACTTTACTGGAGGCAGTACTAAACTTTGAGTAAAAAAAAGTTTTTTCTTCTTTTTTGACAGCTACATTTGTAGTATTTCTCAACATTTTATATGTAGTCCAGTCTGATTTACGTTTAGTTCGTCTAAATTTTGACAAAGCATTGTCTCTATCATGCATCATAGCTCGTAATGTGTTAGTAATCCAGGGTGCGTATTTTTTTGTTATTTTATATGTTTTTATAGGAGCATGAATATTAAGAAAAGCAATAATGTTTTCATTTATGAATTTAATTTTGCTGTTAACATCCCTCAAATCATATATATTTTTCCAGGGAATAGATTGAAGATCTGATTTAAATTGAGGGTAATTTAAATGCTTAAAATCTCGAGATGTGACAAATTTTGTTGTAAGCCCTTCAGAAGTTTCAATATTCAACTTGCAGAAAATAAGTTTATGAAGAGCTATTTGCTTAACATTAATAACACCCAATTTCGCAACAATTTGTGTATTAGATACAAGAACATAATCTAATAAAGTAGCGCTGTGGTCAGCAACCCTAGTTGGTTCATTTATTAACTGTGTAAGCCCTAACCCTTCAAAAATATCCAGAGCCTTACGTGCTTCGATCGAATCATGTTTCATTAAATTTACATTAAAGTTACCTGCACATACAATATAATCACCGAATGGGATAATAGTAGTGAGAGTAGTTTCTAGTTCATTAAAACAACGCTTTGTTGAAATAATGGCGGCCTATAAATAACAAAAAAGGAAATATTTACTTTATTTACAGTTAGTTTAACACAGATCTGTTCAATTTTATCCGAAGTATTGGTCAATACATGCTGAATATCGGTTCTAATGTAGACACACAAACCTCCGCCTCTGCATTTTCGATCTGCACGTATCAATTTATAACCAGCTATTATAATTTGATTTCCATCAACGAGATCACTCAGCCAAGTTTCGCTGATACCAATTACATCAAAAGAATATTTAGTAATTATTTTTTTAATTTCAGTAAAATGGGCTAAGAGTGATCTAACATTTATATGGGCAAAATTAAGTACTCGTACCTTTCCCATAATTAATATTTAATTATAAAGTTACACCGTAAGAAGACGATAGCGCAAATAATCAGAATCTAACTTCTTCTTAACACAACTCATCGCAAGATAACAATAATGAAGACAATAAGTAGTCACGATGGAACTATATCCAAAAAAAGAAAAAAAATCCGGGCCAAAATAAAAGAATAGAAAATCAAAAGTTGAGAATGACTGGCGAAAGTTACTTTGGATTTAGAAAGCTCAAACGTCAAAAAAAACACATTCCATGATACACCGAGAGACAAAAGTAGTCTGAGACTACGTTGCCATTGTAAAAAATTGGCAAATAGAAAGTGTGACAAAATTCCGATAAAGTTAGAGAAATAATATTATCTCCCCAAATTCCAGCAAGTAGCCTCTATTACAAGACAAAACTGTGCTGCCATAATAATACGCTGTACATTATATCAACTAAGAAAGTAGTTTATTATTGGTATAACGAGACTCAAGCTGATGGACAGGCTTCCACTTACGCTTAATTTTTAATGGGCTACTTAGAGGAAGAATTTTGAAAACGGCAACACCAAATTATCTATAATAATTTACTTTGATGGTTGTACCGCGCAAAATTGCAACGCAATTCTTTCTAATGCTTTAATACATATGTCCGAGAAATTTAATGCCATATTTATTCAGAAATTTCTTATAAAGGGTCACACTCAGATGGACTATGACTCTGTTCATAGTGCCATAGAAACACGCTTGAAAAACTAGGAAATATTCTTATCGAGCGATTACTTAATGATAACAAGGGGACTAAATCAGCAAAGAATTTAGATTTTTAAGAAACTTTGGAGTGAATAATCTTCTAAAGTATAAATTCATCAGACCCTCAAGGATTGGCGATTCTGGTAAATTAGTGACAGACATTAGAGTTCTAAAATATGCGGATTGAAAAATAAGCTAGAACGTTGATTTTAATTCCAAGTTCCAAGAACTAGCCATCCGCCCTTTGAAAATTAATTTTGGAATAGGTATATTCCCTCCTCTATACAAATGCAGAAACCAAATCACAAAAATTAAATATGATCACCTTCAAGTAATAAAGAAATGCCTCCCACAAGACTGCTGAAGTTTTTATAATGATGCCTTATACTGATGCCAAATGAAAGACTTAATAACTGATAAATTATAACTATGCTTACTTAAATTTTTTTAATGGATTTTACAGGACTCATCTTCTTTTGGTTTTAAAAAAATATTTTTTGTTTTCATTTTGAGAGATTCCAATGTATTTTATGCAATAAATTTTGTTCAAGGATTATTACAAATATAGTTATTATTTTTATCGAATGCAATACCTCGTTACTAGACGTTACCAAAAGCAGTACGTTGTAAATAGCTTCGATTTTCTTTATTTACTAGGAAACACATATTTTTTTTATAATTTAGTGTTAGTCCAGTAAAATAAGTTCTGAAGTCAAAATTTTTGACACAACCTTGCAATTTTGATATAATTTAGTTTCAAAGATACAATAACAATTGTCATGGCTGGTCCTCCTATAAATGCGTTTTCGTCCGAATTACATTCGTCAGAAATCGTACGAAGAAATGCGAAGAATCTAATTTCTTTTAAATGAATTGAGAGTCGTACTTTACATCCGAATTATTCGTGCGTTTTCGGACGAAATCATGCGATGTGCGACGTATCCGCGAAGAATGGGATATTTCGCAGTTGTTCTGACGAGTGTTCACACGTTCTAGCTTAAAAATGGATGTGGAGAAATTAATAAGCTTGGTTAATGATAGAAAACCTTTGTGGGATATGACTGATAAGTCATATCACATGAGGGATATACAAAGAAAATTGTGGCAAGAAGTAGCTGTTGAAATAAATACTAATGGTAAGTACAATTAATTAATTAATGGTAAGTCAACTAAATTAACAATCTTTATTTTAATAAGATATTTTCACAAATTAAAAAGTTCACAAATGTTATTAAATTGAATTGAATATTTTGTATTATAGATTACACAATTCTTGAGATGAAAAATAAGCTTTAAATTTATTTCTGATATCATAAGCTGAGCTGGCGGCTCTGTTTTCACCTAACGTTCCAAAATGTGCAGTTTTTGAATCGGGTTGCTTTGAAATTTGCTCGAAGGCATTAACTACTTGCTGTTCCCCTTCTGTATCAATTATTATATTTTGCATTTAATTAGTTTATCAGCAGAGTCAGGATTTACTTCAATCGATTTCTGTAACAATCTCCATTTGCTACTCATAATTCCAAACGCACATTCAACAACTTGCCTGGCTCGAGACAAACGCTCATTAAAAATTATTTCTGTGGGTCCTAGTTTTGATACCGGGAAAGGTCTCATTAAATAGGTTTTGAGTGGACAAGCTTCATCTCCCAGCAGAACATGAGGTACTTTTATAGTTGTTCCCGGTACTGAACGATATGTTTTAACGCCCATTGCTCCCTTTTCAAGTTTTTTGCAAAGGTTTGAATGCGAGAAAATACCACCATCACTTTCTTTACCATAAGCACCTACATCTATTGCTATAAATTTATAATTTGGCCCGGCAACAGCTTGCAACACAATTGAGAAATACTGTTTATAGTTCCGATACATGCTTCCTGAATGCTTTGGATTCTGAATGCGTATGTGTTTTCCATATATGCAGCCAACGCAGTTTGGAAATTTCCACTTATTCCAAAATTCTTCGGATATAGACTGCATGTTCTCATTTTACGGAAATTGCATATGTACATTATGCAACGTGCTCCAAATAGCATCAGATGTTTCATGCACAATTCTTCCAACTGTTACGTCTGATATTCGAAACGAATAACCCAATGCTTTGAACGTTGAACCCGTGGTCAAAGACCTAAAACATGTTCATACATTTTCAATATGTTTTTCTTTGTTTCAGTTGACGTAGTAAAAACTAAATGGAGGGGACTAAGAGATACATTTCGAAAAGAATTCAATAAGTCCAAAAAACAAAAATCTGGACATAGGGCAGCATCAGTAGTTACTTCAAAATGGCCATACTTTAAAATACTGTTGTTTTTATCTAGTACTGTTGAACGAAGGAAACTACATGGAAATATATCCCCACAAATGATAGGCGATAATAACAGTGATTCTGAAACAGGAAGTTTGTTGGAGACTGCAGACAATACAGACTCGCAGTCAATCATTCCGGAAACTTCACAGCAAATTTCAAATTCAGCTATACAACAGCCATCCACATCTAATACTAAAGCTATAAGTTCAATAAGTGCACCCACGAGTACAATACCTTGGCAACAAAAAGAAGCAAACAGTCATCTAAAATATAAGAAATCCGGAAAACAAACAATGGACGAGAAGTTCTTGCAAATTGAAAGGGCGAAACTAGATATATATTCCCGACGACAAAACGAAGATAGCGAACACCAATTTTCAATGAGTCTTTTGCCTTTCTTAAAGGCTGTACCGAAAAATCGTCAAATGTTGGTCAGAACTAAGATACAGCAAGATACAGCAATTGAAGAACAACAATTATTGACAATGCACGCACCCGACGAATCATACCGTTCCAATGAAGAAACATCGACAGTATCTCCAATGTACAGGAATAGAGATTCCTCCAGAACATCATGCTATTCTAACCGATTAATACCAGTGGATTCCCCAATTTCTTTGACAGTTGAAGAATCTTCCGAAGCTCCGCGCTATTCAATTGAACGCAGAGACATCTCCTCTCAAGACATCTCCACTCGACAGTCGTTGTCTACTCACAACTTGTTTTCTGAATTTTCAGAATGAAATAATACATTTCTGTTCAAGTATTCTTACTAACTAATAAAACTTTATAATGTTAAAACTACTCTATTTATCACTTACCTCAAAGTCACATTTAAACGTTCCTCTGGTGAAATAGTTTCACGGAAATTTGATGTTTTTTCTATTGATTCCCTTATGGCATCTAAAATATATGTAAATGTATCCTGATTCATGCGGTAGTAATCGAAAAACTTTTTTTCATCATTTTTTAAATCGTTAAATAAAAGATGAAATTCTCCAAATTCTCTTTGTTTTGCTAGTATATCGTGAACCCAACACTTTTTTCTTTTTGCGTTTAATCGTCGTTTCAAAAGATAAGCATTTTCCAAAAAATATTCATCCATTATTTAGCACACTGTTTCCCAAAACGCAATGATTCGTATTGTGTGAAAACCTATCCAGTGGATGATACTACTAATACGAAATCTGACGAAATTATTCGTCCAATTTCTGACGAATGCATTTCGGACGAACACGCATCTAAAAGAGGACCGGCCTAAAGGTTTTAGTGTTTGCAACCCTCGGCAAGTGTTGAAAAAAAATTTAAAAAAGTATTTCTTCGCAATTACTCGAAAACGGTGGAAGATAGACCAAAAATTATTATCTAAAATTGTAGAGCTTAAAATTTTACATAAACAATGTTTCTTATTTTCTTTCCTTCCTTCAAAATTAAACGAGTTATGGAAGTTTTAAGTTTAAGGGATGGCCCTAAATTTAAAAAAATCGTAAGTAGTAAAAAAATAAGCAGATTTAATTTTTCTATGCTGCTTTTTTATTGTTGAAAAAAATATATTAATTTGGAATTTTTAAATGAAATATTTTTTAATTAAATTAACGTTTCTCGACTGCTGAGGCCATTGATACATTTTGGGTAAAACAGTTACAAAATTCGATACATTTTAGGTAGAACATGCTAGATACGTCTTTTGGGCAGGATAGCACTTCTATTCACTTCACTAAATTTCAAGATATCACTAAGTGGCTCTTTTATGTTGTGTTCTGCTGGCAGATTTGGTAGCGGGGACATTCCACTAGTATGTGTTTAACAGTTATGTACAGAACATAACTGGCACAGGGGACGATCTTATTTTGTCATCAAAGGATCCATGGGTATAACGTGGGTGTCCAATACGCAGTCAGCCTTATAATTACTTTTTCTTCTCTGGAGACTGTGGAGTCATGGTGATATTTTACTGTACGCCGGATTTCATGAAGGGCGGAGTGTGTTTTGTCCCAGTATGATTGCGAAGAGTCTCTGAGATGTTTTTTAAACAGATATTTTAGATCGGTAGGATTTGTATGTTTGTTTTTTGGGTGTTAGTTGTAGCGGCCAGCTTAGCGGCGTTGTCGGCTGTTTCCTGTGATTCTAATATGTGATGGGGTCCAGATTATCGTGACCGTGGTGTTTTGAGAGAAAACTTTATCGTATCTTTCTTGAATTTCTTGGATTAGTGAATGTTTAGAATTGACGAGAGAGAGAGTCTGTGCAGATAGCGACATTTTTATTTTTTGCGTTTAATAATTTGAAGGCCCGGAGAATTGCAAACATTTCTGCGGTGAATATACTACAAGTATCTTCGACAGCAGTTGTGTAAAGGATATCGCTTAGTGAGGTGACCGCGCATCCTACTCCTTTGCTGTTTTTCGAAGCGTCTGTATATATGATTTTGTTGAACTTCTGTTGGTTAATTCGTTCCGTGAATGTTTTTCTTATGAGTATGTTTGGGGTTCCATTAAGTTCCATTATCGATGTGTCGATCTTTGGTATTGGCTTTTTTCATGGAGGAGAGGAGGAAATACGGAAAGGTAGGGTAGGATAGGTTTTAGAGTGTCGATGATAGTGCGTGTTGATTTTGAGGGATGATTTGGTTCTTCGTTATGTACGTTTGGGATTACTTTATGGACTGGGTTGTGGGCATTGGCGGATGTTGAAATGAAATATGTTTGTAAATGATATTAATGTCTCATGTGAAGTGGAGGTCCGTTAGCTTCAGCATATAAGATGTCGGTTGGGCTTGACTTAATGGCACCTAGGCATATGCCTGTTGAGGATGGTGTTAAGCGTGTTTAGACGGGATTTTGAAGAGGAGAGATAAATTATTCTTCCGTAATCTATTATTGATCTGATTACAGCTCTGTATACTCTGAGAACTACTGTTTCGTCATTTCCCCAATGAGGACGGGATCATGTTTTCAGTATGTTAAGCGTTTTGATACAGTTTGCTTACGTTTCATGAATGTGTTGTTTGAAATTGTGTTTGTTTTCAAATGTTAAGGCCAGAACGTTATGGCGAGTTACTATAGGTAGGATGTCTCCACTGAGTTTTAGATTAGGGATTTGTGTATTTTCTCCTACTAAACTTGATGATTTTAGATTTAGTGACAGAAGGTTAGTCCGATGTTGGACGACCAGTTGCTGACATGGTTTATTGCTGTTTGTAAGATGGCGCAGGTCGATTCTTTGTTTTTACCGTGGCTATGGATGATTAGATCGCTAGCATACATATTGTGCTTTACTGGTAATTGGACGTTTTGAGAAATATCGTTGAAAGCTAAGATAAATAAAGTGGTGCTGAACATAGAGGATTGAGGCACTCCACTATTTTGGGCGGAAGATTTGGAGGTGCATCTGTTCGTATTTATTTTAAAGGTTCGGGAGGTAAGAAAATTTTGAATTAAGGAGTAGATATTATTTGTCAATCCATTTTCTTCGAGTTCCTGAAGAGTTAACGATTTTGTTCATTGTCGAATGCTCCTTCGATGTCGAAAAAGCCTGTAATTACTTCGTGTTTCATGTCTTCAGTTATGCCATTTTGTAAAAGGACGAGGTTATCCATAGAAGATCGGTTACTTATAAAACCTGATTGGGCTTCGTTAATTATGCAACAGTTTTGGAGGTCCCAGGTTAGTCGGTTATTGACTATTTTCTCCATTAATTTACATGGGGTGCATGTTAATCAAATTGGCCGGTAGGGTTTTGTATGAAAGGAAGTTGATCGTCACGCCAAATGTTGGGAATTTGACCGGTTCACCATATTTTATTGAAGAGATCGAATAATTCTGTGATATAAAAGAGTGATAGGTTTTTGAGGAATATTAAAGGGTTTTGATCAGGTCCCGCGGCAGAGTTTTTACAAAATTTGAAGGAGTTAAAGTTTATCTTTGGTGAGAGGTGAGTTATTGACAGTGACGTCTTCTTAATTTTTTGGCGGAGAACGAGATGGACTGTATGTATCTGTGTGTTCTATGGTGGATCTTGTAAATTTGTTTTCGAAATTTTTCCCGAGAAGTTCGGCAATTTTTTCATTATTGTTAACAATATGTCCTTCGTGTAGAATGTCAGGTATTTTTTGGTGTATTTTATGTCGTTGTATTTGTTTGATTTTGACCATATTTGTGTTTTGGTGGTGTTTATTGTGAATTATGATACATAATTTTCCCGGGAGGCTTTTCTCCTATCTTAATTATGAATTTAGCTCTGGCTTGGGGTTTTTTAAAGTTAATTAGGTTTTCGATATTTCTAGTTGGACTATATCTGTTTTGGTGCTGTTTTACTTTGACCGACTGCCGTTTCGCAGTCGCTATTCCACCAGGGAATTCTTTTATTATTTGAAGGAAGGTTAATTTGTCCTATGGTTTCTTTTGCAGCTGCGATGATGAAGCTGTTAAGGTTTTCAATGGTTTAATCAATATTGTTTGTTAGACTGAATTTGGAAAGTATAGTTTCAGTACGCAGGGTAAATTGGCGCTTGAGATTTTCCATTTTATTAGATTGGGAGTTACATTTTAGATATTATTGAATGTGAGGGGAATATATATGCTGCAGATTGTTATTTTATTGGAGCACCATACGTTAACTGCCGTGGCTTCGAAATATATATTCAGATGAAGATGTTCAGATTATAAAATGTTTGAGACGAAGATGGAAGAGCCGCCGGTGGCTCTGAGAGGGTCGGGTCTGAGAAAGTGATAGCCCAGGAAGTTGGTGAAGTGAGTTTCTTGGAGACAGATTATATAAATAAAATAAATAAAATTATTTATTTCAATGACAAACAAAGTTTGTATAAAATTCGTCAAAAGTTTTCTTAAAAACTAATCTAACTACCTAACTAATTAACTAACTAGTACAGCCTAAAAGTAAAGTTAAAATAACGCATAGTGAAAAATATAGGATAATATACACAAAGTTCTTACAAATTTAAAAATTCATCGACTGAATAAAAACACATATCTACTAAAAACGATTTGAGTAAAATTTTGAATGATTTTATTGTTTTACTTGATTTAATATATAATGGTAATTTATTAAAAAGTCGTTGTCCCATTATAGGAGGGGATTTGAAAGTAATATTACTTTTAGGAAAAGTCAAAGACAGATTATTACAGCGTCTTGTATTATTGACATTATGCTTCTGGTAGTTAGTTTTGAAATCACATAAGTTGTTATACATGAAAACACAAACATCTAAAATATACAAACAGGGCAACGTTAATATTTTCAATTGTTTAAATTGTTCTCTACAACCAGTTAGACGAGAGACACCAGCAATACAACGAATTACTCTTCTTTGTGACACAAATACGTCTTTAGTATTGGTAGACATTCCCCAGAAAGACATGCCATACCTCAGACGGGATTCCACTTGTGCGTGATACAGCGTAATGATTTGTTTTTGTGTAAGAACGAATCATAGATTTCTAAATAAGTAATTAGTGGAATTTAACTTTGAAATAATTGCCTCACATTGCTTCCTCCAATTAAGACATTCGTCGATCAGCAAGCCCAGAAATTTGACACAAGAGACACACTTTATCGATGCAGTATTAATTTTTAGATCTACAAACTCGATTCAGTATTAATTTTTAGATCTACAAACTGCAGTTGTTTTTGTCTATGATAAATTGTATTGCTTGCGTTTTTTCTGCATAGAGTGAATTTATGCAAAACCAATTATAAAGACCCGCCAAGAGACTATTACAATGATCTTCAACTACTGATTGACACTTATCAGAAACCAACAACGAGGTGTCATCAGCATATAATATAAAGTGAGTTGATAAGTTAACTGACACAATATCATTTATATAAATTAAAAACAGAATTGGACCCATAATTGATCCTTGGGGCACTCCTACTGTTGATGATAGATAATGTGAGTAGTGTAGCTATAAGAGTTCAACACCACTACTTCGAAAAAGGTCCGCTAGGCGACGGTGGCGCTGCGGTGGCGCTGCGTTGGCGCTGTCGGCGGTGCCGTCCATTTTTTATCCAGTCGGCCATTTTTTAGTCGGCCATTTTTTATCCAGTAGATTTCGCTAGATGGCGCATTTTGCAGATTTCTTTTTTAGATGTGTGTCGTCCATTTTTTATCCTGTAAATTTGTGCATGACGTAAAAATTTTTGCCCCGAGTGAGATTCGAGCCCACGACCTCATCGTTCCCAGCCTACACCGTTACATGTCTGCCATGAGGGTTCCAATATATTTTAGTTTTGAAAGTGATAAGTATTTTGAAATCTCACGAGGCGTGATTTCACGATGCGATGTAATTTTCTTCAATGCGCCGATTTTAATGCATGAATATGTTCCACTTCTAGTTTAAATTTAAAAAAAAAATGTATTAAAATCGAAAAAAAAATTTACCCCGATCATATATTATCGGATTTCACGATTGCTTCAATGTAAATTTCTTCAATACTCCCTTGTACTAATATCGTTTTAGTTGTTAGAACATGTCAAATTCAGTTGAATCAGAATCCTTCGTAATCGTTGATTGTATTTATCAACAAAAAATACGCACGCGTACGCGATCTTAACGTATGAACTCTTTCATTATCATGTATAATATTAGCATCCATATTTGTTTTAATAATTAAAATTCTATTGAAAATTGTTGAACGTAAATTTAAATCGTTATGTATATCGATTGATGAGTAGGGGGCAGTTTTAATAAAAATCCATGAATCCTTGGGATGCTCGCGCTACTGGCAACAGCAGAACATTCTAGTTTAAATTCTTGACAATTTCGGTGAGTAGACTTGTTCGGGTAGGGAACGCATTAAAAGATTTCAATGACAATATTCTGTATAGTGGTTGATTTGAGAAGCCGACAAGACGTTGAGCTTAGATCATAAAGATTATTAATGTTTCTATATTAAATAGTCCGCTGTATGATAAATAAATTAGGTTCATTACAGTATACGAATATTTTTTCAATACAGGGTGTTAAAAGATTTTTGCATCCCTATTACTATTCTGCGGGGAATATCTACGTAAAATATACGAGGCATGTTATGATTAAAATTGATATAAACATGGGGTGTTTGTAATTATTAAGACTGTAGAAATATGTAGATATAAAAGTTAATGACACACACAGTTTAGTAGTATTTTGAGCGGGATGTCTACGTAAATTATAACAAATATATGTCTGAATATGATACTGAGAAACCATCAACGTACATACAGATACCACATTTTTTATACAGGGTGTGGTCATAAAACATACCATTTTTCTTTATATACAGGTGTAGTCAAAAAGATGTGATGTTCATATATACAGAGTGTAGTCATAAAAAGATGCGATTTTATACAGGGTGTAGTCATAAAGATACCGTATTTTTTATATATACAGGTCGTAGTCATAAAAATACCGAATTTTTTCATAAAAGATGCCACAGGGTATATAAAGATAAGGACGTTACAATGAATCTCTGCTATTATTGCTCAAATTTTCATCGAACAAACCGCATTGGTAGATTATTTCCACATACAGGATGTTACTAGAACGACAACGACAATGACAGCAAATCCACTTTATTCGACAACAGAGGACACTCAAAGCGTTTGCATGCTTGAGATTTGTTGCTCGTACGACTACACTATAGTAAAATATGATGTGACTCATTATATTATTAAACGGATAACACACATCAGAAGTCTATCAGATAGATAGCAGAGGGGTAACAGAAGGGATAACAAACACACCCCAGACTCACATCAGAAGTCTGTTTGACAGTGCTAGTACTAACAAATTTACTGCGACACTCGGTTTATATGAATTATTTTCCAAGAAAACAACAAAATGAAGCAATGATTTCACAACTTTGTCATGCACTGAATGTCATTTTTATTATAGTTGCGGTGAAACAAGAGCCAACTTTACAACTCAAGCAGAGGGACAGCAGACACACATCACAGAGGCACCAGACATGCACCACCGTTATACGTTTGACATTTTTGGTATCAAACAGTACTCTTTGAAACAAAATATCAGGAATCTTGTATTTCCGAATTTCATTATGAATCACCCAAAATATTTAGAGGGGCGTATGATACTGATGGCGATATTGGTAACCAACAAAAGAGCAACATATTTACAGATACTGGCATTAACGGATATCCATCGTGATAGAAGAGGACATCTAAGACATCAGGCTTGCACCCAACTAAATTAATATAATTAAGCTGTTCTTCAAAAAAGAATGCTACGCTAATAGAAAAATCTTGAAGCAATGATTTCACAACTTTGTCATACACTGAATGTCATTTTTATCATAGATGTGGTGAAAGAAGAACCAACTTTACAACTCAAGCAGAGGGACAGCAGACACACATCACAGGGTTAGCACACATACACCACAGAGGCACCAGACATGCATCACCGTTATACGTTTGACATTTTTGGTATCAAACAGTACTCTTTGAAACAAAATATCGGGAATCTTGTATTTCCGAATTTCATTATGAATCACCCCAAATATTTAGAGGGACGTATGATACTGATGGCGATATTGATAATTTTCATAGACATTATAGCTATTTATAATTTAATCACGTTATTTGTATATTCATTTAATATAGTTATATAATTTTCTGTATTTGTAAATTCTTAAAATTAAACTGTTATATGCTTTACCCAAGTCCCAGTAAGACTACGCTCTTCAGGCACGGATTATTATACCGAAATGTGACAACACTTTCGACAACATGATTATAAAACTAACAATTTTAGTAATGGAACTCACAAAATGTTATTCAAATATTGTGATTTGTCTGTATAGGAGAGAGAAATTACGGTCGACGGGCAGGTAAGATTTTATCTGAAAAATAACAATGACATTCTCGGAGGGTCAAAAAGATTTCACCCGCTGTGTGTTACATAAAATGTAAGTAATGTATATGCAATCATAGAATTTGTATCTTCCCATGATGGTCGTTATGGTGCTAAAAATCTCAAAACCCAACCATTTAACAAACATTTTGTTGCCTTTTCTTCTAAGCACCTTTTCCACCAAGTAAATATCTGGTTTTGACGTTTTCTGTAACTCTTCCTCGTAAAACCCTCCACTGATTGGTATACCCTGCATATCTTCTAGCAAATATGCGGTGGATTTGTTATTTTAACTTTAATGATTTTGAATAGTTCAGCCGTCCAATTGGGTGTATATCCTTTCTCAAAGACATGTTTCGACATGCTTATACGTACAATATCACCAACTTTAAATTTACGACGTCCGACAATCTTTAGATGTGTATATGTTTTGTTTAAAATATCTTTTTCGTTGGATTTATTGACATTGGAAGGTTTATAGTTGGTAGTTGAATGCTTTGTATTATTGTATTCCATCGTAATTTTGGGTAAAATGTTTATCCATTCATGTGTGCCATTTAAACTGAAATGTTTGTAAAGCTTTAATTTCAATGTTCTAATAACTCTTTCTGCCATAGAAGCTTTTTTTTTCGTGCTTAATACACTATAATGATTAATCCCTACTGATTTTCAATTTAATTTCGTTATTTGTATATTTATTTAATATAGTTATATGCTTTTCGTATTTGTGTATTCTTTAAATTCAACCGTTATATGCTTTTCTTCGTCTTCTCTATTCTATTTTCCCGTATTTTATTTGTAAATTAAATGAATAAAACAATATGTATGTTGTAATAAAATTGTTTAATAAAAAATCATCCTTACAACCCGCATGACTATAGGGAGAAGAGAGAGAAAAATGAAACGCAAACATTTCAATCATATCAATTTATTACATTGTTTTCATCCAAACCGTTTACAACTTTTGACTTATAATAATTCTCTAAGTACAACACAACTACTTACAATAACTCTAATTTACTCAAATTTCAATTATTTTGAACAAAATTCATGGTTATATCTACAATTTTTTAAAATATTCACAAAAACTTGGAGATTCTAAATATGTGAGTCGGTGTGAAATGAGACAATGATTGACTTGTAGAATTTGATGAATATCTTCTCCACATAAAAGGAAGCTGATGTCATGTTTTATCACTTCCAACTATTTAACGTAATCAAATATTACTTGTAGAATGGTGTAGTAATCCCCACATGGCATCGTCTCGGGATCATATTCTTCGTAACATGCTGGAAGTGATGCACTTATAAATGAATTTTCAATCAAAATATCGGTTAGCGTAGCCCATTCGTATGTGCTGAAGAGATTTTCGCTGGTTTATCAATGTTTGATTTACATAGAAAATTTTTTAGGTAAGTACATATATTACTTGTAGAATGGTGTAGTAATCCCCACATGGCATCGTCTCGGGATCATATTCTTCGTAACATGCTGGAAGTGATGCACTTATAAATGAATTTTCAATCAAAATATCGGTTAGCGTAGCCCATTCGTATGTGCTGAAGGAGATTTTCGCTGGTTTATCAATGTTTGATTTACAGAGAAAATTTTTTAGGTAAGTACATCTGTATTATAAAACCACCTAAATATATTGTTGAGCAAATCCTTATACCAAAGAGATTCCAACAAATTTTTTTTGTTTCTACGTATTGATTCACTTTATTACGAAACTTTAGTTATACAATAGTCATTGGTCCAAGTGTTAGAGATCTTCTTCTTTATGTTTTTTCTATTCAATAATGTTTGCTAGAATGAGCTCTTCAATTATTTTATGAAATTCATCATCATTCCGGTGTAGTTGTTTTAATCTGTCTACCAATAAGTTCGGATCTGACCAATTAGAAAAAATATCATAGCTTTTTGGTGTGTGAAACCCTCTTGTAATTGGTTCATTGAGTTGTTTTATGGTATTATTTAACTTATTGTTAAAGCAAAATTTATGAGAGTAATCGAACTGTTTTGTAATATTACCCGAATTTCCGGAGTATTTACGCCTTTTAAAGAGCGGTTTCATTATTTCACTGAATTTAGTGGGGCAAGCCTGATGTCTTAGATGTCCTCTTCTATCACGATGGATATCCGTTAATTCCAGTATCTGTTTGTATAATTGTAAATCAATTGGGGTGAAATGTTTTGGATTCTTATAGAATACTAACTGTTTCAAACCGGGCGTACTTTTAAATACTCTGCCACCTACAATTAGTTGTTCATCATTAAATTGTAGTTGTTTGTTTCCAAACATCCATTGTTCACCCTTTAATTGCGGTCCGTAAGCATGGTCGAGAATCCATTGTTCAATTCCTAATTCTGGAGTGTAAGCACAGTCAGATTCTTTTGATACATTCTGATTATTGTCATTAAGTACTTGTTTGAGCGAAGAGTCTTCCCGCTCTACCTCATCTTCGCTTATTACGGGCTGGATTGGTGCGTCTTTCGGTGAATCTCCACCTTGATTTGGACTGCCCAGTGATTCTGCTATTTGTTTGAGAGGATATGTTGCAGACTTGACATATTCCACATGACATTTCTTATTAGTTCTTTCAAGCGACTTATATTTTTTACGTAAAGCTTTTGCATGCTTTGAGACTTGTTGTTTGTATGACAACATTATAGTAAATTAAAATGTGTGGGTGCGCGATTCAATATATTATTAGACGGTTAGCAGACATACACCACCGATATACGTTCTAATGTGTCTCTGGGGTGTCTCTGGGGTGTCTCTGATGTGTCTCTAGGATGTCTGTGATGTGTCTCAATGGTAAGAAGTAAACACCCAGTCGGACGGAAGACTGAACGGTATCATTTTTTTTCATAAGCGTGCCTCTGTTGCGTCTCGGATATGTCTCTGGTACGCCTGTGATGCGCAACCGATTCATAAACGAGTTGCACAAATACTGTACGGTGATTCGATACAGTGTTGTCAAAGACACAGGCCAAGGGAATATTCAGAAAGTTGACAAATACATTATGAATAGTTGTACTGCTGGTGTCCGACACCCTAGTCGGCCACTTGACAATATTATTGTGTATACTAAAAGGCGATAACACATTTAAAAGTTTACTGGAATTACTATTTTTTGTTCTAGTATCAATATTAAAGTCACCGCGAATAATAAAAGAAACATTAGGTTTAAAATAATGATTTAAAATATTCTCAAGATTTTCCAAAAAAATGTCAACATTACCTGATGGTGACCGGTAACAATTTATTACAAAAAATTCAGTTTTATTTTTGCCCTTAAAAGAAATGCAACAAAACTCAGCATCTTTAGCGGTACAAAACTCATTTAAATTAAAATTATTTTTAAAAGTTATACCCTTTCTTACCCAAATTCCAACACCACCACCCTTAATAGTGGCATCAAGACAATAACTACTAGCTAAATTAAAACCCTCAACATGAATTTGCTCCACAGAGTCACTAGTTTCCCACAACTCCGTCAAACAAACTACGTCGATGCTCTTGTATTTATTAATGTCTAATATTAAGTCACATATTTTGTGTTCGTTCAGGCTTTGCATATTTAGCAGCATTAACCTCGGGTTAAAATCTATTTTGGAGGCTGTACTGGCTTCCGAAGGTATAAAAAATTATTGACACAGACATTTTTTGGCCAGATATTTGGTTCCATAGTCTTCATGAAGTTTTCTTGCTAAATTCTTACTTTAAATGAAGAATACTATTATGGATAACGTGATGACATGCTTTCACAGATTACTTCAGGAAAACGTGGTTTTAATAAATCTTCCATTGCAGTGACATTGATGTCCGGATCAATTCGATAAACGTGTAAGTCCACAAATTTAGGCACTCCCTTGATGGTACCAGCGACTCCTAATGTGTTTGTGCCCACAATTAATTGTCTTATTTTACTATTCTTGCGCGATACGGTTTGCCAGGAGTAATTTTTTGGTGAATTGTCTTGGTTTAAATTCACTATAAAAGACTTAGCATTTTGCTGAGCTTGCACCAGTTCATTAGGATCAACCTTAGATGAGGATTGATAGGACAAATAACTTGCTGTTGATTTGCTTCTTTCAAGCGTTGAGTGAGTTTGAGATTTAGTTTTGTTATCGTTACCTTCACAATTCTGGACAGCAGTATTTGTTTCACAATGTTTGGCAACATCTCCATTAACAAATTGTACATGACTCTCATCTTGATTTTTAAGAGATTTCGTACATTTGGCAACATTTGTACTGTTTTCATTGCCCTCTTTCTAAAGGGAAATTATTAACTTTTGCTATTACTTTTCACTTACCAGCTCTGTATTTAACCGTTTTAGATATTCCACTTCTAACTTTGCACATCTTAAACCACATTGAAGTTGAGTTATTTCTAACCTCTTTCATTCTCGATTACTTCACGAACTCCACCTTTCTCTTCACTTTCCAATAATTTTCTGGCATTATCACTGATTTTTATTGTATCAGGCACCTTTTTTGATAATATAATTTCTAATAAATCAGACTTTTTCAGGGGAGCTAATTCTTTGGTAACTGCTTCGTCAGAGGCCATGTGGCTAGGTTGAACTTTAGTGTCGGCGATTAGCTGCAACCGTTTTAGTACTAGCACTGTAGTGAGGTGAAAAGGTAGTGTGTTTAAGGTGATAACTTTTGGGAGCTATCTGATTGGTATGTTTCAGACATGTCTTCGAAAGAGGATATTGAGGTTCTACTTTCTGTGTTACCGTGTTCGATTTTCAGTGCTCTTTTAAGTTTTCTGGATGATCTGGTGAATCTATTTTTTGTGCATCTGTCCTCCAGAGAATTATGAACTAGATGTATGTGGTCTAAAAGGCTTTCAATGTTTGGTGTGAATCGTTTTGCTTAAGCAAAAGGATTGCTGTTTCCAAAAGCGTTTTCAAGAAATGCGGGAAAACTCTCAATGGCCAGAATAAATAAGCTTTCGTTTTTTATGCAGCATTTTTTTATTATGGTTTTTGAGTTTTCAGAGATGTGTTGCCTTTTGGGGATATGTTTTTTTATTTTTTTGTGATAGGTTTGATATTTGAGGGTGGCATATCGGATGGTTCTTCATTGATTAGATTAGTAGTTTGTAGGTCTGATGATTTAGATTCGCTTGTTAGGGCGTGTGATCTTTTTTGTCTTGTTGGGGCGTTATCAGGGACTATTTCAGACCTTATTTGACTGGACTATTATTATAGCGGCATCAAATTATTTTCTAAAAAAGTAGTTATTTAGAACTATTACGAAAAACATAATTCGGTTTATTTGCTCTCCTGTAAAATCAGTGTTTCACTACTTACGAGGTCCTGCATTTCCACTCTCGATATATTGAATATTTCCATCCCCAAAAATATAAATAATGACGTTTTGTTCCGTTTTTTTTCTTTTGCGCGACCAAAATTTTCTATAAATAATTCATCAATCTTAATTAGATTTTATTGTCTTGAGCTTAACCACGACACTTAATTAACGTAACAATCATTAAAATGTAACTAATTAGCCATGGACCTTGTTAAATTCGCAACGGTGTAAGATTATAATGTGAGAAATCCATCGAGGATCTGCATTTTGGGATCATTAAAAAAACAAGAAATTATTAAATTAACATCGTTTATTATCTTCCATTATTACCTATCTGGAAGCCTGAAGTGAATTGTCGCTATTTATAACCTCAATTTTTAACGTAATCTGAGGATTTTAAATTTATCTTCTCCGTGTTTTCTTAAACAAAGGGAAAACTTATAGATTTCCAATAAAGATAAGTTTTGAAAATTGATCATTGCACTTTGAATAATTGTTTTTTGAAGTTCCGGAGGTAAGGTTTATATTATGTTAGTATCAATTTCATTCGCAACGACATCATCCTAACCTAACCACTTTCTAATTGATTGATTGCTTTTATATATTGATAACTCTTGATAATTACTTTAATATTATCCAACTAACCTAATTCATGATTTTTCACATACCCTACACTGATTTAGGTGTAAATCATATTCCCTGAATTGTGGTTTTCCGTCTACAAATAGCACATTGTTCAAATTTCATTGGTCGATGTCAATAGGGGTGATAAACTGAGTCATAGGAGGGAAACGTTAAAGACAAAAGGTTGTGAAATTGCAGTATATAATGTCATCGTGAAAAGCGATTATGTTATATATCACATATGGAAAGCTATGAGCTCTGAATAAAGGCATTATTATCAGGGTAGTTATGATGTAAATAGACAGATATTAGTTTGATTTTATTTCTAATATCCGGTTACAAGAGACAAAGTTGTTATAGATAAGGAATTGTTTATTGGGCCGATATATTTTGTTAGGGAATTGTGCAGACTTCTTTACTAATCCAAAGGAATGTTTCTCATTTTTTTTATAAAATGACATTGTGTTCAAAATTGTAAATTCGACATAGATGATAAATAATTATTATAGTGTACGAACAAACTACAAACATAATATAATTTTTTTGAAGTAATAACCTTGACCTATTTAAAGTGGTATTTGCATGAGGTTCGCCTTCCAGAGCTACGTATCCTTCTTATGTTTGACTATACACTCTCCAATCGTGCATTTCTAGGAACTTATGTCGATTGGAAATCGTTTTACAATCCATTTAAAACCTAATTAACAATCAATCGAATTTCTAGAACAATCAACTAGGCACTAATTATTAATGTAGGGAAAGTTCGAAAAATGATGTTAGTAACGGCCACGCAAACGCGTCTACTGATTTTCATTTCCTGCGACGATGTGGATAAATCGAAGGTTTTTATGTCTGGAAAAGGACTTCGCGTGATTTTTTCCTCTTTACTTGACGGCATAAAATTCCCCTTACCCAACTTTTATTAGGCAATTCTTGTTCAGAGCTTGGGACAGTGCCGGACTTTCGACTATCCCATTTCTGAAAATAGGTAAACGTTAATTTTCAGGTGGACTTGGTTTTTATGTCTCTATAGTGAGATTGAATTGACTGCAACACACTCATTCTATGATATCTCACACTTCTCTTTTTATTTGCTTTATCAACATTATTTCATTAATACAAATCAAGAATATTATGAAACTAAAAACTCCTTGTCTCACTCAAATGGTGGTCTCGAATGCTTAAGATTTTTAGTTATTTGCTCGTTTTATATCGCTGCTGTATATATGTATCAATTTTGTACCGACTGAAAATGACTACTACCTAAATTCATATTATCCTTTTATCGTAGGCTAGAGTCCAGTTCCAGGTCTCTGTCAATTTTGTCTTCCACTAAGTACCTATCGTTTTCGTCTTGCTAGAGTTTCTTTATTTATATATAATTAGCACTGCAGACTTGGTATATTTCATTTCTCCATTTTTTCTCTCCTCCAAATCGTTGCAACCGTCGAATATTCTATTTGACAAAAAATTGTGTCTCTGTCTAACAACAAAGATTTTTGTGTGTTTAAATTGACGCCCTCTAAGGCAACTATCCCGATTTAGGGTGAACATGTTTCCTAAATTTCAGAAATTGAACATTAATAAGTTGAATGTGATTATATAAGGTCTCCACGAAGTTGAAAGAAACTTAAGTTGTCCTTTCTGTATAGAAAGTTCTTCTCGAGCCAAAGGGAATCCGTGTAGCTTTTCTTTGGACGTTTTCCAATAGGATTTTGTCTCTAGCGAGGTCCGGATACCATACTGCACCAGCGAATTCTAGAATGGGTCTTACATAGATATTATACAAACTACAAAAGGATTGAAATGAAACTTTTGAAAAGCACCTCCGAATAAGATATAGTCTAGAGTTGGCACGTTTACGATGACTTCTAAATCGTTGTGAGAAAATACTGAATTTAACGGTTGCCCGTTGATAAAGTACGGCACAAAAGGGTTGTTACTTTTCCGCCCAACCTATCTAATAAGCGAGAAAAGTATTGGTTTATCCACAAAAACGTTGAATTTTTTATCAAGAACAACACGAAAAAATGGTTTTTAGAAAAAAAATCCTGTGTGTATGTCGTCGTCGTTGTCTTCGGCCAGTTTTCGTTACATGTCTTGTAAGCACGATACAGCCTCCAACACTATTCATTTTCAGCTCACCACAGCAAGTACAACAGGTGCTATAGTACTTTAAGTACGACATTTTTGTCATTTTTGGAGAATTTTCAGTTTGTTAACACGATACAGCCTCCAGCGTGTATACACGTGACCCATTTTATGATTGAATATTATTCAGGACATCTCACAGATGAATCCTATTGATTTTTAGCTCACAATAGCCAGTACAACGGATGCAACGGTACTTGAAGTACGACATTTTTGCCATTTTTTGAAAAATTTCAGTTTGTTAGCACGATACAGCCACCGGAGTGCAAAAAGTCACCAATTTTATGATTGAATATTATTTAAAACATCTCACAGATGAACACTATTGATTTTCAGCTCACCACAGCCAGTACAACAGGTGCTATAGTACTTTAAGTACGACATTTTTGGAGAAATTTCAGTTTGTTAGCATGATACAGCCTCCGGAGTATATACAAGTGACCAAATTTATGATTCGATATTATTCAGGGCATCCCAAAGATGAATCCTATTGATATTCAGCTCACTAAAGCCAGTGCAACGAGTGCTATGGTACTTGAGGTCCAAAATTTTTGTCATTTTTGGAGAATTTTCAGTTTGTTAGCACGATACAGCCTCCAGCATGTATACAAGTGACCCATTTTATGATTGACTATTGTTCAAGGCGTCTTATAGATGGACCTTATTGATTTTTAGCTCACCAGAGCTAGTACAACGGGTGCTATGGTTCCTGAAGTGCCACAGTTTTGTCCTTTTTGGAGAAATTTCTGGTTTAGTACGATACAGCCTCCGGAGTGTATACAAGTGGCTAATTTTATAATTGGATATTTTTCAAGGTGCCTCATTCAAGGTACCCTATTTATTTTAAGCTGACTATAGCGAGTACAGCGGGTCCTATAAATCCAGATATACTGCATTTTTGGTTACTTTTGGAGAAATTTCGGTTTGTTAACACGATACTTCCCCCGAAGTGTATACAAGTGACAATTTCATGATATAATATTAATCAGGGCATCTCACAGATGCGGAAAAGTTAGTTTTAATCTTTAAAACCGTTTCGAAGTACCACGCACTTATCAGTATTCAATGGAATGAACCATTCAGAGCAACACACTGAGTTGGAGTTCAAATCTTCCTGAAGGATTCGCTCGTGGTTCATTGGATTAGCATAGATTTTGGCGTCATCAGCGGAGAGCGATATTTTGCTTGAGACGTAGTGAATAAGATGGATGGTGCAAACGGTAAGAAGCAAAGGGCCAAGTACTGAACCCCGTGGTACTCTATTTACTAGTCCATCTTGTGAGAGAGTTTTTTCGACTCTAACTTTATAGTATCTATCCGTTAGGAAATTCTCAATCCCGAGTAACAAAGTGCCTCGGACGCCGAAGTAGTAAAATTTGTGTAGAAGTCTCTGCTGCGGTTCATGATCGAAGGCTTTGGAAAAGTCCAAATGAATAACATTAACGGGCTGCAGGTCGTTAAGGGATAATGTCCAATCATTAACACAGTGTAGTAGGTTGGTTAACGTGGAACGCCCTGGGATAAAACCTTATTGTTGTGTTGGAATCACATTTTCCCTAATCTGTCATCTCAAATAATGGCTTCTATAACCTTACTGATTATTGGCAACAAACTTATTGAGTGATCGTTGCTCGGGTCCAGTTTTTCAAAAATAGGGGTAATAGATGCTAATTTCCAACTAGGGGGTAAGGAACTGTGAGTAAATGAGGTATGCATAATTAGAGATAAATGTAGTACTAGGGTGTATGCACAGTTTTTCAACAATTTCGGAGTTATACCTACAAACCAGGAGAAGCATTGGATGGAAGTTTTAATAATTGTTGTTTAACACGATCTGCTGTAAATACTACTTGTTCCAAAGATACGAGTACACTAAGACGAGGACAGTTGATGGATGAAAGAGGTTATTTTTTTTATTTTCTCTAGTGAAAGCAAGAGTTTCAAACGGTTCTTTGTCGCAAGTGCATAGAGTTTGGTCGGACTTTTGAAGTAGAGGTATAGAAACTTTAGACGTTAAATGTTACCACTAGCAATAATATTTTCTTGAAAAGTTTATATTTTAGTTTTGAGAAAAAGTTGTAAGGAATTAGAAAATTTGCGTTGGTTTTGAAAATCATTAAGAAGCCCTATGTGTTTATATTTTCGCCAAAGACAACGTTTGTGTTTTATTAGTCGTAGGCGAGACTGAGGTTAGTTGGCGCACGGGGTAGGTTGACGAATTGAAATTTGTTCTAGAATCTAAAGTCTGGCAACACCGGCCGAAAAACTATACGTAACCGTCGTCGTTCGAAATACGTGTATTCAGTCTCAGTCAAAGATTATGTCTCCGTGAAAGCAGAGATAACTAACCCCTAGATATCCCGCGTAGGTTGCCCAAGGTCAAACCAAATACATAACTCAGGGGACAGACCTGTAGGTGTCGCTAGCTGTGCTATTCTTCTTTTTTGTCAACGGTTGCCTACTTTGACTAATTCATTTAAGTTTTGTGTCCGTGCAAATTACTGTTTTGAGGTGAGGTTTTCTGCTTTTGCTGTAACTTTTTAGTAGTCGCCATTTTGTATGCAGGTTTTAGCATAATAACTTCATGTGGTTAAGGTGATTTCATTTTTATTGCATTCTGTATAGTTTCTGCTATTTTTGGTTATTTCTGTATTTTAATAGTTTTTAACATTATTCTGAATTTTTAAAGTTTAATTTTTGTCGGAACATTCGTGGTAAAGCAGTCAATATCAATGTACAATCTACATCTAGTGGAATACCATCAACATCAGCTAGTATACCATCAACATATTGTAGTATATCATTGGCATTGGAGAATCCATCATGATTGTGACCTACATTAGACTCTTCCGTACCAACCATATATAAACGTAAGTATATATTAGTTTAATGAAATGCCATCAATAATCATATAGTCAACTTAAATTATGCACCATGTTCTTACATAAAGCCTATAAAAAATTGCAATGCCCCACTTCAATAATATAAAATTTAGATTATTGTTATGAATGACATGTAGTGGGATTTATTTTGTACAACGCATATCATTAAAACGCATACTTTTACTTTTCCGCCCAACCTATCTACTATGCTTCGTTTACCTCAAAAAAATTTTGTGTGTATGACGTCGTCGTTGTCGTCGGCCACTTTTCGTTACATGTCTTGTCAGCACGATACAGCCTCCGAAGTGCAACAAGTCACCAATTTTATGATTGAATATTGTTCAGGACATCTCTCAGATGAACCCTATTGATTTTCAGCCCACCAGAGGCAGTACAACGGGTGCTATTGTACTTGAAGTACGACATTTTTGTAATTTTTTGAGAAATTTCAGTTGGTTAGTACGATACAGCCTCCGGAGTTGCAACAAGTCACCAATTTTATGATTGAATATAATTCAGGATACGTCACAGATGAACCCTATTGATATTCAGCTCACCAGAGCTAGTACAACAGGTGCTATACCTAGTACTTTAAGTACGATATTTTTGAAGAAATTTCAGTTTGTAATCACGATACAGCCTCAGGAGTATATACAAGTGAACAATTTTATAATTGATTATTATTCAGGGCATCTTATAGATGAACCTGATTGATTTTTAGATCACCAGAGCTAGTACAACGGGTGCTATGGTACCTGAAGTGCTACATTTTTGGTCCTTTTTGGAGAAATTTCGGGTTGTTAGCACGATACAGCCTCCGGAGTGTATACAAGTGACTAATTTTATAATTGGATACTTTTCAAGGTGTCTCACAGATGTATTCTATTGATTTTCAGCTGACTAGAGCGAGTACAGCGGGTCCTATAAATCCAGATATACTACATTTTTGGTTATTTTTGGAGAAATTTCGGTTTGTTAGCCCGATACATCCCCCGAAGTGTATACAAGTGACAATTTTATGATAGAATGCGGAAAAGGTAGTGTTTAAAACCGTTTATTTTTTTAGTAAACTATATATACAGGATGTGAAGTGAAAAAGATAAGATGTATCAATTGAAATTATTTAAAAGAAACAATGTGAAGTGATATTACACTAATTATATCACCCTCACCCGCAGATCAGTTATAATAATATGATATTGTAATTTGCTTACGTTGTATTTTTAGATTTATATATAAATTCATTTTCTTTCAAGAATTAGTCAGTCAGCAGTTAGAACCGAACCAATATTGTCGGTATAGTTAGTTTGTAGTTTTTAAAAAGTAGATTTACGAAATAAAGTACATTTTTGGCGCAGTCAGTAGGATTGTTCGGGTCGTGCGTATTGAACGTCCGATATTCGTTTCAACGATTTACCGACAAATCGAACTTTGCAAACAAGTTTAAAGTGAAAAAGAACCGGCCTGTGTGCAGTGAAGTACCAGTTTTAGAATCATCAGTCTATTGGAGACCTGTTCCAGACCATTCCGTATTTCGAGAATTAGGACCCACATCGACTGAATTCTGCAGGGATTAACTACCCCTTATAGTTAAGAAAAACATGATCAAAGTCGCATTGATTATTTTGTAAGTACAATTTATGAATTCAAATAATCTTTTGGATGAAATTCAAACTGCTTTTAGTAAATTGAGCGGTGGTTCTCTTTCTACTGCATCAAATTCTAACGATAAAACAAGGTTTAAGCATAAATCTAAAATATCAAATACCTTAAGAGTAAATAACCTAAGTAGTAGTCATTCATCGAACCTTATAACGCAACCAATCGTAAATAACGATCAATTAGAATCAGAAATGGCACAAGCACAATTTAAATGGGAATATATTAACTGCATTCCAGAATTTGATGGTAACCCTAACGACTTAAACAGATTTATTTCTGTAAGTGAATCCATTATTGCTCATTTCGAAGATAGGGAAAACCACAATAACTTTCAGAATATTTATTTGTTGAATTCTATATTATCAAAAATTAAAGGAAACGCTAAAAATATAATAAATATCCACTCTTTTAATACATGGGTCGAATTAAAAAAACGTTCTGACTAGTAATTTCTCAGACCAAAGAGACGAAGTTTGCTTGAATAGAGATCTTGTAATGCTCAAACAAAATTCGAATGAGTCTTCTCAATCGTTCTATGATAGATGCTTACATATTCTAAATTTAATTAGTAGCTATGTTAATATCCACGAAAATACAGAGGCTGCTAGATTTCTCAAAAATACCCTATATCAAAATTTAGCCCTCAAAACATTTCTCTCCGGGTTAAGAGAACTCCTAGGAACCACCATCCGATGCATGAGGCCCGCTTCTTTAACAGAGGCTATGCAATACGTTATTCAAGAAGAAAATGCCCATTCTCTTCAAAATTCATCTAATAGAAATTTCCCTAGACAATTTGCCAATAATAGTAACAGATCGAATCATCTATCAATGCAAACACCCAATCAATCTTCATTTAATTCGCATACTCCGAATCACTTGTTTACCAGACAAACGAATAACTTTCCTTCTCAACCTATACCAATACAACCCCGACAAATACAACACAATTTTCCTAGGAACTCTCAAGTCTTTAGATAACCAAATTCGAATACCAATGTGTTCAGACCCAATCCAAATAATAATAGATTCCCTAAACCATCGCCCATGTCGATGTAAACTAGAAATACAAATCAGTTCAACAGACAATTCCCGACTACAAATAATAGAACTCCAAATAATCGTCCCAATTTTATATCTGAAGAACTCTATAATGTAGAATCACAAGACGATGATGACCATTCCTATCAGTTACCATACCCCGATGATAAAAATAATGGTGATACAACAGAGCCACTCGACGATGGCGTAAATTCTCAGTAAGTGCCTCGGAACATACCTCACAAAATAAACCCAGTTGTTTCAGCCCCGAAATTATTTCACTTAACAATGTTAAATCTAGCGAACTGCCCTATGTAGTTCTATCTGAACATAATCTAAAATTCTTGATCGACTCCGGTTCGAGTAGGTCTTTCATAGACCCCAAAATTGCTTTTAAATTATACCCAAATGCAATCAATAGTGATCCTTTTGTAGTCACAACGGTATTTCAGCAATCTTCCCACAAATATCGCGCTGACATAAAAGCCTCAAAAATATTCAAATTGCCAAACCCAACAAATTTGAAATTTTTCCTTTTTAAATTTCACAACGTTTTAACGGCCTTATAGATCTAGATAATCTTAAGTTACTTCAAGCAAGTGTTGATTTCAAAACAGAATAGTAGAGTATGGGTTACCTTAGACCAAGGTCATTGTGTGTGACGTCACATGACCACGCCATATGACGTAGCTGTCATCTGTCACACGTGTTATCTGTCATCTGTCAAATGTGTCAACAGTCATGTGTTCTGTACCATATGTCATAAGTGTCGTGTCATCTGTCAACAGTCATATCCATCTTATGTTCTGTGTCGACTCTCATGTGTTCCGTGTGTCATCTGTCAATCCCCGTCACGTGTACCAACTGTCAAATGTGTCGTATGCCTGTTCTGTGATTTCATATTATCTATGATTTGTCTATGTACCGTATGTGCGTTCCGTCGTGACCACACCCTATGCCGTCACGTTGTCTACGTACCGTATATGTGTTCCGTCGTATGTGTCATCCGTCAAATGTCTCATCTGTTATACGTGACGTACGTGCCGTATGGCCATCCGTCAAATGTCTCATCTGTCATATGTGACGTATATGCGTTCCGTCGTACGTGTCATCCGTCAAATCCTTGCCATCTATCGTCGTCGTCGTCAACCTACACTATCCAACAGGTGTCGGTAATACAGTTACCTTGTCCTGCCATCTATCGTCGTCGTCGTCAACCTACATTATCCAACAGGTGTCGGTAATACAGTTACCTTGTCTTGACATCTATCGTCGTCGTCGTCGTCATCGCCATAACGGTACTAACATATATCTATTTGTTATTCACAAGAATGCCAAAACGGCCGTGGGTAGCTGGGGTAGCGAGGCTACTTTTTCCGTATACTGCGCATGTTTTCCGTTACATATAAGCCGAAAAACACATTTCAAAATTCTGCGCACGTACTAAAGGCATTTCCCCATATCTCTGTTATTATTTGTCGGATTGGAGTCTAATAAACGGCAATATGATTTTTAGAATATTATCGTATACAGGATGTACAAAAAAAGATGCCATTAGTGCACTAACGTATATCTCTGCTATTATTGGTCGGATTGAAGTCAAATAAACGCTATTATATTTGTTAGATTATTATCGTATACAGGATGTGCAAAAGAGATGCCATTAGGGCACTAGCACATATCTCTGCTATTATTGGTCAGATTGAAGTCGATTAAACGCGCTGGAAGATGGACTTATACCAATAACAGAACCAATTTCGTGACAACATAATGATTGTAAAGTTATGCGACTTAGAGGACTGGGATAGAAATTCTTAACTTGTTAAAAAAGAAATATGTGGTTCTTTTAATAGTTATATACGTGGAAAGTTTGGCGAATTAGTTTCTGTAAAACACGGTGTTAAGGCTAAGCTGTCTTTCCTCTTACTAACTAACACAAAGTAGAATTGACGGCCGTTAAACTCGATAGGCTACTTAAAGAAATACCAAGTTTTCCGACAAACAATTTTTTTAACTTTTGCATCCAAGAAGAGTACAAGGAAAGGTGCGACGTTATTGTAAACAATGATAAAACAGTTGGCAAAGATTTCCTCACTTGACTCACATCTAATGCAAGATTTAAAATATACAACAAATTTATTTGTCAAATAACCAGTCCTGGATTTAACAAGAGCATTGGAAACCAAATTATAGATATCGTCAACAGCATTACCACATTGGAGTAAAAGTGAACAAATATACGGTGGAGTGAAAAAGATAGAAGAAAAAATATTATTGAATTTTAAACAGCATGCCTCCGTACAAATAAGTCGTATAGGTAAGATAACCATATTACTCTGCTTTATAAGGGGGCACTTTGTTATTATTAATCAGATTAATGTTGAATCAACGGTATTATGTTATGTACGTCACTACGACGATGTGTAGTCGTAAAATGTTATACAGGGTGTAGTCGTAAACACATTAGGGTGTAAAGGTATACAGGGTTGTGTAAAAGAAGCAAACTCCACGAGGATGAGAGAAGTCGGGGCATCCTCGTCTCTGTTCGATCAGCGTCCTGGTGTATGATTGGACTCGTTCTCTGGTTGGTTAACGTCCTCGTGTATGATTGGCCAAACTACATAATCCACCAGATGTCGACAATGCAGTTACCTTGCAATCTCTCGTCGTCAACCTACATTATCCACCAGGTGTCGGTAATACAGTTACCTTGTCTTGCCATCTGTTGTCGTCGTCGTCAATCTACATGGTCCACCACGTGTCCTTAATACAGTTAAACTTGTGTCATCTTCTATCTAGCCGTGACGTCGATAACCTAACATAGCAAACCCACGAAATCTTGTGTAGCGGAAGTAAACCCAAATTATTATCGGATTGGACTCGTTCTCTGGTTGGTTAGCGTCATCGTGTCTGATTGGCCTAACTATATAATCCACCAGATGTCGACAATGCAGTTACCTTGCCATCTATCGTCGTCAACCTACATTATTCACCAGGTGTCGGTATTACAGTTACCTTGTCTTGCTATCTATCGTCGTCAGCCTACATTATCCACCCAATATACAACTACTCTATTGGAAATTTCCATGTAGAAGGTTATACTCCTTTAGAAGATTGTATAACTCTGCTACAAGATAGTAAAAATTGTACTTCCAGAATTCTCCGTTATACTCTGTGTCGATTGCAAAAATGTGGGCAAAGTTGTCAAAAAAAAGTCTGCAAAACAGTTGCTGTCTTGTGCTTAGCAATATGTTGCAATATGTTTATTGGGGTAACAACAATACAAGAAAGTTGACGGGTTTACAAATAAATTTACTACTAAAAAAAAGAAATCGACGCAAGGAAGAAGGTTATAAATTACATTCTCTCTCTGCATGCACCTCTAAGAAAGGAGAACAGAGACAATGTTCGAATTATACAAAAGTGTTACATTATAGCTGGAGAGACTTACTTGTCTAGAGCCAGCACCCATTACCATAAACAATAAAAAACGAATATATATTTTCTAAGTGTTTACAACAACAATAGAGCAGGTCTTATTGCAGATGGTTATGTTACAATACTTTATAATAAATGTATGGAGATAATATGTTTGCCTACAGAAGAAGAAACGTTTTTTTAACATTTACTACAAATGGTATTACGTCTTACCTAAGACAACACATTCGCTAAGATAGAAAATATTTATAATTGTGTATAACAGAGTAAAATGGAATGTATCGGGAGAATTGTAACGTAATTGTAAATAATAATAATAAAACAGTTGGCATAAGACTTCTTACCTAATAATTATATAGAGATCGAATAATAATAAGGAGAAAAATGTTCGAACCTCTCAAAAATGCTATATTAAGGTTGGAGATACAGAAGTGGTAATATCTGGAATTAAAGAAGTTATGCGTAGAGGTAGAATCCGGTACATATTAAAACTACACAATATATAAATGTTTTTTTCCTTTCGAATTACTAGTTAGAACGAGAATTAGAAGAAGAAATAGACTTAGATTAAAGTATTAAAATAAAAATTAACGTAGTAAAATATACACGCGACAGAAACAAAGAAAGAGTTTTATTGTGTGTATACGTTTTGATAAACCTGTATAAATATTCAAATAAAAACTTTTAAAGATATCGTTGTTTTACAATTTTTTCCACTTTTGTTCCTATTTAATGTTAAAGAAATATATATGATGAGTCCCCATATTTAATTGAGAAAATGAAATGCAGTAAGACTTTGCAGTGACCTTTCTGTTATAAAAAAACCAGCCCACCCTGAGGCACAAATATGTATTTAATTTTCTATAAAAATTTATCATATGTGTCTATATATATATATATATATATATATATATATATATATATATATATATATATATATACACATATATATACCAATAAGATGCATTTTTTATCGAACAAAAACAAAGGGTCAATACATCGAATGGTCAATATACAGGGTGTCGACATGAAGATGTAAAAAAAAGACACTCTGCTATTATTGGTTTGATAACGAAAACAATACGTCATTATGACGTTCAATCAATATACAGAGTGTCGACATAAAGATGTCAAAAGGCACTACTACGTTCAATCAATATACAGGGTGTCGACATAAAGATGTCATAAGGGAACTTTGCTACAGTTGGTCGGATTTAAGTTGAACAAACGGTATTATGTTAGATACGTCACTACATTAGATAAACACTTACGCGTTGAGTAGACGATAAACACCATCTTATTATTTGTATGATTGCTGACTCTGGAAAAAAACAGTGTTAGTTTCATTCTTCATCTTATTACAAAAAAAATTATCTAAATACCGCTTCCTCATCACTGTTTAATTATGATCACTCTGATTTCGTTATAAAAAATATTACAGGTTTTCACAAAATATATACAGTAAAAAAAATTTCATCTCTTTCCATGCCCTACCCAGGAGGCGGTAAGCCTTTTAGAAAGGTAAAAAAAACATTTATATATTGCCCAGTTTTAATATGTACCGGATTCTACCTCTATGCATAACTTCTTTAATTCCAGATATTACCACTTCTGTACGTCGGGAATTTGTTCTAAGCGCTGGCAAAACCTTAATTTAATACGATCTTCAATCTTCTGCATAGTAATGTTTTTAATTTCGCCTCCCCACCCTTTTGCCACCTTCCGCAGCTTAAGTCCCGAGTTTGTCACATTAAGTACTTTTGTTATGCAATACTGTCCGATGATAAGCGAAAATAACCGAACTTCTTTCCACGATTGCTATAAATAAGAGCGTCTAAAGCAATACCCAGTTTACTGATTGCCAGATCGTAGAAGTGATAACATGTCATCCAACCAAGTTTACACTGTAAGCGAGTTATATGGAAGAAAGGTTAAACCGACTAACGAAAGATTCGGAACATGGTTACTAACAGAAAATATAGACAATCTAATTACGGATATTGGAAATATCGATTACACGGAAGGGGAAGAGCTACTGAGAGAGGCACTTAGACCGATAACGGATCCATTTTGTGACAATATAATGGTTGTAAAGTTATGCGGTTCGGAGGACTGTAATGGAGGAAGTGTACTTGTAAAAAAGGAAATTTGTGGCTCGTTTAACAGTTACCTTCGAGAGAAATTTGGTGACCTTGTTTCTGCGAGACACGGAGTTAAAGCCAAGCTACCCTTCTTCTTGCACAGCGACAATCAGATGGCCAAAGGTGTTCGCGAAGTTCTTGGAGAAAGTATGGAAAGAATTAGGAAAAAATATGATGAACCTGTATGTATACCATATAAAGTGGAACTAGCAGATGTAAATGTGGAAACACTGTTGAAAGAATTACCCGAATTATTAAAACAATTACAACCAGAAGACTATTATCTTATAGACCTCGATATTACTCAAGACTTCTGTGGGGTGTTCCAGAAAGAAGAAATGACAAACTACTTAACAAGTAACTTTAATTTTCGTAAACATGGAATGTATCGGGAGAATTGTAACGTAATTTTAAATAATAATAATACAGTTGGCATAGATTGCCTTACTTGGTTCACATCTAATGCAAGGGTTGAAATATACAACAAGTTTATTTGTCAAATAACCAGTCCTGGTGTTAACAAGAGCATTGGTAACCCTATTATAGATTTCGTCAATTAGCCAGATAAGAGATTGAAAGACACATTTTCCAACACTTTAGCCAGAGAACATGGAATTACAAGATTAGAAGCAACCATATATAATTATTCCATAGTCGATAACAAGACAAGGTAATACAATTGCTTAGAAGACTGTCTAACCTTACTGGAGGATAGCAAACTTCATTTCCAGAATGCACCATTTTACTCTCGTTTGCTAAAATGTGGACAAAGTTGTCAAAAAGGCTGCAAAACAGTTGCTGTCTTGTATTTAACAATATACTGCAGTATGTATATTACGGTAACAGTAAAACAAGAAAATTAACTGGTCTACAGATAAGTTTACCAATGGAACCCAACGCAAGAAAAAAAGTTGTAAACTATTGTCTTTCTGCATTTAGTTTTAACTTCTTACCTATTAATTATATAGAGATCGTAGAAGATACGAATAATAAGGAGAAAAATGTTCGAATTTCTCAAAAATGCTATATTAAGGCTGGAGAAACATTCTTTACCCGGTCTTCCACACTGTTTAGCACTATCCCGGAAGATATCGACATCCAGGAGCTAGGACTGGTATCTACATGTAATATTATACCCAAAGTTCTAAGAACGAGAGTAAACAAAAATAGTAAGTTAATGCCTTTTGTGCTAAAAGAAGTAACACCAATTTCCCATATTTCTGTATTATCTGTAAAGAAACGGAAATTAGAAATGGAGGAAACAGAATTAAAGAAAAGGAAGATAGAGTATTTAGAAAATACAGCTACGGTTAAAAAGGAATATAAAAATTTTTTGGAGAAAGAACAGAAGATAGCAGAATTAAAGGAGAGATTAGAACATTATTTCTGCACCAGGTGGAAAAACTTAGAACCCTCTGGAGAGTACAGCGTCTACGCGTTCACCGTTAACAACAAAAATGAATATACCTATGTAGGAGTTTTGGCGCATCAGGAAGAGCGAAGAGACGTCTACTACATAAAGGGTTACCACAAAAATACGTTTTTACACGAGAAGCTCTTGTTGCAGACGGTTATGTCACATTACCATATAACAATGAAATGGAATTAATATGTTTGCCAACCGAAAAACCATTTACTACCTTTACTACAAATGGATATACGAGTTTCAACGATAACACATTTGCCAAAATCGAAAACTTGCAATTTTACACAGGCGCATGGAAAAATGTAGACGTTCCATTTACCCAAGTGGAGGTGGAGAGGGTTAACGTTGTTAAAATGCAAGAAATTGCGGATAACATAAAATTTAGGGATTGTCGTCGACTAGAAGAATTTGCAGAAGGTACAGAAGTGGTAATGTCTGGAATTAAAGAAGTTATGCATAGAGGTAGAATCCGCTACATATTAAAACTAGACAATATAAATGTTTTGTACCTTTCAAATTACTGGTTGGAACAAGAATTAGAAGAAATAGACTTAGATTATAGGATAAAAATAAAGTTTGACGTGTTAAAACACACACCCAACAGAAACAAAGAAAGAGTTGTATTTTGTGTATAAATTTTGTTAAACCTTTATAAACATTTTAATAAATCTTTTAAAGGCATCGTTGTTTTACAAAATTTCCCACTTTGTTCTTTAGTAGCAGAGTTCCCTTATGACATCTTTATGTCGATTCCCTGTATATTGATCGAACGTAGTAGTGCCTTTTTGACATCTTTATGTCGACACCCTGTATATTGATTGAACGTCATAATGACGTATTGTTTTCGTTATCAAACCAATAATAGCAGAGTGTCTTTTTTTTTACATCTTCATGTCGACACCCTGTATATTGACCATTCGATGTATTGACCTTTTGTTTTTGTTCGATAAAATATATATATATATATATATATATATATATATATATATATATATATATATATATATATATAGACACATATGATAAATTTTTATAGAAAATTAAATACATATTTGTGCCTCAGGGTGGTTTTTTTATAACAGAAAGGTCACTGCAAAGTCTTACTGCATTTCATTTTCTCAATTAAAATATGGGGATTCATTATATATATTTCTTCAACATTAAATAGGAACAAAAGTGGAAAAAATTGTAAAACAACGATATCTTCAAAAGTTTTTATTAGGTTTATCAAAACGTATACACACAAAATACAACTCTTTCTTTGTTTCTGTCGCGTGTATATTTTACTACGTCAATTTTTATTTTAATACTTTAATCTAAGTCTATTTCTTCTTCTAATTCTCGTTATAACTAGTAATTCTAAAGGTAAAAACCATTTATATATTGTGTAGTTTTAATATGTACCGGATTCTACCTCTACGCATAACTTAATATAGCATTTTTGAGAGGTTCGAACATTTTTCTCCTTATTATTATTCGATCTCTATATAATTAATAGGTAAGAAGTCTTATGCCAACTGTTTTATTATTATTATTTACAATTACGTTACAATTCTCCCGATACATTCCATCTTACTCTGTTATACAAAATTATAAATATTTTCTATCTTAGCGAATGTGTTGTCTTAGGTAAGACGTAATACCATTTGTAGTAAATGTTAAAAAAACGTTTCTTCTTCTGTAGGCAAACATATTATCTCCATACATTTATTATAAAGTATTGTAACATAACCATCTGCAATAAAAACTGCTCTATTGTTGTTGTAAACACTTAGAAAATATATATTCGTTTTTTATTGTTTATGGTAATGGGTGCTGGCTCTAGACAAGTAAGTCTCTCCAGCTATAATGTAACACTTTTGTATAATTCGAACATTGTCTCTGTTCTCCTTCCTTAGAGGTGCATGCAGAGAGAGAATGTAATTTATAACCTTCTTCCTTGCGTCGATTTCTTTTTTTTAGTAGTAAATTTATTTGTAAGCCCGTCAACTTTCTTGTATTGTTGTTACCCCAATAAACATATTGCAACATATTGTTAAACACAAGACAGCAACTGTTTTGCAGACTTTTTTTTTTACAACTTTGCCCACATTTTTGCAATCGACACAGAGTATAACGGAGAATTCTGGAAGTACAATTTTTACTATCTTGTAGCAGAGTTATACAATCTTCTAAAGGAGTATAACCTTCTACATGGAAATTTCCAATAGAGTAGTTGTATATTGGGTGGATAATGTGGGCTGACGACGATAGATAGCAAGACAAGGTAACTGTAATACCGACACCTGGTGAATAATGTAGGTTGACGACGATAGATGGCAAGGTAACTGCATTGTCGACATTTGGTGGATTATATAGTTTGGTCAATCAGACACGATGACGCTAACCAACCAGAGAACGAGTCCAATCCGATAATAATTTGGGTTTACTTCCGCTACACAAGATTTCGTGGGTTTGCTATGTTAGGTTATCGACGTCACGGCTAGATAGAAGATGACACAAGGTTAACTGTATTAAGGACACGTGGTGGACCATGTAGATTGACGACGACGACAACAGATGGCAAGACAAGGTAACTGTATTACCGACACCTGGTGGATAATGTAGGTTGACGACGAGAGATTTCAAGGTAACTGCATTTTCGACATCTGGTGGATTATGTAGTTTGGCCAATCAGACACGAGGACGTTAACCAACCAGAGAACGAGTCCAATCATACACCAGGACGCTGATCGAACAGAGACGAGGATGCCCCGACTTCTCTCATCCTCGTGGAGTTTGCTTCTTTTACACAACCCTGTATACCTTTACACCCTAATGTGTTTACGACTACACCCTGTATAACATTTTACAACTACACATCGTCGTAGTGACGTACCTAACATAATACCGTTGATTCAACATTAATCTGATCAATAATAACAAAGTGCCCCCTTATAAAGCAGAGTAATATGGTTTTCTTACATATACGACTTATTTGTACGGAGGCATGCTGTTTAAAATTCAATAATATTTTTTCTTCTATCTTTTTCACTCCACCGTATATTTGTTCACTTTTACTCCAATGTGGTAATGCTGTTGACGATATCTATAATTTGGTTTCCAATGCTCTTGTTAAATCCAGGACTGGTTATTTGACAAATAAATTTGTTGTATATTTTAAATCTTGCATTAGATGTGAGTCAAGTGAGGAAATCTTTGCCAACTGTTTTATCGTTGTTTACAATAACGTTGCACCTTTCCTTGTACTCTTCTTGGATGCAAAAGTTAAAAAAATTGTTTGTCGGAAAATTTGGTATTTCTTTAAGTAGCCTATCGAGTTTAACGGCCGTCAATTCTACTTTGTTGTTAGTTAGTAAGAGGAAAGACAGCTTAGCCTTAACACCGTGTTTTACAGGAACCAATTCGCCAAACTTTCCACGTATATAACTATTAAAAGAACCACATATTTCTTTTTTAACAAGCTAAGCATTTCTATCGCAGTCCTCTAAGTCGCATAACTTTACAATCATTATGTTGTCACGAAATTGGTTCTGTTATTGGTATAAGTACATCTTCCAGCGCGTTTGATCGACTTCAATCTGACCAATAATAGCAGAGATATGTGCTAGTGCCCTAATGGCATCTCTTTTGCACATCCTGTATACGATAATAATCTAACAAATATAATAACGTTTATTTGACTTCAATCCGACCAATAATACCAAAGATATACGTTAGTGCCCTAATGGCATCTTTTTCTGTACATTCCGTATACGATAATATTCTAAAAATCACATTGCCGTTTATTAGACTCCAATCCGACAAATAATAACAGAGATATGGGGAAATGCCTTTAGTACGTGCGCGGAACATCGAGATGTGTCTTTTTAGGCCTATATGTAACGGAAAACATGCGCAGTATACGGGAAGGGTAGCTAAGTAAGAAGAAAGATGCCAGCGGCAAACAAAAATGGAGAGCAGTTATCGACTACAGAAAACTTAATGAAAAAACAATAGATGATCGTTATCCTTTGCCCAATATACACGATGTTTTAGCGAAACTAGGAAATTGTCAATATTTTTCGACTATAGATCTAGCTAGCGGCTTCCATCAGATCGAGATGGAAGATAAGGATATCGAAAAACAGCATTTAATACAGAAAACGGACATTACGAATTTCTTCGTATGCCTTATGGTCTCAAATCGGCACCTGCCACCTTTCAAAGAGTCGCAGATAACATACTACCAGGTATTCAAAACGAAATGTGTTTGGTTTACCTCGATGATATCATAATATTTTCGACTTCCCTTCAGGAACACTTGGAACGCCTGCGAACAGTATTTCAACGACTTAGAGAAGCAAATTTCAAGGTCCAGCTGGACAAATCAGAATTTTTGAGGAAGGAAGTTACTTACTTGGGCCACATAGTAACACCTGACGGTGTTAAACCAAACCCAGATAAAATATACGCTATGCGCAACTTCCCAATACTGAAAACACCAAAACAAATCAAAGCCTTCCTTGGTCTACTCGGATATTATCGACGATTCATTAAGAACTTTGCCAAAATTACAAAACCATTAACAAAGTGCCTTAAAAAGGGGGCGAAAATTGATTTAAATGACGAGTACATTACCTGCTTCGAGACTTGTAAGAATTTATTGATAAACGAGCCTATTCTACAGTATCCCGATTTCTCGAAACCATTTAATCTTACAACAGATGCATCAAATGTAGCTTTAGGAGCAATCCTATCTCAAGGCCCTATAGGTCAGGATCTCCCCGTAGCATACGCATCACGTACTTTGAATGATTCTAAACAATCATACTCAACGATAGAGAACGAACTTTTAGCTATAGTATGGGCAACCAAGTACTTCAGACCGTACTTATATGGTAGAAGATTTAATATTATAACGGACCACAAACCATTAGCCTGGTTAAATTCACTAAAAGAACCAAATTCTAAACTCTTACATTGGAAAATAAAACTCGAAGAGTTTGATTATCAGATAATTTATCGATCCGGGAAATCGAACAGTAACGCAGGTTGCCTCTCACGAATTGAAATCCATACTAAAGAATCACAACCATTTTGGAACGACGATTTCTTTTGGAAAAACGTGGACGAAATCTTAGGCGAAACCAGCAATTACTATAGTCAACCCAACCCAGACCGTCAAACTGACAGTAGTCTCAATACACCTCAACCTTCGACGCGCAATCAACCTGCAGAACCTATTGTTATTAGTGTAAGACAAGACTACGATAATTTGTCTATGATCGTAAATATTGACGATAAATTTCATGACAATCACGAACAACAAACTGAAGACGATCCTGACGAAAATAACACTGTACATTCGAATTTCGACGAAAACCCTGTAGTAGGTATACCAATTACCGAATGTGCAATTAACTATGGCAAAAACCAAATTTTGATAGATTCAGTAATGCATTCTCCGGCAAAACCTAAAATAAAATTTCTTTTTGGAAATAAGCAACGTTATTACATTCAGTTATCTAAAAACGACTCTAATAACGATGCGATAAACTTCATTAAAGAATATATTGTTCCAGATGTCTCTTATTATTTATATTTCGAAGATCCAACTCTGTATGAACCACTTTCGATTTGTTTACAGCAATATTTCAAATTTTCTTCTATAAAACTAAAAAAATGTACAAGTAAACTAATCGATGTAATAGACAAACAAGATATATTGGAAACGATCAAAAACTACCATGGAAGCAAATCTAATCACCGCGGCATCAACGAAACGCGTAAAAAAATCAAAGGAAAATATTACTGGCCCGATATGAAAAAATCAATCCAAACTTACATCAATGAATGTGAAATATGTCAGCAATGCAAATATGACCGACATCCAGTCAAGATCCAAATGAATTTAACACCAACAGCGACTAAACCCTTCGAAATAGTGCACATCGACTCATTCACATTCGAAAATTCAAAATTTTTAACGATTGTAGATAGTTTTTCAAAGTATGCTCAAGCCTACTATTTAGAAGCCTTATCAGGAACAGAAATAGCTAATAATATCATCAAATTTTTCTCCCATCACGGTATACCCAACCAAATAATTTGTGACAACGGCACCGAATTTAAAAATACTGTTGTAACCGAACTTCTAACCCTCCATAAAGTTAAACTACATTTTTGTTCACCGGATCACCCACAGTCGAACGGTATTGTCGAACGTTTCCACTCGACAATAATAGAACATTTAAGGTTACTAAATTCACAAGGATTCTCTAATACCCCAATAAAAAATAAAATAGTGAATGCTATTCTGGTATATAATAATTCTATTCACTCCGCTGTAAAATTAAAACCAATTGATATTGTCAACGGACATATCTCAGATAACGATCCATTCAATTTAGAAATTGACAAATTACTAATAAACGATTACGTCAATCAACATAAAGATCGATCAAAACTATTGTACGCGAAAATTAACTCAGATCTAATCGAACAAAAAACCAAACATTTAGAGAAAATCAACAAAAACCGCGAAGATCCAAAAATATTTGCACCAAATCAAACCATATTTATCAAAAGAAAGAAAAGACAGAAAAATTCTAATAAATTTGATAAGCCAGTTACTCTTAAAACAATAAACACGAAACGTAAAACCGTAACAACTGCAAAACGTGGTAAAGTACATATGGACACTAAAAAGATTATATTCTTTCGATTCTTAATTACATGTTATTATTTCAGATTACCGGGAATTCTCGGATTCCAAGAAACTATAACTCTCCGGAATCTCCAAGATAACCCTGGCCTTCTTCCAGTTAAACTCAGCAACGCAAAAATAATTCAATATTATCATTCAATATTATATTATTATGATTTAATATTTTCTGAATTATGCGCAACCTGGAAGTGCTGATGGAGCAGACTCGTCAGGCTGCATGAATTCTGAAAATGTCTTAGATTTTGCAAATCATTTTGTGGGACATGTTCGGTGTTCCCAAGATAAGCTAGTATTACTATTACTGGACAACCACGATTGGCACCTTTCAATATCCGCTATAGATTATTTAAATGCTAATGGGGTAGCAGTGTTGTTATTTCCACCATAAATTATAGCCATTGGACCGTTCAGTATACGGAACGATAAATAAATTTATCAACTCAGCGTGTGACTCTGGGATTATCAACAATACTGGACGAACAATGAGCATTTCCGACATTGCAAAAAAATTGTTAGTTCTGTTTTTCCTTTGGCCATCAACTTCAAAAAATATTTCCTCAGGATTTAAAGTGTCCGGTATCTATCCTCTTAATAAAGATGTGTTTTGGCGAACACGAATTTTTGCCCGCATATTCCACCGATCGTCCATCAGCAAATGATTCTACAGATCAAGCAAGAACAGCAGAGTAAAATCAAATTATTGATTCTTGAGATAATGAGAAGGAAAACATTAATCCGAATCTTTCGACTTCCCCACTGCCGTCAAAAGAATCCGAAGAAGTACTTGGGAGAACAGATTCTCATAACGTACGATATATGTCATAGCGTCAAGTAGAGACAACTCCTCTTATGTAAGTAACACCAATACAGCTGAAGTTTCTTCCCAAGGCTGAACCAAGAAAATTAAATCGATAAAGTAGGAAGAAACGAAGTACTGCCATCTTGACTGGTACTCCTATCAGGAATGAACTCATGATTTTGTGAAGCGAAATTTGAGTATCAAAAACATATTGCCACCAGCAAATCAATCCAAAAGAAGAAAAGTAGGAATGAAAAATAAAGTAGCTAAGTCGATAGACATTTCAAACTGGAACTAATTTTGAAAAAAAAACAATGTATGCAAAAAAGAAAATTAGGATTGACGATGACGAAAAAAATGAGGAGTATTAGGTATTGTTTGTACGGCTCAGATATGTTTAAAAATAGCTTCAATATATTGTGGGATTATCTAGAAAGATTTAAAACAGTAATTCTTCATGTTAGATTCTACTTTAAGTTATTTAATTTGTTGTAATTATTTGTTCTACTTAAAAAATATTTTTCCATTTTATTTAAAAATAGAATTTTATATCCTTTTTAGAGTTTTATTTAAAAAAAGATATCAAGTAGTGTAACTAAATAACTAAGATTTCGTTCAGTATTCATCTAACTATTTCTAAAAGTATTTTCTGAAATGTGCGACAATTATCCCCGGTTTCCCCTATCATTAGGTGATTTATCCATGGTTTGAAGTTATTTTTATAAGACTCACGATAAGTGGTATTTGCGGAACCGAGATGAAAAATTGTGTCGTGTGATGTACTCCACATTGACGAAGAGTCAGGTAATTGAGAGAAAAATAAATTCCAATCAATTTGAGATGAGTGTTAACCTAAGCGAAATTAGTAGGTAATGGCGTATGTTTTTGTTGCGATGTATCAAGTTAAACCGTTGAGTGAAAAAATTATATAATTAGTTCACTCAATGGTTAAACTGAAAGGGAATGTTAAAATTTCCAGCAATGATAAGATTTTCAAGAAGTGATAATTGTTCTAATTTGTCAAATAATATATTGTCCCGTGGAAGTTTTGTATCAGGAGGACGATAAACGCCTACTAAATTAAAAGAGAATGAATACTTATCAACGGATAACTGAGGAATATATATATATATATATATATATTCCAGGTATATCCAATAATTTGATGTTGATACTAAAATTTTGCGTAATCATCTGACAAGTAAATGCATACACTACCACCTTTACGGTTTTCTCCGGACGATGTAACATGCCGAACGGCTGTTATGATTTTCATTGGACTATTGCATTTTAATTTTATCGGACTAATGGTTCGAGATTAAAAACCGAGTTCCACTAATAGTTGAAGGTCTATTACGGTGGTTTCACATATTCGCTACTGTGCAGCCCTAAGTAGTACCTAGAACAACAGGAAACCGACCGAAATGGAAAATTAAGCACCATATCTCCATCTACTAGGTTCTAGCCGAGAGCTGCTCATTCCAGAACCACTCCAAATTAAGTCCTCTTATTCTCAATTCATGGAAATCTATAATTGGGGTTTTCTATTGTATAACTGCGTTCGTATTCGTCTTGTATTTTGGATATGCAGTCAATGTGAATTATATTATTATCTTTGAATAAATATAATTTACTGAAACCTTTAGTATTTGATTTTCAGCAATTTATATTAACTTGGACCATCGCGTTGAAATATTTTCAGTATTTCGGTTTATTAAGCTAAAGTAATTATATTATGAGGTTTTACGGTTTTTATCTTGGTTATTTTTTTAAATTTATTATCGCTTAAAAAACTGGTGGCGCCCAGTTAAATGTATTTTTTGCTGATTACTGAGGTGAAGTTGGAAATCTATAATAAAAATGTATTTAGTTTCTCCTATCAAATTTAAGTTTTTTGGTAACTTAAACTTATTTTTTTATTCCACCGTAACACTCAACAATTTTATATATGTAGATGCAGTTTTACGATACATTTTAACAAATTTGCTTCGCAATCTGGTTCAATATTATATCGTTTGGTTATTTGTTATTTTCCTTAGAAAGATGTTGCAGGTTTTAGGTTGGTCAGTTTTTTGTGTTTCTTGAAGGTAATTATATTGGCGATAACATATTAAGGAATTTGTCTACTTATTGTTTTTCGGTCTTGAAAAAAGTTGTAGTAGTTTACAACTTTGATACGGTTTGACATGTTTTGAAATCTTATTCTGCTATCTTAAAAAACTCTTATTTGCAATTCTGCCGTTCCATTTAACTTTGAACTAAAATATTTCGTATAGCGGATTTCTCAAAAGTAAATTTAAAAAATAACTTGTAATATTCTCATAAGTAACTATAATAAATTTCAGATTATTAAGTGATTACTTTACAGTTATATAATTACTATTTATTTAAACCTTTCTAGACTCCTGATACACCGTATGTACCAGTAAATGTTCAACAGACTAAATGCTTTGAATCAGGTTAATTTGGTTCACTTCGATACCACGTACAGGTTGGCAAATTAATTTTGGCAGTTGATGATGCGTGAGAAAGCCATACAACTTGACAACGCAGTTACCGGGAAGAGCAGGGGACGTACATTCCGCATGCAAAGTTTTAAAGGTTGTGAGGCTGCTAATAAGTACGAGGGTAACACAATATTTTGAATTTGGATTTAAAAATAATAAATTGTGGCACATGTATAATGCTATATAAAATCGAGTTTACAAAACAAAATATCATTAATATGTTCTTTATTATTAATTAAATGAATGAGGAAATAAAAACCATTAGATTTTTCTACGAAAATTGAGGTTTTTTATACAGACATAATTGTTTATTGCTTGAAAAACCATACGGGGAATTCTATAATTACCCTTTATTATTTTATGTGATGTAAATAATAAATAATAAATGGATTCCAAGAGACATAAACTTTCACCTTTACTTCAAATTAATGTCTTTTAAGTGGTCTCTTCATAATATTCGTCATTGAGGTTTATTTGTATATAAATTGGAAGTCAGGTAGATTTTGTAGATAAAGTATACAATATGATAAGGATTGTTAAACGACTTTCTAAATTTAACAATGGCCAACAATTTTTCCTATCTGTTCGTAGTAATACTAAATGACATACCTACCTGTTAAGCTTGCTAAAATTGTTATTCTTAATAATATGTAGTAGATAATAATGTAAAAATTCGGGTTTATACATGAAATTTTAAAAACAAATTGGGGAAATCGCCTTTAGAGATGGTCTAATAAGTATACTAATAATATAAATAAAATATTAAAGCTTTTTTGTGGTAGACGTTTCTACTTTCATATGTAAATTTTTGGGTTTTTTGCAAATATTTACTATGAAATTAAAACATCCCTTCACACTTTTTACAGAGTTAGGACTGGCAAAACAAAAAAATCTTGGTTCTGGGTGCCGTCAATTATTGTTTATTTAGAACTATGTACAGATGTGCTACAAATATTATATTACTCTAGTGGAATTCGTCTCTAATATCTACAATTTTATAACACCTATTTACATTTTTACATTTGCTGCGTTTAATTTATTCAGTCATACCACCTACAAACAAACACTATAATGAAAAATATGTTTTAGATGTACAGGTATCATCAACAGTAAAATAATGATGTGCATGTACAAATGATTCTTCAAAATCACTGTCTATATCAACTTCATCATCTTCGCTATCTCCGTCTTCGGCCAAATTAATAATAATATTATCTACAACAGTATCTAAAAGTGGTTCATTGTTCATAAATGCATCTTCAATCTTTTTAACATGGTTCACATCTAACTTTCCAATCATTTGAAAAAAATATTACAGAATTCTTTAACGTTTGTAAAATTGAAGGTAACATTTCGTTTGGCCACATATTCTTTGAGTGCCGCCCAAACACTTTCGATCGGATTTAAGTCCGGGTGATAAGGGGGTAGCCTTAAAAATTGCAATCCATGTCGAATAAACAATTCACCAATTTTATAATTTTTATATTGTGGTTTGTATATTTTTGCAACGTTATAAAGATCCGGTTTTAACATTTGTTCACTGTAATATATGTTTCTTTCAGAAAGCCAGTTTTATAATTGCTGTTTAGTCCAAGCAGTCGTAGGTAATTTTTCATTTAGAACATTGTGATATGGGGCGTTATCAATTATCACAACAGCGTTTTTTGGTAGATTTGGAATACGTTTTTCTTGTACCCACTTCTCATAATTTTCGACGCCCTTTCAATATGTTAATCTCCTGTTTTTGACTGGGAGTTCCACATAATACCAGCATTAGGTACAAAACCATTTTAACTTCCTATATGCACAATGATTAGCCTATTACCTTTTGAAACGAGTTTTCTTAATCCTTCGTTACTCTTGTCGCTCCATCCTTTAAGGTGCGTGTGACATGAATGAATGTATGTTTCATCCATATAAATGATAGGTTTGTTCTGTTCTCTACACTTTTTTATGTTTCTTAAATATAGTAAGTGTAAATGTCTGATTTCGTGACGTTCCATTAACAAACTTCTGTTGTTTTTCATCTTGATCCAACGAAAACCTAAAGAATGTATTTGTTTCCGAAGAGATTCGCGACTTCCTGCGAAGCCATAACTATCTGCAAAAGTTTGATGTACATTTCTTATAGCGGGTACTTTTTTCTCGGATATGTGATAATTTATTATGCACCTTCTAAGCACATTTTTGTCGAATTGATCCATACGGATACTGGACGTTCTTTGTTTTTTAGTAGGCATATCAGTGTCAGCATTACTTCCTGCCAGAGCTTCTTTTTTAATACGGGCGTTCTTTGGCTAACTTTCGTAGCAGCAGAAACTCGTTCAATGACCTGACAATAAAATAAGTCGATATAAATGTTTTATTAAAAGTTTTACTCATGTGTATTTTTATACAAATAAAATGAGAAAGTACTTAAATTGGTTTTCAGTGACAGTTCGTTGAAATAAAAACTTTTGTCGTGATTTTCGGCCATTTAAAAGAAGTATTAAATTCAAAAATACTATATTACGTTTCAGTTCATTAGTTGTTTTAAACGATCTTTAGATTTTAGTTGAAACATATTTTTTCTACTTCCGTTACTAAAACCGCATTTAAAAAACGGGATTGACATGCGCAAAACGACTCTTTAAACAGTAGTGTTTAAAATGAGAAAAGTCACATCTCGTTTATCATTTGTTTTTTAAACGTCAAATCAAGTGTATCTTTTGTATGTTCAATTTCATGTTCCGTCATAATTTTGTTGCTATCTGTGAATTGGTTTATCTGTCAGCCGTCAGCCATCGTCCGTCATGTTATGAATATAATTAAAATAAAATATAAATTGTCCATTCCTGCGGGCGAAGAAAAAGTAAAAATGTCTTTAGTCACTCGTTTCACAAGGAACTAGTTCCGCTCCGCTTCACTCGTGCCTTATAAAACTCGTTACTAAAGTAACCTTTTTGACACTTGGTACTTAATATACTATTTTATAATTCGCGTATAAAAGAGACTTCATTATAACATTGTTTACAGTGTCACAATGAAGCTCTTTGAACACAGTTATAGTTATTTTTAGTGTACAGTTGGTTATTGAATTTAGTTATATTTTTATTTGACATTTGACTCTAACCTTGACACACATTATAAATAAAATGGTCTAGCGTTGTTCTAGCTATCAAATTATTATATTAAAGGTAAATTAGGCTGATTTATATGTTAGAAATATTAATGAACAAAGTACGCTAACGTTTATTTATCAATGATTTGTCAATTGTTTATTTTTATATTGTATAGGATCAATATGTAGGTATACAAAACGTTCGATTTTTGGGATAAATTACCAGATATCTATGTGAAAATGTATTACAGAAATAATTCTGTTCATGATATAATATAAATAGATCGCAAGAGCATATACGAAGAAGCTCTTTCTTAAACAATCATCCTCTTTTTGCTTAAATGAAAGTTTGTTTACAATTTACAATTATTCGGTTATAATATGTCAGAAGTGCTGAATAAAACCATCTCTGATCTGATCAATTAGGAATCTACAGAATTGCTAACTTAAATTCAAACCACTCCTTCTAGTTTAAAAACAGGGATTATAAGAAATTCTATTTTATTTAAATAATTAAATAAATGCGAATTATGAAAAATATTGTGTAAAACTTGTGCCACAATGACTTTCTGTAGTACTCGTGATTTGCACAACGAACCGCGAAGCGGTTCGTTGTGCAAACTTCACTCATACTACAAAACGAGTCATTGTGACACTTGTTTTACAAATAACTATTGTCTCACCCTAATGTCACTTTTTTAAATCGTTTAACAAATAAATATTTTATGTACGAAAACCGATTTAAAAAATGTACTATCGAGTGTAAATTTGTTAAATAATTACTATGGTTTAAAAATTTTATTGCAATAATTGAAACTTACCTTTGTTAATGGAATTGTTGACTTGCTATTGTTTGCCTCTTCGGTCATGAAATTTAAAACGTTCATAATTATTTCACGACACTGCTCACTCAACTTTTTATGAACAACTTTACTTTCTGAAATCGCCATAACAAGTTAGTATTGCACAACTCTGGTAATCACACTTTTCTCTGAACTGTACTGTCGAAACGAAGCTTACGAATTCTGCCAGCGAAATGAGCTCTTGCAATCCGTATACGTCTTTGCTACGGCGCATCGGACGTTGCCAAACTTCCGACTGCCAAAATTAATTTGCCAACCTGTAGTCCTATGGTGTCCTAAGAAAACGTAAAAAGTTCTGCGGATGCGGCAACTCCTAGCGCGATTCGTTTCCATCGTATTTGCTCAGTTTACTCGAACACGTTGTAGCAGTATCGTATTTTGCTAATAGTTTCACTATAATTATATCGGAACATTTATTTAGCGACCGTAGTGATAGTGATTGTAATGAACCGTTAGAATCTTCTGATGACCAAGGTGGGGAAGTTGAATAAATGATAGCCGAAGGGCCAAGAGGAGCAACTATACGCCGTTTGTCATAGAGAGGAAGGCCGTATGAAAGAGAGAGGCTCGAAAATGTATCTTTACATCTTCCAGTAAGGGTGCAACTAGAAGAAGATGTGAAAGGTGCACTGATAGTCAATTTCATAGACATACAAAGACAATTTGTCAAGAATGTGACACTTTCTTCTAATAGGGATGTTGACTATGTTTATGATAATTAGTTAGAGCAACGATAATATTTTACGATTTTTATCACAATGGAGACTGGAACCATCAAAAGAAATAGTTGTAACTTACCGAAGATTGATTCTATAATAGTGCAAGCTACTTTACTAGAAACATGGACTTTTGTGCATCGGACCATAAAAACATGAAAATGTCTTTGTAAGTACTATAATTTTACATTGATATACTTTATTACAAATGAGAAAGACACTTTACTCATTTTATATACTCTTTTATCACATTAAGAACTACTTGTCATCTATATCAACAAAATAAAACTCTCTTAGCTCTGTAAATAAACAAACTACTAATGAATAATTGACTTTTTATTTGTGCCACTTAACCAAAAATATCTAAAATAATTTTAAATTTATATTTGTAGTTTATCAGAGTTTACAACTTACATTAAAGTGATCTTCACAAAAATAACTGGTATTTGTTGTTGTCAATGAACCTGGCAAGTCTTAATCATAATTTGTGCACTTTTGGAACGTTTTTTATAAGTTTTTGTGGTGTTCTGATTGACGTACTTTTGCAAATGGGCACTGCAGAGCGTTTGTAAGACGACCTATTCTTGTTTACGGCTTTTATTTAAGTTATTTGTAAGAACTCAATCAAGATCAGTTAACTTTGACAGAACGCGAGGTTCGATTATCGTTTGATGACGTCACGACACTGTATGGAGTGTTTTAGCGGGAGTTTGTAAACCTATTTTTATTTAGGTATTTTTTTATTGAAATTTGCCATATTTAAAAAAAATTATTATTTTTGTGTTTGTACAGGGTCTATATTTAAAATAAAAGCAATTCCAAAAATTAGTCAACATCACTATTGTTTTGTAACATCATACCTGAAATATTGTAATGTTTTTCTTATTTATTAAAACGTAAACGGGTGGGATAAACTTTAAACACACGATATGGCTACTTACGAATTTATTTAAACGCTAAACAACTCACTAACACTTAATTTTTATACACTTAACTATTCACTTAAATTTAATTTATATACACCCAACCTTAATTATTAATTTATATCAACAATTTACTGTTCGCTATTTCGGTGTATTCTCGTTTATTTGTCGAGATCACTTTATAAACTAAACTAACTCGCTGGTCGGTCTCTTATATATTAGTTTTTTTTACTAGATAATTCTAGATTGCGGCTCACACAAAAACAATTGGCTCTGGAATTTTCTAGATAAGACTGGTCACAAAAACAATGCCTAGATAAGATAGTCACAATCGTAAACAGCTCTAAAATATCCCTGCGCATCCGCCATACTTTTATCTTTCATACATGGCTTAGACTGAGTCGGATTCAGGGACTATACAAGTGTGCTGTTTCGTAACATTACCCCCTCCTTAAATGGAAGTTCCTCCTGGAACTTTTGTGCAGCCGAGACTGGATGTTTGAATCGGCAACTAGCCCCATTTCATCAGTTTCCGATCTTATGGAAATAACAGGGCACCGTCTTCATCGGATACTGATTACGGGGGTTGTAGCTGCAAATTAATATCTGGACACCGGTATCTCGAAAGATAATCTCTACCATGTTCCTGATAACTCGCCAATCCAACTGGTTACTCGCTATCTTAGGCATAGCCAGTTTCTTCACGCTGGATTCTAATACATGGTCTCGGAGGTTTCGAAGTGCTTCCCACACATCGCGGTGGGTAGATCGATCTTGAAATTCATTTTTAGTTACCGCGAATTATGTTTCAGTGTCAGTATCTTGCCAGGGGCTGGAATCTGGTCTACAAGTTTTTCTAATTGTCCGAACTTATTTCGAAAGACGGATGACAACCCTCGTGCGTTCTTGAGACGGGCGGGAATGTTGTATGCCAGTGAATAATCTTCCGGGAGAGTTAACAAATTTTGTCGTTGTTCTGAAGTGACTCCATATCTAGCTTTCCCGGTACCTCCATACGCGCCCATAAATTCATCGAAGGTAGGGTCAGACACATCTCGAGTATGGTTTACTCCTTTCTCTAGGTTATGGTCTCCTTCGAATGGCTCTAGTCGGTTTTGGTGAACTACTTTTAGTTTTCCGTTGGGGATCTTGCTTATGCAATATATAATATCATTGATCCTTTTCTTGATTAAATATGGGCCTTCCCAGGACTTTTGTAATTTTGGAGAAAATCCTCTTCTCCTCGTCGGGTTGTGTAACCATACTTTGTCCCCTTCTTTAAAACCGCCTTCTGTGGCCTGCGTGCCGTACCGAATTTTCATTCTGTCACTGGCAACTTGAAGATTTGCTAGAACTAATTCATAAATATCGTCCATCCTTCTTCTCAATTGGATCACGTAGTCTTCTCCTGATAGATCTTCTCCAGGCCGACAGCCAAATTCCAGGTCACAAGAAAGCCTCATTTCACGTCCAAACAGGATTTTCGCAGGTGTTTCACGCGTGGACTCATTGACGGCAGATCGATAAGCCAACGCGAATAGGGAAATATACTGGTCCCAATCTCTCTGATGGCTGGAAACTACTTTGGACAGGTATTTTCCAATAGTCCTGTTCATTCTCTCGACCATTCCATCTGACTGTGTGATGTAATGCTGTTGTCCTGGTCTTCTTCATTCCCAACTTCTCGCAAATCTCTTGGAATAGATGGCTTTCGAAATTTGTTCCCTGGTTTCTGTGTACGTCCAATGGCACTCCATATCGGCTGATAAATTCTTTCACCAATACATCCGCGACAGTTGTGGCCTCTTGGTTCGGGATAGCGTAAATTTCCACCCACTTTCAGAAATAATCCATTACAACCAGTATGTATTTGCTACCATTTTCTGTCGTCGAAAATGGTCCAGCAACATTATACTGTTTCATAGGTGCCTTTCCGCGATGTGGTCCATTACTCGTAGCACAAGTCGTACACTTCTTACACCAGTCCTTCACATCATCGGAGCTGTTTAATCAATAAAACCTTTCATGGACTCGCTGAAGGGTTTTCTTCATTCCCAGATGACCTCCCGATGGACTGTCGTGTAACTTCTTCAATACCGCAGCTACTCTCGTTCTAGTGATAACTAGCTGTCTCCTCATCTCGGAACCATCATCGTATTCAAGGACTCTTCAACAGCCCTTCATCCGGGAAAAGGGAGTCCCAGTTAGCGCAATACGCCTTGAGTGTCTGTGAAAATATTGACACTTCTTGCCAGGTAGGTCGCCGATTTTCTTCCTTCCACTGCCGAATCTTCTTTAGACAAGGATCATTCTCCTGATCATCTTATCTGATCCTGGTGGGTGACTATTCTTCATTAACTACTGTAATTCTTGAAACTGCAACTTCCTTAGATTTCGACTTGTTGCATTGTGAATAGTCTATAGGGCATGACCGTCTAGGCAAAGAGTTGGCTTTTAGGTGATTCACATCAGCTGGATGTTCACCCATGTCTGCTTTCCCCTGTAACTGGAGTTCTTGGGTAACAGGAGTCTTGGGGCGCTTAGACGGAATGCGTACGTGCTCTAGCTCGCCACACTTCCGGCATTTGATCTTCTTTGGCTTCTTGTCTGCAATACCTTTCAACAAGTTGACGATCTGGTCAAGTTTGTCATCGTCATCTTCTTCCTGCATGGTCCTACCTTTGCTGTACCGCGAGCTCTTCGTGGCTGCTTTGCATTTAAGAGGTTCTTGGTTCGCAAGAGTCGTAGGACGCTTACACGAACTGCGTGCATGCTCTAGCTCGCCACAATTAAAGCACCTGACTTTCTTCGGCTTCTTGTCTACCATACCTTTCAACAAGTTGATGATCTGGTAAATTCTGTCATCGTCACCATCTTCCTGTATAGTCCTACCTTTGTTGTATCCGGAAGCCATCGTGGCTGCTTCATATTCAAAAGCAGCAGTCAATGCGTCGACTATAATATTTTCGGATGGGCTAAACGAAGCGTCCTCTGCATATCGGGGTCATGTAAGCCACCAATAAAGGCCTGGATGCCTAAACATTCCATCATGTTATATGGTGCTGATGGATAAGCAAATCGAATTAGTCAGGGCAATATCCACGTTTCTGCCTTCGGTTCTTCAGATGGGATTGGTACAAGTGCTCTAGATGTTTGTGGCCATATCGCATGTCCAACCTCTTCTTCAGCTGCTCGAAGTCATCCGTTTCTTCAAGTGGTATCGTCTGTAGTACATCTAAGGCATCTTCCCGAAGTGCGATAGTTAAGTTCACTGCCTTTTCTCTATCGGACCAATTATTCACTCAAGCGGCTGCTTCAAATTGTTTCACATAATTGGTCCACGACATTTTTCCATCGAACGTTGGGGCCTTGACTCGGGTAAAGCTGCCAATGTCTTCTAACTTCTTGATTTTCTCGTCCATCGTTGTCATCTTATTCTCAATCTTCTCGTCCATCGTTGTAATCTTATTCTAGATTTTCTCGTCCATCGTTGACATTTTATTCTCAATTTCAGATTTTAGAGACGAAATTTCATTTTTAACGTCAGCGGCAATGTCGTTTTCATTAATAAGATATCGGCAGATATATCGTTCTTCAAAGCAGAAATATTGTTTTTCACATTCGTTGAAATTTTCTCTTCCATGGCAGAAATATCGTTCTTCATAGCAGAAGTCTTCTCGTCCATGCTCTGTTCCATGGCAGAAATCTTCTCGTCGATGTTAGCAGAAATATTATCAGAAATTGACGAGATTAAGGTGGAAGCCTCGTCATTAAATAAAACTGTTTCTGGATCAAATCCGTCATTTTCCAGTGCCACTTTAAGTCTTTCTACTAATTCACTTTTCTTACCGGGCGTTTCCGACTCACGATCTTCCAATTCTGCTCTTAACTCAGTCACTTTCAAGTCCCGTAGTCTCTTGGCCATTTTTACGTAGATATTTATTTATATTAACCCACTGCAGATACCAATGTAATGTTTTTCTTATTTATTAAAACGTAAACGGGTGGGATAAATTTTAAACACACGGTATGGCTACTTACTTACGAATTTATTTAAACACTAAACTGCTCACTAACCCTTAATTATATACACTTAACTGTTCACTTAAATTTAATTTATATACACACATCCTTAATTATTAATTTATATCAACACTGTTCGCTGTTCGCTATTTTGGTATATTCTTGTTTATTTGTCGAGATCACTTTATAAACTAAACTAACTCGTAGGTCGGTTCCTTATATATTAGTGCCTTTTTTACTAGATAATTCTAGATTGCGGCTTACACAAAAGCAATTGGCTCTGGCATTTTCTAGATAAGACTGGTCACAAAAACAATGTCTAGATAAGATAGTCACAATCGTAAACAGTTCTAAGAAATACCTGTGCATCCGCCATAATTTTAACTTTCATACATGGCTTAGACAGAGTCGGATTCAGGGACTATACCAGTGTGCTGTTTCGTAACAATATTTTGTATTTATCGGTGATGAACAGAATTAGTATTTTATGTGTATTTTTATATGGAACTGATGGATAGATACCACAACAAAAGACTGTCGGTACTTATTTGTACCACCACCTTCACCAACTTTTTGGTATTTTTTCTGTCATGTTTTAATACAGTGTTAGTTTTAAGTATGGAAACATCTGAATATCTCACAAACGGAAGAAGATAAAAAAATTTTAACACGTGTTGCAAGGTTGCCATAGGAGCATATTTTCATGGTACAACCAACTTATAGGGTGGTCATGGGAAGCGTAGTGACTTCAGAGATTGATTTTTTAAATGGAACACCATGTCGCAATATCATATATGTGTTTAAGAAGCTGTCTGTAGCGAGAGTCGATTCTTGCATTGTTCACTGCCTTAAAAATAGCCCACAATTCTACGGAGTCAAACGCTTTGTTATAGTATAGCCATCGTGGAAGATCATGGCTAAAATCCCCCGTAAACCATGACGGATTTTTTTTTCTTTTACATTAGTTATGGAAAAGAAAAAAGATCTTTTTGGTAATGAGTTAGGCAACTGGCATGTTCCAGATTTAAAAAACCAATTTATTCACGTAGATGAAAATCTTTCTGATGCTGAGTCCTCAGATCAACATTCTGTTAATACGGATTTATCTGGCCATAATTATGATTTGCGTATCAGATCTAATTGTGATTCTGATTAATTTAGTAATTTTTCGTTTTTCTATATAAAAATTTTTGATTAATTTTCCTTACGTGACTATTTTTTTATCTTAATTTTGCTTCAGGAAAATTTTGGATTCAGATTATTTTGTAGCAATCCTTTTATTTATTGTGTGTGTACTGAAATATTATCTGTTTGCTTGGTAGCATTTTCGTTCTCAGTATAAGCTTTATTTTTATCGTTCCTGTATTGCTCAATAGTTTTTAGAACTCCATGTTTCAGGAAAATTTTCGATTCAGCTAATTTTGTGGCAGTCCCTTTATTTGTTGTGTGTGTACTGAGAAAGTATATTTTTGCTTTGTAGCGTTTTCGTTCTCAGTATACGTTTTAATTGTTTTTATCTTCCCTGTATTTTGATACGAGTATAGCACGTTCTTTTTGTTTGCACTATAATTTTTCGATTATTTTGGTGTATTGATACATACTCATAGTATTTTATTACGGAATATTTTTGCTTTTTCCGTTGTTGACAAAACTATTTTTTCTAGATATCTTTCTATGTGGCTAGAAATACCACACTTTATAATTTCGTTATTTAACGTAGCGAAAGTATCTGTGTCCGATTAATAATATAAAGTTCTTCTTTACATATCTTCCTTTTTTGTTTTTGAGTATCTTGTGTGCGTTATCGCTAAATTTTTAGCACTTGGTTCCGTCTTGGTGGGTTTCCTCTCTCTAAATTTTTCGAGGGTAGGAAGGGGGGGGGGGGGGAAGGCCATGCTTTGTTCCCTCTTTTATCTTCTTTGATTTGTTACGTATGTATTTTGCAATCCACAAACATATTTTTTAAGTCACGCTAGAAAATTATCGTATTAGTTATTTTTTAGTTTAACATACTGGAGAAATTAACCACCACATATCACACTTTGTGATGAGGAACTATTATAGATGTTCTCTTGTCTTATCGTCGAGATGTTTAGCATTTATTTATCTTCTGTTTTATGTATCTTATCTTTTGTTGAAATGTTCAGCATTTGATATTTTGATAGAGGGCTACACCTGATCTTTTTGATATCTTATGATCTCTTCATGGAATTAATAACTGTTTTTGGTAAACTTTTTTGGTTAAATATTTCATTTACCGTTAATAGGAGTAAAATCCTATCATATTTATTCAGTTTTTTGGTTTACCTCTGAATTTTTTGAATAAAAATCGTGGCTTCTAATCAAAAAGGGTAACAATTCTTTGACATAGATTGAATTGGTTTTCTCTTTTCTTCTCTTCTCTTCTTTCTTTTCTTCTCATTGCTCTTATCTTTCCTCTTTTTCATTTCTCGTTTTTTTTTGGATATATAAGCACATCTTGTTTTACTAAAGAACATTGCTAGGACATAGAACAACAGGGAATGGAATGGAAAATTAAGCACCACATCTCCATCTACTAGGACCTAGCTGAGAGCTGCTCATGGAAATCTAGAATTGGAGATTTTTCTTTTAAAACTGCGTCTTGTATTTTGGATATGCAGTGAATGTAAATTATCTTATTGATTTATGAATAAATATAATTTACTGAAACCTTTAGTATTTGATTTTCAGCAATTTATATTAACTTGGAACATCGCGATAAGATATTTTCAGTATTTTGTTTTATTATGCTAAAGTGATTATATTATGACGTTTTCCAGTTTTTATCTTGGTTATTGTTCAAATTAATTATCGCTTAAAAAACTGGTGGCGTTCAATTTAATATCGATTGTTCACCCCATTCCAGTGTAAGCTATAAGAATACGTTAACACAGGCCGAATACCACTACCCGAGGAAGAGTCTCCAGTCGGGATAGATATTGTATATCCATTTATGTTCACTGAGGCGTCCAAAATAAAGGTTTTTGGCCATATTTCAACAATGAATATGATGTGTTGTTTAAGAAGTTGCACTCTACATACTGTTCATCCAGTTTAGCTGAAAGTCAGTCCAAATTTGTGTACATACAAATATATCTAATTAATGTTCTGTGTGAGTTGGTTGTTTACCTGTATTTATTTACTGTCTAAAATGTATATAAAAACCAGTAGGGACCGATTCTAGTGGATCGCTCTCGGTCCGGAAAAGTTCGTTGCGTAGCAACAGACTAGAATACTGCAATAGCGCATTTTGGGGTCTGAAGTTGCGCCGGGAAAGTAGACATTCTTGAGCGATTTCAGGAAAACAACATTTTTCATAATTTCGTATTTCTATCACTTCTTGCCTACGGCACTGAATTTAATCCTAGAACATGTCGTGACTTTTGGCTGTCAAGTCTCGCAGTCATTATGGAAAAAGTATATGATTACGCGTTATATGAAAGAGTTCTTTAAAAAATAAATAATTTACAATTTCCTGTTTTAAGCTTCGAACAGATGTTTATCTTATAGTAATAGGTCATTTGAAAATATTTATTTTCCATATTGCAAAAGTTTATGCCGAAACATAAAATATATTAACGGAACTTTTCTTCTTCTTGTTTATCTTGTGCAAGGCGTAGGAAAATTGTTTCTATCCAATTATTTTCAACATTTTTTATCCTATTTCGAACCTTTGGTTAATTGTTTATTGCTTCTTGTTTTGTTATTTTATATTCCGTTCTTCTCGCTAGGAACGACTTCAAAATTTATTTAAAAGTTTCAGCAATCATTCAAAGCATAACACAACCAACAAGCTTCCAAGACAAAGCTTCCTAGGGAAAGTTGGTAGGCTCAACAATTTAGATTATTGCACCGGAAACTTGTATGACCAAGTTTTAAGGAAATTTAATTAGGAAGATTCCTATGTTAAAATATCGGGTAAATTTCACATTTTAAGGAAGTATTTAACTTAATCTGTTAAACAAAAAAAATCATCTCGATACTTCAAAAACCATCAAATTTATTGAATATCTTAACTCGTCAAGTTTGTACGAAAGCCGCGCGCGACTGAATCTGTCTGTGACTTCACAATACACGACTTGCTTGGCCGCCGGCTTCGGAATTTATTTAATAAGCTCAGTGTCACTGTTTCTTAGGGAGGTTTATATTGACAATATTTTCGAAAATGGAAGAAGGTTTCGTTCGGGGCGATTCAACAAATCTACCAAAAGTTGATATCAGTAAATAGTAGATTTTTTTGCGAATAAGCCATCAAAAAGTAGTGCCGAGAACCGAAAAGCTAAGCTTTCAAAGTAAGTAGAATGTATGTATTTAGTTTTACTCATACCTTAGTCTTTAGGAATGTAGCCATATTTATAATTTATGTCAGTACCATAGGAGTATTCGCTTATTTATATACTTATCAATTTATGCATCAATTTATATGCAAGTTTCAAAATGAAATCAAGGAAAACACAAGCCCTGATGAATTTATCGCGTTTTGCAAAGGTCGGATGCAAAAGGAATCTCTTCTGAAACCAGCAGCTCAGTCTACTATGGATCAGTCGGCTTGTGGTTTGTGGTATTAGTTAACTTATGGAAGAGTGACTGCATCAAAAGTGTACGAAGATGCATATTGTCAGGGTTGGAAAAAACCTAAGAACTAATGATATATATTTGGGTTTTTAGGTTTTTCAGGTTTTTTAAAGTTTTTTATGGTTTTTAAGGTTTTATAAGTTTAAAAAATAACATTTAAGCAAAACATTGATATTATATATGTAAATCAACATGAATTGGTAAATCCCGGCCCTGCAGCATCCTCTAACTGTCTGTGTTTGTACCTTTAATATTTATGATTTGAATGAAATTTAAACTAGAAAGAAAAGCTTTCTTTTTGGGTGGGTAATTTTAGATTTTAGTAAAAGATGGCTGTAACAGGAAGCTTTTATTCAGTATCTTAAAAGAAAATAGAGAAAAACCTAAAAACCTACAATGGCGATATTTTAATAAGTAGGTTTGTTGAAAAAACCTAAAAAACCTAGGTTCAAAAAAACCTGTAGTTGCCAACCCTGCATATTGTACTACTGAAGATGGAACATTAATAGAGCAAATTATGGGCGCTTACTCATTTAAAGAAACTGTTGCAACGAAGAGAGGTATTGCAGTAATTAAGATATGTGTGTTAGTTTTGTTGTTAATGATATTTCAATGAGCTTTTTTTATTGATAATCGATGTATTTAGCTACTGCGTTGCAGGCCAGATGTTTTATTTTAGGTAAATCTTTAGAAGAACAAGTGCTCCAAGTTCTGCAACAAAAAGAAAATATTGATATCCGCATGAGTGGACTGATTCTCCATAAAAATTTTCCATTCGATGAAATACCAGATGACTACAAAATAGAGATAAAACGCCCCTCGAAAAATTAAAATTTCATAAAACTGCGTCTGCAAAATAGTATTCCGACTATAAAATATTTGGTGCAAATTCCTTGGAATGTTTTTTGCTGAAAAGAAGAAAGGAATATTTTGCTTAGCTCATGAGGATTTTGAATCAACTAAGAATATAGACGTATACAAATTAGATTATGATGAAATATATTGTTTAGATTTGATAAAAAAAATTCTGGACTTTACGAAAAAAATATTTTAGAAAGCGTTTGCCCGACTGAATTTTCTATTAATAAAAACACATTTTGGGTTTGGAACTCACTCTACTGTTTTATCAAAGGATTGTAATCTTGAAATTTCTGATTCTTCAAATAGCTTTCTCAACGTGAATCTGGACAGCTGCAATCCTTTTGATTTCCATAATTTCGGATTTTTTGCTTGCCGCACTAGCCTGGACGCTTGGAGGCGTTATAAGTGCGCAGCCTCGAGATTGTACCAGAGAAGCAATATTATTGAATCCCTTGTCAGCCATGATGCTCACTCCTTCAAGTATATGTTGAACTATTCCACAGTCTTCGAATAGTGTAGTATCACTTAACTCTTCCTCCATCATCATCAGAAATGAAGCTAATAAAACCATCAAGTGTTATTGAAATCAAATATTTCAGTGTATCGCAACTCTTATAGTCAGACCCTGTAAGGGATTGATGGAGAGCATTGCTGGTTTTTCAATACGTACTTCAAAACAGTCTATGGTGCCCTGAGTTTTTAAGAAACGCAAATTTTCTACTACTTTTTCTGCATCAAGAAAGTAACGAGTTCCTTCATCGAATGAGAAATAAGCTTAATAGTTTTTGCAAAATTTTTGCTAATATACCTTTGCTAACACAAAAATCGATTCCCAGATGTGTAAAGGAATAATTCAGTCTAATTTTTGTGGCTTGATCGGAATTGTTCAATTGGGGCAGCAGCACACTCTCAACTCAAAGATACTAGTTACTTATCTAGTAATTATTTGGTTCAAAATATTCACGATAGATGTCGACAGTAGTACTCAATCGAATTTTACTTATTTTAACATATTTTCTCTCGCTGTCTTTCCACTCTTGACGGTTCAAAGAAACGCATCTTAGGACCAGATGTTCGGATGATTTGATTCCAAATATTTCAACTTTTTGTGAGCACAAAATCCTTATTTCTGTTTTTTAGGTTCACATAATCTATGTTTAGGTTGTATCCACAAATCACCCACACTGGTTGTATTGAAACAAAACTTGTTGACATAAGTATCAGAGCATATAAAACACGGCTGTGTATTTCCATTTGAGTGTAGATTTTTGAATATTTAAACGTTTCATAAGTGTTTTTGAAAGGAATAAATGATTAAAAAGTAAGTAATCGTATCTATCCGATATCAAAAATTATAGTTATGATAACGCAATTTATCCTGCAATCCGTATTTTTTATTTTCAAAGCTATGTTTGAGGTTATGTTTACTGGATTATTTGATTAATGTGAAAATATGAGATAAATAATACTGATTGTTTGTTCTAGTATCATCAAAACATCTTTCAACATTCTGTTGAAACCCTGTTTAAATGATAATATGGGTTTGTTAGCGAAAAATGCTTAATTAAAGTGAAGTGACCTTTCAAGTATCTGATTGAAGAAAAATTAAAACCGCTCTCAAAAGACAAGAATTACATAATTCATTTTGATGAAAATATAATAGTGATAATTGAAAAATACAACTATTACCACCTGATACAAGGTACAGTACATATTGCGTGAAAGGACATGTGCTATTTAATAATATGGATACCAAGTGACAGCATTGTGGGAATTGCTAGAAACCAAGAATGGAAGAAAAATATACATACTTTAAAAACATTCTACCTTTGAAAATTTGTACCATTTATATTAACATAATAAAATGTTTTCATAATTATAAATTTTTGTTTGTTTCATGTTAAGAAAATTAAATTGCGGAAAAGTTGCAAATTTACATGATTGAAAATAGGCCATTTAGTCTGAAAACACAGAACGTCGTGTCACAACTTTGCCTCAATCTATCAGTTTCAGAGTTTCTGTTGGTTGCTTTCAAATTTTATTTGACATGTAGGCTCTTTTTTAAACTACATGTGTAAATATATTCAATTTTATCTAGAAACAAATATTATAAACAAAAAGTTTCCAAATTTATTATACAAAGAAATATTTACTTGTAATACAATGCTTGAAAGAGGAAAGTAAGGTCTAGTGAGGAATTTCAATTTAAAACAGCAAACGTTTAAAAAACTTACAAAACAGCTATAACAATTAATAAAAATGTAAAGCGAAAAATCTGTAATGACAAATAATAATGTATATATTGTGGGGAGATCGATATGTTCAGTACAAAAGCAAACATACAATCAACATGTACAAGTTTGCTTCTACCTTGTTTGCAAAGATTATGTGTTGTGGAGATTGGCACTGAAACATTTTTCTTTTATTGTACAAAAAAAATAGTTGGCTCATTCTCTTTTTTCCATCTATAAACTGACGGTCGCCAACCTCCGTTAAATGGGGACGGCATTCGAAGAAGAAGAAACTGACGGATACACATATGTGTGATCACCTGTAAATATTTTTTTTTGTTTTTATATAATACATTATTGGTATTATTACTTTTCCGTTCAACGCATCTAATATGCGAGAAAAATATAGGTTTAGATACCCAAAAAAAGTTGGAAATTTTGGATTTTTTTGAGTTGTTTTCAGCAAGAACAGCACAAAAAAATAGTTTTTAGAAAAAAAATCCTGTCTGTATAACTTGATACAGCCCCCGAAGTGCAACAAGTCACCCATTTTATGATTGAATATTGTTCAGGACATCTCACAGATGAACCCTTTTGATTTTCAGCTCACCGGAGCCAATACAACAGGTGCTATGGTACTTGAAGTATGATATTTTTGGAGAAATGTAAGTTTGCTAGCACGATACAGCCTCTGAAGTGTATACAAATAACCAATTTCATGATTGGATATTATTCAGAGCTTTTTATAGATGAATCTTATTGATTTTAAGCTCACTAGAGCTAGTACAACGGGTGCCATGGTTCCTGAAGTGCCACATTTTTGGAGAAATTTCGGGTTGTTAGCACGATACAGCCCTCGGAGTGTATGCAAATGACCAATTTTATGATTGGATATTATTCAGAGCATGTTATAGATGAACATTATTGATTTTCAGCTCAAAAGAGCTAGTACAACGATTGCTATCGTACTTGAAGTGCAACATTTTTGGGAGAAACTCCGGGTTGTTAGCACGATATAGCTTACGGAGTATACACAAGTGACCAATTTTATAATTGGATATTTTCCACAGTGTCTCACTGTTGAACCCTATTGATTTTCACCTCACTAGAGCGAGTATAACGAGTCCTATTCTATTTACAAGCGCTATTGCCATTTCTAGAGTAGGTAGACAATAGCTATTTGTATAACAAGGGAGGAAAGTGCTACTTTTCCTCCCGAGGATGAAGTTTACTAGCGAGGGGCAGTAATCATTCGAGGGAGGAAAAGGCACTTTACACCCATGTTATACATATGATTTTTCTGCCTCCCTCAAATAACAAGACATTTCCAATAATTTATTTATGAAACTAACAAACAAAATTAATAAATACTACTTATTTTACGAAACTTGGCTGGGCATCGAGGATGGACTTCTAAAATGCTTGGCTAGGCATCGGGGGTGTACGTTTTTATTTGTACTTAAAATCCATTGGGATTCTAACTGTCCTTTTATATCCCTTGGGTCTAACATAGTTTCTAACATGTGAGACTAAAGGGACCACTTTAGTCTCGGAATTGCAAAAATTATTTCATTGATAACGTTTATGATGACACTTTTACTTTTCCTCTCTAGGGAGAAAAAGTACCACTTTGCTCCCTACAATGAGGCCAGGAAATGTATACTTTGGATAGAGGTAGGCGGAAAAATTAATTTTTTAGTCGTCCTTTGTTTCATAATTTTTTTTAATATCAACAACTAACACTATTACTAAGTCATCCTCTAATAATAATTTGGGTTCTTATTTTCTTTTGATTTTCTTAAATGCTTATATAATCAAATAATTTGCAAGATAATTTCGACTATTGAGTAGTTCTGATTATGTAACTAAAACTTAGCCTGATGTAACTGTCCCACAGGTCCATTAATCTTTAATAAAACAGAGTTTCCTGATACTATTCCGTAAGTAAAAACACTAACAAGACTTATTTACAAAAATCAAATTTCTATTCATTTTCAGAACTGACAATTTCACTTAAATGGAACCTGATGTAACTGCCCGCACAGGTCCAAATAATTATGGCAGTTTTCGCTACAACTATACTGTAAGTAGAAAAATGGCAAATCCCACTTAGAAGAAGCATCTAATTTTCTTATTTCATTTACAGTTCTGATTATGTAACTAAGCCTGATGCAACTGCCCCGCAGGTCCATAATATTTCATAAAACACAGTTTTCTGATACCATTCCGTAAGTAAAAACACTAACAAGACTTATTTATAAAAATCAAATTTCTCATCATTTTCAGAACTGATAATTTCACTAAAACGGAACCTGATGTAACTGCCCGCACAGGTCCAAATACTTTCCATATAGCAATGTTCACTATAGCTATTCAGTAAGTAAAAACTAAAACGAAGCCTGATGTAACTGTAAGGGACAGTTTATAAACTTTTTGTTTTTTTTTGCCTGAGGATTAAGAAAATAGAAGATGCAGTTCAGTTGCCATGTATGCATAAAAATAAAGAAAATGTATTCTGTACTTCTGTATATCAAATTTGTAATATGGATTCCAAGATAAATGTACACTTTTGCTGAATTGGGAGTTAGAAAAATAATTTTGTAAGTAAAAATATTACTTAATTAAAGAAAGTATTTAAATAATATTTTTTCAGTCTTTATAATTACATGGATCCAGACTTCAATATGTGGATGGGGGTCACCACTCCTTTGTGAGTATAGAATCGTATAAAATGGGTATTTTTATAAACTTTTTATTTTCTTTTTGTTATGAGGAGAAATGGTAGAGAAAAATGGAAGATGAACTTCAGTTGTCATGTATTATAATATGAAGTCAAATTGTCAAATACATTAAATTTCTAATAATAATTTTATTGATATTTTTATAAAATATCTTTTATTTATTTCTTTTCAATAAAAACACCAATTTTTCCTTTAATTTATTTGAATAATTAATAAGGGTCAATGAAAAAGCGGACATGTCTATTTATTGCTATAATAAACATTTTTATAGTTACCTAATTAATTGGCATTTCTTTGCTACTATTCATTTGAATGATTAAGAGGGGTCAGTGGAAAAGCAGACGTTCTGTATTATAATAAATATAAAAACTACCTACTTACTTACTTTGTACTTCAAATTTGTAATACTACAATTAAACAAACAGATTGCATAAATGATTTGATTTTGTTTTCAATAAAACACTTGCTATCATTTAATTGAATCATTGAGAAGAGGCAATGGAAAAACAAGCATGTCCGTTTATTACAAACTGGAGGAAAATGCAAAAAGTATAACATTTCAATACACAACCTGGAAACATTGAAGATAAACAATATATAACATTTTTATTCCTGCATTTCCAAAATAAAAGGTTACATATTGTGTTACTTCTTGAATAGAATACGAAATGTCTATTTTGTTAAATTAGTAAAAAGCAATTAATACTATTTTCTAATATAGTTTTTCTCACTAATTCGGAAGGCCGATGTATGTAGGCAGATGCAATCTGTGGCTTTGTACAGGTCCTTGGAGGAACCAAAAGGCCCTTATATGGGGATCAATCAATATAACGCACTTGTGGAATCACTAGCAACAACTAAAAATATTTGCGGTTTATTTTATGTCTAGGCTACACTAAGCACAATCTTGTGGTGAAGCACATGTGGAGTAAATATAAACAGCATTTACGAAGAACAAATTTACTTATTCAGCATGAAAATTATTTAATTATAATCACTTACAAATACAATACACACTAAACTATAAATTTGGGATATTTTTATGACACAACAAAACATATGACAACAACATTTGATCCATAGAGAAAGTAATAATATTATTTGTCTATGATTTGACCGTCATGTGTCATTGAAGTTCTATACAGTGCCATCCATCAAGACGGTGGAACGGTTGAACTAAAGTAAACATTTGTTCGTTTGCAAAAATTTGCGTGCATCAAATCTCAAAAAATACAATGATTTGAGATTTCATATTTTCAGCATCGAATTCTCCAGGCTTCCTTTTGGGGATCAGGTTTTGGCGTCCAAATTGGTGACCACAAATTGTCAAAACTGTCAAAATCACACCATCACTTAATGGCTTATATCTTTTTTATAACAATATAAAACTTAACCAAAATACCTGATCCCCAAGACAAAGGTCCAAGTTATATTGTGTTAAAAGTTCAACACTTAATTTAACTGCGTTCTTTAGATTTGTTGTTTACAAAATGACCTACATTTTGTTGCAAGTCACGGGTGCCAACTGTTTTCAGGTTCCTAAAACGTGAGGCCCCTCTTAAACAGAAACTATAAAGAAGTTATACGCGGCTATGTAAGAATTATTGAAACATACGGGCGCGCTACAGCCGCCCATCCCTCCGTTGATGGATTCCTGTAATGTGACGTAATTGAGTCGTAGCCAACATGAGCGAGATTCCTCAAACTTTGAAGGTCAATAACTTTTTAATTTATTCAGATAATCATAAAAACTCTTTAGACATGAGTTTCATATTTTTAGAACTATTTTCTAGAGTGTTTGGAAAAATGGTAACTTCATAATTACTGGAAGTGTCAAGAATTAGTAGTTAGAATTATAAATTCAGTCCCGTGGGCTTTTATGACCACAACGACGAATTTTCGGTGCCTGGTAATCTTTTTACACGGATAGAAAAAACGTCGAGTCAATAAACATCGAGGCCTTTCTTGCATTTTGTGGAACATGTATCACGGTGTATTATTATACGGTATGTACTCAAATTGTAACATAATATTCAGCTGAGTATTTTGAATTGTTCATTTCATGTAACTATAATTTGAGTATGTTTTTTTATAAAATTCATTTGAAGTTTTTATAAAATCGGTACGGCTAATTGTAGTTGGTTTTTTGTTTAACTTGGTAAATGTGACTACTATTGGAGTTTGAGTACCGCTTTTTATAGTTGAAAATTTGTTTGTTTAATTTAGTGAATTTAGCCACTATATTGTAGAAGTCTATATTACTTTTCTTGAGTATATGATAATAGAATTTAAAAGCTGTACACAAAGTAATGATATCACTCAAAAACCCCTAAGCGAGATAAAAATAGGTGACGCAAGTACACCTATCACAAAATGTGATATCAAATCATACGATGTATACGGTGGCACACTATATCTACTTATAAGCTTTTTAAAATAAAATAAATAGTTTCATGTTAATGCATTTTGTTTTTCAACCGGTTTTATTGTAATACGGATAAAAAAAAGTTTTTCTTCACTTTGTAGTTCTGAACACTCAAGCCAAATAGATGTTGCCTTTTCTTTGTAATGCGTTTCGATAGTATAATTCGGAAGTGGCCCTTTCTTTCTAATGTGTTTTAATAGTATACATCGGATGGGGCCCTTTTTTTGTTATGTGTTTCGTTAGTGTAATTCGGATAGGGTCCTTTCTTTGTTATGTGTTTTGATAGTACCTATAAAACGGATGGAACCTTTCTTTGTATTGTATTTTGGAAGTATTGATTGTATGGGGCATTTTCTGTACATTGTAATCATATATATTTTTGGTAGTATGAACTGAATGGATCCTATTTTGCACATCCGTCTAAAATATGTACAGATATTTTAATGCCTTGCGATAAAATTTAAAGAAAGAAAAAAAGTCAGCTTCAAACAAACACTAACAATATTTAAACAGGGCTGAACATCAATTATTTGAAACTCTTAAATTTATAAGGAATAAATTGTTAATATGTAGCCCGCCCAACCTATCTAATATGCGAGAAAAATATTGGTTTACCCTAAAAAAGTTGGAATTTTTTTTGTGTGTGTATGTCGTCGTTGTCGGCCACTTTTCCTTACATGTCTTATTAACACGATACAGCCTCAGGAGTGCAATAAGTCACCAATTTTATGATGAAATATTGTTAAGGACATGTCACAGATGAACCCTATTGATTTTCAGGTCACCAGAGCCAGTACAACGGGTGCTATGGTACTTGAAGTACGACATTTTGTCATTTTTTGAGAAATTTCAGTTTGTTAGCACGATACAGCCTCCAGGGCTCAATAAGTCACCAATTTTATGATTGTATATTATTCAGGACATCTCACTGATAAACCCTATTGATTTTAAGGTCACCAGAGCCAATACAACAGGTGTTACATTAGTTTAAGTACGATAATTTTGTCATTTTTGGAGAAGTTTCAGTTTGTTAACACGATACAGCCTACGGTGTATATACAAGTGACCAATTTTATGATTGGATATTATTCAGAGCGTCTCAAAGATAAATCCTATTGATATTCAGCTCACTAAAGCAAGTACAACGGGTGCTATGGTACTTGAAGTACCAAATTTTGGTCATTTTTGGAGAATTTTCAGTTTGTTAGCACAATACAGCCTCCAGAGAGTATACGATTGATCAATTTTATGATTGAATTTTGTTCAAGGTGTCTTACAGATGTACCCTATTGATTTCAAGTTGACTAGAGCGAGTACAGCGGGTCCAGATATACTAAATTTTTCGTTATTTTTGGAGAAATTTGTTAACACGATACATCCCCGAAGTGTATACAAGTAACAATTTTATGATAGAATACTGTTCAGGGCCACAGATGCGGAAAACTTAGTTTTAATCTTTAAAGCCGTTTATTTTAATTATATTATAAGTAGATATAGTGTGTCACCCTATACATCGTATGATTTGATTTACATATTTTGTAAGGGGCGTATTTGTGTCATCTATTTTTACCTCGTCAAGAGGTTTTTGGACCGTTTAAATTCACAACCAGTAATTAGTTCCATATTTTTTTATAGACTCTATTTATATATTTACTAACCTATACAACTGTAATACAATCTATATAGTGAATTCTGACTATTATTGTTTTGTGTAAGCCTTCATACCAAACTGTGTACTTCTGGTAAAATCGTCGTCTCCTTTTCTATGACTTTAATACGAGAAAGAGTGGCGCCCTTATAAATTTGGTGTAGTCCATGAGTGACTACAATCATATATGAATTTGGGGAAATTCAACTTACTCATCTGCTCTACCGACGAAAAGCTGCCGATTGCATAAGTGGTAAGTTTCACGATAGAAATTTAGGTGTATTTTCAATATAGATATCAGGCTACCGAGTTTATAGCATTTCACAACTTCAGGAAGTATCGGGAAACTTTCACGGCCACAAGTTGAGACACATTAAATTCAATAAAAAATGTCTTTATTGATTTTAACTTTGATTGGTTCTTGTTGTAGACCAGTTCTTACTAAAGAGGCTCAATGACCCTGAAATTTAGTACTGTGAACCGAAAAAGATCGTCTGAATCGACCAATGCTTTCTGAAAGAGGCATATAGCTTCTACATATATAGTAGAGAGGTTGACTAAGATAAACCTTTCTATTTTAAATACATTTTCAAAACAAAATAAACAGTTAAAACTAACTTTTACGCCCTTATACACTCCACAGCCGGTATCGTGCTAACAAACCGAACTTTCTCCAAAAATGATCAAAAATATAAAATATCGGGATTTATGGAACCCATTATTCTGACCTCTGGTGAGTTAAAAATCAATTGGGTTCATCTGTGAGACGCGATGAACGATATCCAATCATAAAATTGGTTACTTGTATATAGTCCGGAGGCTGTATCGTGCTAACAAACCGACATTTCTCCAAAAAGAACCGAAAACATAATGTATCTGTATTTATAGGACCTGTTATACTGGCTCTGATGATCTCAAAATCAAAAGAGTTCATCTGTGAGACACCTTGAACAATATTCAATCATAAAATTGGTCACTTGTATAAACTTCGTAGGGTGTGTCGAGCTCAAAACCGAAATTTCTTCAAAAACGACCAAAAACGAAGTATATCTGGATTTATAGGACCCGTTGTACTGGCTCTGGTGAGCTGAAAATCAATAAGGTCCATATGTGAGACGCCTTAAACAATACTCAATCATAAAATTGGTCACTTGTATAAACTACGGAGGTTGTATCGTGCTAACAAACCGAAATTTCTCAAAAAATGAAAAAAACAGTGGTACTTCAGATACTATAGCACCCGTTGTACTGGCTCTGGTGAGCTGAAAATCTATAGGGTTCATCCGTGTGATGTCCAGAATAATATGCAATCATAAAATTGATCACCTTGTGCACTCCGAAGGCTGTATCGTGCTAACAAGACATGTTATAAAAAGTGGCCGATGACAACGACGACGACATACACACATGATTTTTCCCTAAAACCCTTTTTTCATATTTTTCTCACTGAAAAACGTAAAAATAACTCCAAAATTCTATCTTTTTCTGGGGTAAACCATACTTTTCTCGCATCGTAGATAGGGTTGGCGAAAAAGGAATATACATGTCAGTGAGTAGAGCATAAAGTAGCACAAAAAGTTAAACCTCATGATAAGAATTAAAAATAAATGGTTTTAAAGATTAAAACTAACTTTTTCTACTTCCGTTACTAAAACTGCACTTTGAACACGGGTTTGACATGCACAAAACGACTCTTTAAACACTAGTGTTTAAAATGCGAAAAGTCACATCGTTTACCTTTTGTTTTTTAAACGTCAAATCAAGTGTATCTTTTGTATGTTAAATTTCATGTTTCGTCATAATTTTGTTATTCTGCGTCATTTTATTTGTCAGTCAGCTGTCAGCCATCGTCCGTCATGTAATGAATATAATTCAAATATAATATAATTTTTTCTTTCCCACGGGCGAAGAAAAAGTATAGTAAGAACCTCGTGTTAAAAACGTCTTTAGTCACTCGTTTTCCAAGGAACTCGTTCCGCTTCGCTCCACTCCTGCCTAGTAAAACTCGTGACCAAAGTAACCTTTTTGACACTTGGTACTTAATATACTATTTCCGCATCTGTGAGATGTCCTGAACAATATTCTATCATAAAATTGTGCTAACAAACCATAATTTCTCCAGAAATAACCAAAAATGTATATCTGGATTTAGGACCAGCTGTACTCGGTCTAGTCAGCTGAAAATCAATAGGGTACACCTGTGAGACACCGTTAAAAATATCCAATTATAAAATTGGTCAGTTGTATACACTCCGAAGGCTGTATCGTGCTAACAACCCGAAATTTCTCCAAAAAGGACCAAAAATGTGGCATTTCAGGTACCATCGCACGCGTTGTACTAGCTCTAGTGAGCTAAAAATCGATGAGGTTCATCCACAAGCCGCCCTGAACAATATTCAATCATAAAATTGGTCACTTCTATACACTCTGGAAGCTGTACCGTGCTAACAAACTGAAATTTTTCCAAAAATAACAAAAATTTGGTACTTCAAGTACCATAGCACTCGTTGTACTGGCTTTAGTGTGCTGAATATCAATAGTGTATCGTGCTAATAAGACATGTAACGAAAAGTGGCCGACGACAACGACGACGACGAACGTTTTTTCGTGTTGTTCGTGATGAAAAACGTAAAAATAACTCAAAAAGACGGAAAAGTAATAATTATGTAGTTAAATATAAATTCCGTGAATAATACAGCGTTTAAAATGATCTGTCGCTTCAGTTTATGATTTGGTACCAGCGCTATGCTAATGCGTCTTTGCGTTAATTGGATTTTTATTAAATTTTTTTCCGCGGAATATACTCTGGATATAGTAGTGAAAAATGTATAAGGCCTCTAAACACTGAATACACAATAAATCAATCTAATGTTTTTTATTGTATATTTTTTTATCTTCAACAGTTAACAGATATATTATTCTTTCTCTTAAAATAGTTGAATTGTTATAATTTGTCATTAATTTTGATATTCAACCATAAATAAGTTTGACGATTAAGACGAAATTGCGAGTCTTTTAAGCTTTTAGTCTTATTAGGACCTGAATGTACTTGAAAAGCGATTATAACGTTAGAAATGAGCAGTTTTGATCGCTAAATAGCCTGGGGACACGGAAAGCTTTATTTTGCATGAAAGTCCTCAGGAAATCGCGTGAATTTATAAGCTTCATAGATTCCGAGAAGACTTAATCGATTTTAATGTGATCTGCTTTTTAAATACCTAAAAGAGCTTTCGTTGGACAACTGTTACCCCAGGCTACTAGAGTATCCTTATAATAAACAGGTAGCTGGTATTAAATTGAATAGTGCAACCACACGAGAAGCTTCAATTAAACAGAGAAAACGACAGGGATGTATTCTGTCACCGCGCGATTCAAGTAAATATATTGAGAAACTATCAATATAAGATTCTCTGATGTATAAAATTAATCAGACCGAAGTAGGGTAGAAAGCCTTGAGAAAAAAGTCTATAAATTATCGAAACTTTTTAGTAATTCAGTCAATAATTGAGATATAGCTACGAAAAGTCATCAATCGATTTTGGAGGTGAATTCACTTGAAAAAAATCATTATATTCACACGAAATCGGAGTACGGAGTAAATGAAATTTACTGTATCAACCCTTACTTAGTGGAATCTACTCATGTTACCGTTATAAAAGGGATGGATCTCTCAGATTATGTTGTGATTTGAGGACTATTTGTTGGATTTCATTAGATTTGAATTTTAATTATTTTCCTGCGAGGTAAACAAGACGAACCACAAACGTTTGTAATCGTGGTTGCCTTCATGCTCGCGTTAATTAGAGATTCATTTTAATTATTTTGAAAAATCGCCAGACTTCAGCTAACCATTGTGTGGTGAGGAACAATAAGATTCGTGTGCGTTAATTCCTAATTATTTTTTTTACGTTGAAATTTACAAAAAGACGTTTTGTGTTATGGCGAACGAAGCTGCATTGGAGAGAGCTCTCTTAAGAAAAGTTTTCTAAGAGTTAGTGGGAAAAGAAAACTGGTGAGTGAACCTCTATTCGTTGCCGGTCAATTTTTTGAATTAACTGAATTTTTACATCTTCCTAATTAAAACCCGAAATCAAGCACTATTTTGGGGTAAATTGTACGGTCCTAAACTTAACTCTCCTCATAGGAGCTATCGAATTGGAGATCCATGATACGATACCGGATCGCACACATGATTAATAAAAAAACAGTCAAAGACAGATTTCCAATTCCACATCTACATGATCAACTTGACGCTTTGGAAAAAGCAAGATATTTCACAACTTTGGATATGAAAGCAGGTTTTCACCAAATCGAAGTAGAAGAAAATATACCGCTTTTGTGACACCCGATGGCCAATATAAGTACTGTCGAATGCCATTTGGTTTTGCCGCTGCACCGGCTTGTTTTCAACGAGCAATTAATAAGGCCTTGTATAACCTTAAAGATAATGTCGCACAAGTCTATCTTGATGATGTAATGATAGTATCACAAATCATAGAAGAAGGGCTTATTAATCTGAGAAGAGTTATGGAAGCTCTTATAAATGCCGGATTCTCACTTAACTGGGAAAAATGTGTGTTTTTTGCGAAGGAGACAGAATATTTAAGAACGATAGTAGGGTAAAGCCAGGCATACGTAAAGTAGAAGCCCTTGCTAAAACGCAGCCTCCTTCTGACCTTAAAGGAGTTAGACCGTTTATGGGTTTGGCTGGATATTCTAGGAGATTTATTAAAGGCTTCTCCATACTGACTTCTCCAATATCGGAGCTGTTACAAAAAAACGTTGCCGTTGAGTGGACTGATGCGCATGAGAATATTCGGAAGGAAATTATTAAAAAAATTAACGACTGGGCCAATATTGAAGATATTCAATCCAGATCTCCCTACGGAACTTCACGCTGATGCCAGTTCTTTAGGAGTAGCTGCAGCTTTAATGCAGAAACATGAGGATAGTGTCTATCCGGTGGCGTACTTCAGCAGAAGAACGACAGAAATAGTAGTATCTAGTATCATTCTTATGATTTAGAGACTCTCGCCATTGTTGAAGGTGTAGAACATTTTAGGGCATATTTTTATGGAATTACGTTTGTTGTATTCACTGACTGTAATTCAGTAAGGGCTACAGCTTTGAAAAAGGATCTGCATCCTAGAGTCGCAAGGTGGTGGATTAGACTAAAAGATTTTAATTTCAAAATTGAATATCGTCGAGGCTGTAAAATGGGACATGTGGATTACATAAGTAGATCCCCAGTAATATTATCAGTGAGAAAGAAAACCGCAGTTCCTGATAGAACTAAAACAATAAAAGAGTTTCAGTTAGAAGATAGTTTTTGCAAACAACTTCACGAAAACTTACAACATGGTTTCAAAATTAAGAATGGATTAATTTATTATGCCGTAAATTTACCAACTGAAAATGATGATGGATTACGTTGTTTTGTTCATATTTCTGCAAGGCTAGTAATAATGAAAATCTACCATGATGACGCTGCACATATCGGCTGGGATAAATCCATATCACGTCTGCGACAAGAGCTATATTGGCCTTGAATGGGAAAACTTTAAAGAAATATATTAGGAATTGTCAATGCTGCACCCTCAATAAGAGTGTCACACTGATTCGTATTGTTTTATTCATCATTAAAACAAATTATTGATGGTGCTATACTTGTTAATATTTCAGTGGAAGCGCATAGTTCGGAACAATTAAAAATGTGGTTAAGTGTTGTGGGCGTTCCCCAAATGGTGAAATAAGTAAGCTTGTTGAGAGGTTAGGTGTTAATACAATCTATTATCTAAGTAAATTAAATAATTTTGAAACTCTAAAACTAACTGCTAGGTTGATAGTGAATATTAATAATAATATTGAAATTTCAAAAAATTCAGCTGGTATAAACATATTAAATTTTCAATTATAGGATTACGCGCATATATTACTACTACCTATATATTGTACGCAAGGTTTAGAAAAATTTATAAAATAATACCTATTATGTATTGGCTTTAAATGATTTTTATACCGTGTATCATTCTTACATTCTCCAGAACAATGCAGTTTTATTTTTCCTTTTCGTACAGATAATATAATTGTAGTCGACTAGAAAAATGTATTTTTCAATTAAGACACTACTTGTTATTTTAATTTTATCGTAATTTGTTTTTAATAAGTATTATTTGTTTAATATTTATGATTTTAACTATTTATACAGAGGTAATTTAACATATTTGGTTACAAAACAGTACGAAAAAGATGGCTAAACTGCACACATGCGCACTTGTGCCAATTGGATTTTTTAAAATATCGGGGTTGGTAGACTTGTGTCACGACTCAGGTCACTTCCTTTAGGATTGACAGATTGTACACGAGGCAGAAAATATACTATGGAGGGTAGAAAGTAAGGAGGACCAACTCAGTGTATGAAAAAGTGTTTAATATTTATGATTTTAACTATTTATACAGAGGTAATTTATCATATTTGGTTACAAAACAGTACGAAAAAGATGGCTAAACTGCACACATGTGCACTTGTGCCAATTGGATTTTTTAAAATACCCATTAAAAATATGAGCACTGAATGTTAAGAATAATTTAATGATATACCATAATCACATTTCCTACGACTTTTTGTATAAAAAAATATCATTATTACTATTTATCAGTATGGTCCTCCATCTTACTAGAGTTTGAAAATATTGCAAAGAAATGGAGCGAGAGTTGGCTGCAAAAAACCTGGCCAATCGATTTGCCGAACAAAGTATTTTTTAAATGTTAGTACTTACTGTTGTGAAAATCATTTAGAGCTAGGGCCAAAAGGGTGCATAAAATCTGAATAATTTTTTCGTACATGAACCGTACTGTAGGTAGGCAACACACATATCTTATTGTTGTTGTTGCATGTTGCATATCGGGGTTGGTAGACTTGTGTCACGACTCAGGTCACTTCCTTTAGGATTGACAGATTGTACACGAGACAGAAAATAAACTATGGAGGGTAGAAAGTAAGGAGGACCAACTCAGTGTATGAAAAAGTGTCCGCTGACAGGGAGCAAATTAAGGTGGCGCCATAGTAGCAAGTGGAAATATTTTAAAAACAGCGTCATAAATTATTAGAGTAGGATACTAAATTAAAAATTTAATTTTCGCCCACTTGGACAACTTTTCACTGAACAAAGCTTTCCCATTGTTTCTATTTTTTTCCTCTTTGAATTTACAACAAGAAATTCGTAATAATAATAATAAAAAATGTATCTACTAAATTTTATAAAAATCGAATCACTATCCACGTTAGTTTAGCAGTTTTATAGGTTCTATTTACTAATCAAAACTTGACTACGTAAATAGTTGACGTTTTATAAACTGCAATATGCTCAACTACACTAGTCAACTCAGCGCACTTCACTCCGTTTACAACTGCTAATTTCATGTTCTTGCCACTCGCTACGCTAGCGTTATTGTGGTCGTTTATTGAACTGTAATTTGCTGCTTACAGCTGGACACTTTTTCAACTTGTCCCCTATACAAGACGGCCCTCCTTACTTCTACCCTCCATAAAATAAACATACGTTACTGAGTATAGTCTGCTTTCATTACTCTGTATTTAAATGCATATAAATTCATACTATACAAAATTATTACAATGAATGGAATATTACAAAATCGCAAAAAATGGCAAAAAGGGAATAGCATCCATGAGCATGCAGAGGAATCTCGCCTAAAATTTGCAAATCTGGCGAGCGAGGTGTGAGAATTATCTAATGCAATACGCCCAACTCCTACATCCTACACTACGTCGGCGAGGATACTTTCAAGATTGATAGAACATTTTTATTTCAAGACGATGAGAAGGATAAGTGGACGTGCTTTTGGCTAAATTCGAAGCGCAATTTCTACCTAAACAAAACACAAACTATCAATGGTCCTTATTCTTTTCATTTAAGCAACAACCAGGTCATACAATGGAAAACTTTATAACGGAGTTGAAACATTTGGAAGATGATTTAACTAAAACCATGATCATCTGTGGAGTCGCAAACTCCATCATCAGACAAAAATTGTTACAAGAGAAAAGACCTAAGAAGGAAGCAAAAAATGGAAGTTTCATCTCTTCAAGTCGACTTCGTAAGAAAAACAAATCTTGAAAACAAATCTATCAGAAATTGTTTCAGATGTAGTAAGTCTAAATAATGGTCCAGCATATGGTCAGACATGTAACTATTGCAAAACTCCAAATCGCTCCTCAAATGTCTGCAGAAAGAAGTTAAATAGAATAAATGTAATTGATAATGAGACTGCTGAAGAAAATCCAAAACCACAAATAACTCCGTTAACTTAGTAAATGTAAATATTTATTCACTCATATAATCTGTCTCACTTCTGTCACTAGAGAATGAAATGATTATTGGTTCTATAAGATCATCCATAATCCTATCTAACTTGAACATTCTATCTTCTTCTTTTATAATGTGCTACACAATCATGCCAGTGAATGTTTGTAACATTTTCCAATACTTGGCTCTTGTACATCTTTTAGTTTAAATGTAATATTTCTTGTTGCTACTTAAAATTTCTTTCTTTATGTAATGATGAACAAGACATTTGTGGGTTTGATTTCATTTTTAAAACAGAAACTGTGAACGATATGTTGAATTATATTTTCAGTTGTGTGTTTTAACAATTTCTGAACGACCGATGGTTAGAAGAAACAATTGTTCCGGTGTTTCTATATTTTTTGATCAGTCGATTTAGCGAATGCTAAAAAATAAAATATGTACACGTTAATTTCATACAAAAGTGCTATTTTCTATAACTTACCCAAAGTTTTACAATTTTAAACACTATGGCAGTCATCTTGGCCTCTGGTTGTTTATCTAAGATATGTTTATAGAGATTTACACGACGACGTTACGTCAGCGAAGGAGATCCCAGTACGTGTGATAAACGTGAACGATTACCCAGTTACCATCAAGTAAGAAACCAGGATTGGATCCTGCATACCAGTGACGTCTATAGTTCGTCAAACAACGACCACTGACAATTCTAATGCCAGATTCGAACATATGTTATCAGTAGCTGGTCAATCCTCGAATAAGGCTGAGAAAAGGAAAATGTTTCTCTTGCAGTATCGAGACCCATTCGTACCAAAAGGAGGGAAGACTGGTAGAACCTTAGCAGTCAAACACAAAATAGATACTGGTGATGCCAAGCCAATTAGGCAATCAGCACGAAGACTACCACGAGTGAAAAGGGAGGAAGCTGAAAGAATGATTCGAGTGATGGAAGAAGAAAAAGTTATAGAACCATCTACTAGTCCATGGATGTCTCCAGTAGTGCTCGCCAAGAGAAGGATGGAACTACGAGATTCTGCGTGGACTATCGTCAGCTAAACAACGTAACAAAGAAAGACAGCTATCCTCTGTCTCGAATCAACAATACGCTAGACACTTTGGCCGGCAGCAAACTGTTTTCCACTTTGGATCTGACGTCTGGTTATTGGCAAATAGAAATGGACCCAGAAGACAAAGAGAATACTGCTTTTACCACCGGATCTGGGTTATAGCAATTCAACGTCTTGTCACTGGGGCTCTGTAATCCGCCCGCGACATTTGAAAGACTCATGAAAAATGCCTTGAGAGTGTTATCTTCGAAGACATGCCTGGTCTATTTGGACGACATCGTAGGACTGGGGAACACATTTGAAGAACACCTGAAGAATTTGGAAGATATATTCAAACGACTGTCAGCTGCCCAGCTCATGTTAAACCCAAAGAAATGTCAGCTATTGCAAAACCGAACCAACTATCTGGGCCATATAATGAGCAACGAAGGAGCGGCGGTGGATCCAGGAAAAATTTCTTCCATTCTTGGCCGCAACCAACCGACAAACATCAAATTAGGAGTTTCCTTGGACTATGCACATACTATAGAATATTTATCAGGAAGTTTGGAAATATTGCCAAGCCACTAAGTCCCCTCACAGAAGAAACAGGAGCTTTCCATTGGGACGATGACTGTCAAGCGGCATTTGAAACTTTGAACAAACATTAAACCACAGAGAGAGACTTTATTCTTGACACTGATGCAAGTAACGTAGGAATTGGAGGAGTGCTCTCACAGATCCAAGGATGGCAAGAAAGAGAGCTGGGATATTTCAGTAAAGTCCTCTCCAAACCAGAACGAAACTACTACATCACGAATAGAGATTTTTTGGCGGTAGGATGATCCTCACCTAAAAAAAATTCGGCAATGGAGGAAAGATAATCGGCGACCTACCTGGCAAGAAGTGTCAATATTTTCACCGACACTCAAGGCATATTGGGCTCAGTGGGACTCCATTGTCCTGGAAGAAGGGCTGTTGAAAAGAGACCTTGAAAACGATGATGGTTCCGAGGCGAGAAGACAGATAGTTATCCCGAGAACGAGAGTAGCAGAGGTACTGAGAAAGTTACACGACATTCCATCAGGAGGTCATCTGGGAGTAAAGGAACCCCTTCAGCGAGTCCGTGAAAGATTTTATTGGATGAACAGCTCTGACGATGTGAAGGACTGGTTTAAGAAATGTACGAGTTGTGCTACGAGTAATGGACCACATCGCAAGAGAGAGGTACCCATGAAACAATATAATGTTGGAAGCTCTTTCGAAAGGATTGCTTTAGACATCGTTGGACAATTTTCGACGACAGAAAGTGGTGCTGAATACTTCCTGGTATTAATGGATTATTTCACAAAGTGAGTGGAAGTTATGCGATCCCGACAACTGTCGCGGATGTACTGGTGAAAGTATTTATCAGCCGATATGGAATACCCTTGGAAGTCCCAGCTATCAAGGAAGAAATTTAGAGAGCCTGGTATTCCAGGAAATTAGTAAGAAACTGGGAATGAAGAAGACCAGGACAACAGCGTTGCATCCATATTTGCGTTGGCATATTGATCTGCCATAAATGAGTCCACGGGCGAAACACCTGTGTAAATCCTGTTTGGACGTGAAATGAGGCTTCCTTGTGATCTGGAGTTTGGCTGTTGGTCTGACGAAGATTTAGCAGGAGAAGATTACGTGATCCAATTGAGATGAAGGATGGAGGATGTGCACGAATCTTCAATTTGCCAGCGACATAATGAAAAAACGGTACGACATGCAGGCCACAGAAGACAGTTTCAAAGAAGGGGGCAAAGTATGATTACTCAACCCGACAAGGAGAAAAGGGTTTTCTCCAAAACTACAGAAATCATGGGGAGGTCCATACCTCATAAAGAAGAAGAGGATCAACGTCATATATCACATAAGCAAGATCCACAATGGAAAACCGACAGTATTCCACCAAAATTGTCTAGCGCCATTCGAAGGAGACCATGCCAAAGAGGAAGGAGTGAACCATATACAACAAGAGTCAGACCCAGCTTTTGAAGAATTTATGGGCGCATATGGAGGTACCGGGAAAGCTAGATACGGACTCACTACAAAACAAAGACGAGGTTTGTTCACGCTCCCGGAAGAGTATTCACTGGCACACTGGTAAGAAGTTTAGGGAATTAGAAGAACTTGGGGATCAGATGCCAGCCCCTGGCAAGACACTGAGACTCAAACACAACTCGCGGTACGTCTTCTACCTGGTAACTAGAAACGAATGAATTTCCAGATCTATCCACCTACCGGAATGTGTGGGAAGCGCTACGAAGCCTTCGAGATAATGTGCTGGAATCTCACGTGGAGAAACTAGCAGTGACCAGAATAGAGAGCAACCAGTTGGATTGGCGAGTCATCTGGAACATGATAGAGGTGATCTTCCAAGATACCGGAGTGCACATATTAATTTGCAGCTATACCCATCGTTATCGGTACCCGTTGAAGACGGTGCCCCGTTGTTTCCATACGACCGGAAAGTGCAGACATAGGTCCTGTTGCCGATTTAAACATCCAGACCCGGCTACACAGAAGTTCCAGGAGGAACTTCCTTTTTAGGAGGGGCTAATGTTACGAAATCGCACACTGGTGTAGTCCCTGAAACCGACTCTGTCTAATACTATATATGAAAGTTGAAATTTTGGCGAATGCGCACAGATTTCTTAGAACGACTATTTATCATTTTTTGCGATCGTTTTTTTAGACCCTTCTAGGAAGGTCGATTGTTTGTTGGGAGCCGCAATCGAGAAGTTTCCGGAATAGAACGCACTGGAAAAACGTTTAATATATAAGAGACTACCTACCAGCGGGAGAGTTAGTCTACAATTTGATCTCGTGAGAAGAACAGTGAACAAGTGAATATAAAAGTGAACTTTGTTAAAACGCGAACAGTGTATTTAATATAAATTAGAAATTAGGTGTGCACAATATATTAATTATAAGGACTAGTTAAGTGTATAAATAAATTACGTTAGTAAATATACCGTGTGTAAAAATTTATCTCACCCGTTGTGTATTTAAATAAATAAGAAAAACATTACAGTATAATACGAATATCGGCTTCTTCATGATTGCATACAAAATAGAGTTATTTACAAATTGATAGAAAAAACATTGATCTTTATTTGTTATATCAATTTTTCATCGCGCAATAATGATGCCACACAATTGTTACATCAATATTCTGTTAAAAAATCGACTAAGGCTTATTTAAATGTAATGTCCTTGGAAGCTTCATAAACATAGTTAGGCCTTTTTTGTAACGGTCCTGATGTTGTGTAAGGTGTATCAATTTAATTTCTGTGTCTTTAACGGAAGGAATAAAATACTGATAAAAAGTTATGTGAATTTTGCACGCGGTTGTATTGAAATTAATTCTGGTATTTCTTCAAACGATTTATGATCTGAAGGGCCTAAATTATGTAAATAATGAAAGCTATCAATTAAATCCACGTTAATTTGAGTTAGTGGTATGAGATCAGTAAAACGGCGTAATATTTTTATCATTGCGGATTTAACTGTTGTGTGCATTTGTCCATTACACTGGAACAAAGCAGGTGGAGCTGGTGATGATATAGGTAGTGCGCCATATCTACTTTCGGTTCTAGAACAATTGCCCGCAAGCGGCCAATAATATCTCACTCCATTGCAATTGACAACTGCCTACTAGCGTCTTTACTTTTTTGTAAATTCTGATGCAAAGTAGTTATAAATGGCATTTGTGTATCTTCTATACTTTTTTAAATACTGTGATAAATAAAGAATATAGCTCAAAAATCACTATAATTTTTTATTAGATTTTTATTAATTTATCCTCGCATATTTCTGTAACAAATTGCATTAGTAATAGCATAGGACTTGAAGAAATGGAAAGTTTCGTGACAAATATTTTTAAATAAGAAGTGGCACTATTGTCTGGTTCACAAGGGCTCATTCGTGATAAACCTAGTCTGGACCCCCGATAATTATGATTTTGGCAACAGTCGATTCCAAATGGCATCTAGAACAAATGATCAACTGGACAATGGGGGCAGGCAAAAATTACAAAAGTTATAAATAATTACGTAAGAAAAAAGAATGGTTTGGGTTTTTGAAAGTATTTTGAAAACTGTATTGTTTTATCAAAATTAGGTTATTGGGCTCTTTTCGAACTTTTTTGAATGAGCTTTCTCTAGTATTTATGGAGTTTGCCAATCCTCGTGTTTTCCATTGTTTTAGTTTGATGTTTCTGCGTTTTACCTTTGATGTTTTAGTGTGTTTTGCGATGAGATTCTTCAATATTTCTAGGAAACGTGTGAAACTTTCGCCGAAATTTGCTGAGATAATATTAGACCAATCATGGACGGTCAATTCTGTTTTCAAGGATATACAATCAGTGTATTTACAGTATTTTGTCTATGAAATCCCATATTTCTCGTCATTTTTGTAGGGGTGTTTAACGATTGTAGTGTAATTATGTGTAATGTCACTTTTTTTGTACAATAGGTAAAATTTCGTTCGATTTTTTCTTAACAAAAATGTGATCAATGCATGTATTACTTTGTTGTCTAGTTACAGTATTTATGACGGAATGATAATCAAACTCATACAATTTATTTAGATATTCAGTAATTATGTCATCTTCATCTAGGATGTTCAAGTTGATATCTCCTAAAAGTACGTGATAGTTAGCATTGATTTTCGAAACATTAGAGAGGTATTCCCGAAGATTTTTGACGAATATTTGTTCATCTGTTGAAGGCGGACGATATAAACCCGTTAGATGTATGTTTTTTTCGTCTGCTTTTAGTGTGATTTGAATCGATCTGCATACACCTACATCAATGGTATCATCATTATAGCACATATTTTCTCTTACGTAGATAACAACGCCATCGCATTTATTAATTTTACCCTCGTTATACATATCCTAGCCATCTAGCTTAAACATATTTATGTCTGGGATATTCCATGGTTCTGTGGGTACAATACAGTGGAAATGTTGTTTTAGTTCATGAATGTTTATTTCTAGTTCACTTAATTTTTTTGCAATACTTCTTATGTTCTGGTGAATAATGTTGAAGTTGAATTTTTATTTTCTTCAGATGAAATCAAATTGTTATAGTCACTTATATTATCAACTTTTTTGGTTACCATGAGCTCATATTCATAGTCTCAAATATATGAATTCATTTTTAATTAAAGGAAGTATAAATTTTGTTTGTAATGGAGTGGGAATGGTAACAATAATATTATAATGAACAGTTGAATATGATATAAATAGAGAAGAAAAGTCGTAAGAGCGTTGAATCTATCTAGCAGAGTGCTTTCGCAAGTTTGGTTTTTCTCGTACTATTTCCTTGATAATTTTTTTCGTTGCGCCCGTTTTTGGAATATTTGGGCTTTCATTAGCGACATATAAGTAGATGTTTTTTCAATATTCTGTGTTCTGCTCGCTGTTGTTCAGTGAGATCATGTACTATACGTATTGTAGATCCTTTCAAGTTTTTGGTGTTTCTCAGAACCTATTTTGATATAAGAGGTGAATTCCACTTTCACTGGGTTGTCCCTAGGGGATATATGTTGTTGAAATAGTTTTCAACAAGCTCAATTTTCAAGAGGTTTTTCATCAATTCAATGATATATTCAGGAGTTATATAATGTTCTTTACTCTCTAATACAAATATTATTATGCTATTTTTCTTCTGCCCCCTTTCGAGTAGCTCTATTTTTCTCTTCAATTCTTCGGTTTTCCTTTCTGCTATAGTTAGGCGATGATTGATTTTCTCAATATTCAAGCAAAGGTTCGCTTCAACCGCATGTATTGCCGACTTCAATTCCGTATTTCCTTTCAATAATTGATCAAGCAGTTGTTTAATTGTAATCTCTGAGTCGAGCATTTCTGTTCGTGTATGGTCACTTTTATTTTTATTTCTATGGATCGGTAAAAACACTTCACGTATTGTGATAAGGATTCGTTTGTTTATTTGTTTTCAATTCATCTTTCTGGCGATAATACTACTATTTTTACTAATATGTTTTATTACATGGACGTGGTTTATCACATGGAATGGTTATTCAATTTGATTCAAATTATATTTGTCTTTGACATACCAGATTTAATAAATTTATTCGGGAGCCACTTCGAAGCACTTGTTAAGACGACCACACACTAGTGACATAAAATTTATATTTTTGTTATAAAATAAATTAATACTTGTTACAAGTGGCGCCCAGATCATTCGCTAGTTGCAGTACATTGAACTTCATTACGCTAACTTCCTGTATACGAAGACATTACACCCGGACGCGAACTTTGCTAAAATCCAAAGAACATTTGATGAAACATCCGATGCCGAATTAACAATATGTATAAATTAAATGATCGATTTGTATTATATTCACTCTGATTTTAGTTATATTATTTTTACCAGTTTTATTGTGTAGTTTTGTAACAGTTGTTAATAGTAAATAAAAAGTGTTTAGTTTTGAAGTGGCAAATCGTATTTGACGCAGTCAGTAGGATTGTAGAAGAGTCCTTAAGTGATCCTCGTCGTTATCAAGCGTTTCTCCACTATCTTCGAAAGAACAAGCTCCAGGGGTAACCATCAAGATAGTTCATCCCGAAGCATAGCAAGGATTCCAGGAATGCACCGTAGCATTATCTGGATCTTGTAAGCCACTTTATTTATGTCAGACTCCTCTGTCTCAGAATCTTCTGATTCAGAGTTTAGCATAGACGATACGCTACCAAGTATAATAGATTTTAATGTAAGTAGAGAAGATTTGGAAGTGACGAATTATCTTAGCAACCTAAGTATTGACGATTCAGGCCTTACTAATACAGTAGAAACTAGAAATAATATTAAAATGGCTCAATTCGACGTTAAAAATGTATGCATTATCCCTAACTTTGATGGAAGAATGGCAGAAGCAAAAACATAAAAACATAATAGAACTGCATTCCTTTTCCGAAAAAAAGGAACTCCCGTACATCGAAATTTCTAATTTTTCTTTAAAACTCCTAATCGATACAGGGTCTACAAAATCATTCCTCAACCCCAAAATAGCTTCCCCTTATTTCCAAAATTTTATTAAATATGATCCTTTTACTGTCACTTCCATTTTTCAAAATTATTCACAAAAGCATAGTGTCACGATCCCTTCGTTTCCAGAATTCAAATTTCCCGAAAAATTAGTTTTATTTATTCAAGTTCCATGAAACCTTTGATGACCTTATTTGTCTCGATAACTTAAAAACTCTTCCATGCCCAATTAAATTTCCCTAAATCAATCCTTACTACGAAACATTCAACCATTCCTATAAAATATTATGAAACGAAGAAAACCCAATTCTACCCTATTCAACTCGAAGCAAACTCCATTAGTCAAGTCAGGTTACCAGTTAAAGAAAATCAAGGAACCGTTTTTATACCAAGACAACAAATTGAAGGTGCAGTGATAAAAGAAAATCTTTCCAACGCACAAAACCAACTGGACGGAAATCGCAAATTTTACCTCAGAGCCAATAGAATTCGCTATTACCGAACCAATAGATTGCAAGAAGATTAATCTCGAAGAATATCACATATTTTCGAGGATAACAACACCAGCATAAAGTAGGAAGAATAGCATAGACCATCTGATCCAAACGGACCATCTTAATATGGAAGAAAAAGAACACACCCTCCGCCTATGCAGAAAATATTCGGATATCTTCCATAAACCAGATACATCTCTTAGTTTTACGAATCAAGTTAAACACCACATAACAACGAAGGATGAAATACCCGTATATACTAAATCATACCGCTATCCATACATCCACAAAGAAGAAGTTAGAAGTCAAATAGCCTCTATGATAGATCAGGGTATAATTAGACACTGCAAAGCTCTATGCACATTCCTATTTGGATAGTGGCAAAAAACCCCGATTTCTCAAGAAAAATTAAATGGCGCATCGTTGTTGACTACCGCAAAGTAAATGAAAAAACCATCGACGACCCGTATCCAATACCCAACATAACAGACATATTGGATAAACTTGGCCGATGCCAATATTTTACTATCCTACAGTTTCCACCAGATAGAAATGTCCGACGAAGATATTCCTAAAACTGCTTTCAGTGTCGAGAACGGACACTACGAGTATGTAAGAATGCCATTCGGGCTTAAAAACGCACCCGCAAAATTTCAACGGGTAATGGATAATGTCTTGAGAGGACTCCAAGGCGAAATATGTTTGGTTTATACGGACGATATTATCGTGTTTTCCACATCTCTACATGAACACATCGTAAATCTCACCAAAATATTCCAACGTCTCCGAGATACCAGACTGAAAATACATCTAGACAAATGTGAGTTCCTAAGAGAAGAAGTTAGTTTCCTGGGACATATCGTTACTTCAGAGGGTACAAAACCGAACCCTACCAAAATTAAAGACATCTCCAATTATCCAACACCTAAGACAGCTAAAGATAGCAGAGGATTCCTAGTACTTTTAGGATACTACAGGAAGTTTATAAAGGAGTTCGCAAAAATGACGTAACCTCTAACAACTTATCTGAAGAAGAATGCCAAGATCAAATATACTCCAGAATTTTTAGAATGCTTCAGTACATGCAAAAATCTTTTGATGAACGAACCTCTTCTACAGTACCCGGACTTAACAAGACTCTTCAATCTAACCACCGACGCTAGCAACTATGTTATAGGAGCAGTGCTTTTCCAAGGACCTGTGGGCAGCGATAAACCCATAGCATTTGCTTCCAGAACGCTAAACGACATAGAAACTAAGTATTCGACAATTGAGAAAGAGATGTTAGCTATCGTGTGGGCCACTAAATACTTCCGCCCTTATTTATTCAGAAGAAAGTTTGAAATTCTCTCAGACCACCGTCCGCTTCAGTATATTTTTTCTTTGAAATAACCAAACTCCAAACTAGTAAGATGGAGATTAAAATTGGAAGAGTACGATTACGAAGTTGTGTATAAGAGAGAAAAATGTAATACCAACGGCGACGCCCTTTCATGAGTGGAAATACACACCAAAGAATTGTTTGACCTAGCAATATACGTCGATGAAGTGAATAAAAAATTAGAATCCCCGGATAAAGAAAATGCCTTTTTATATAATAATCCACCTGAGGACAGACTCTCAGACTTTGTCAACGAAGATATTCCGGAATTGCCCTCCTCTATTGAAGAAATACTAGAACAGACGAACTTAGATCAATCTTCTCTAGAAATAAATGAAACATAAAGAAACCGAGAAGAAAATCAAGAGGAATCACAACAAGACATACAGGAAGATCAACGAGAAACATCAGACGACGAAACGAACCACACAGCAATAGATCTCCAGTAACATTATTCATATTTCCAAACAAACAACGCATGTACGTCCAACTCTCGAAAAAGATCTAGAGCTAGATATTATAAATTTCTTTAAAAACTACCGCCAACTGAAAAGGAAATATGCATGTCTCGTTGAAAGCGACGAATTATATAAGCATATTTGTGAAACCATCAGGAAAATATTCAAGCCCCCCCCTATAGACTTTGCTGCACAAAGCAGAACATATTACGTACCAAGCTCGACGAAATGTTGACCAACAACATCATAGGAGAGAGTGATACTCCATGGACAGCTCTAGTAGGGTTCGTGTCCAAGAGAGATAATGATGTTAGAGTATGTATAGATTATCTTTGCCTTAATGCCATTACGGTACCTTCCAAGTATGCTTTAACCAGGATAGATGATTTATTACACGCGGCTAAATGTAAACCTTTTATGACCATCTTGAACCTGAGATCAGGGTACTGGCAGATCAAGATTCACGAAGAGGACAAGAAAAAGACGGGATTTATCACCCCATTTGGAGTCTACTTTTTTAAACGTCCCCCTTTTGGTTTTAGTAATGCGCCTTCTACCTTCCCAAGGCTGATGAACCAATTCCGGGTTAGGTTCAGTAACATATCCTTTCTTGTATACCTAGATGACTTAATTATTAGATATTCCGCGTTCAAAAACCATGTACATGATTTGACCCAAGTATTCAAGCAGCTACGACAATACCATCTCCGTATAAACCGAAGCAAATGTAATTTTGCTTGCACTAGTATCAAGTTATTGGGCCACCTAAAAAAATTTTAAGAATAGGTCCAAAAAGTAAAAAAAAATCTAGATTTCTAGCTTAGAAATAATCAGCGTTTTTATGTTAACTTTCAACTGGTAAAAATTAACTGATTAACAAAAGCATAGTTAGTTAAAAAAATTGGGATAAAATTTTTGCGTTGGCACAAACAAAATTAATAAATACCCAGGAAATGTATGCTTTGGATAGAGGTAGGCGGAAAATTTTTTTTATCAATTGATATTCATATTTAGTCCGTTAAAGTCATTTTGTTGATCAAGCTTCTGATTCGGTTGAGGCGCCCCTAGAGCCGCTACCCGTTTTTAGCCCAATTTTCACCTCCAAATTACTTTTGTAAATATTGACGGTACAGTTCCGGAAGGTAGCACTGTCCATTAGCAAATTTTCTGCTCTTTCAGGATCTTCTTTGAGATTTTGATTGTTTCAAATAGTTTTCGAAATATTTTCAAAAAACCAAACCATTCTTGTCTCACGTAATTGTTTATAACTTTTGCCGGCCCCTATTGTCCAGTTGATCATTTGTTCTAGATGTTATTTCGAATCGAATGAGACCAAAATCCTAATTTTCGGTGGTCCAGACTAGGTTTATCACGAATTGTGAAACAGGCGTATTTACTTTGTAAAATATGTTTAAACTTTTTTACAATGTAATTTGAAGCGGTTACGCGATAGATACAGTAAGACAATAAAAAAATAAAAAAGTGTTGAGCCATGAGTCAGCATTAGATTTAACGGGTCACTTGTATGTATACTTCTTTTACTAACGTTAAACTAAATTTTAAAATCTGTTTCAAGCAGTTATTCGATTAGGACAGTTCATGTTCGAGAAATTACAGGAAAAAGGTATACTTAGCTCTGGCACTAAATGATTTTCTTAACAATTACAGTAAGTACTAACATTTAAAAAATACTTACTTACATATTCTTTGTTTGCTGACCAAATTATTTAAATGCTGTTTTTTATGGCTAACTAAATTTTATAATGGCTAAATATTGAATTAATGATCTTTAAGATATACGTACATCACAAACGAAATACATGTGCTACTCATTCTTTGAATATTCTATAAAAAATTAAATATATCTCCAATATTTTGTATTAATGTTTTAAATAAAAGCCAAGCTTCAACCGAATTACCTAGAAAATCAGATAACTTTTACCGAGAACAAAAAACTAACCATAATAACGATTTAATGAATGTTTTTTATATTTCTTTCCACATCAGACTTAACCTAAATCTGTAAAAAAAAGCTTCTTTAAAAAATTCAATTTCCTCATACATGCGATATTTTCGTGACGTGGGCATTTTCTCGAGAAATTTCATTTGGTCATAAGGTCGGCTCCTTTTTTTCGGTAATATAGCCTGGAGCCTTTAAACGACGTGTCACTGAGCTATAAACAACACAATTACGCACAGAAAATCTTGAACGAATTTCCTCGGACTTCAGGAAGTTACTTAGAGAGGAGAAAACGTCGATAAAACAAAAAATGACTTCGTTATAAAAGCGGCCTTCGAAATATACAGAGTGATATAACGTCGGAACATATCCATAAGAACTTTTCGTTTTAAAATTTAAAGACTTAACAGTCACAACAATATTTTTGATTACTCTGGAAAACCATATAGTATATGTTAGTTTGCAACTTTGATTTTCGTAGTTCTTAAGCTTAAGCTTCTTACTACTTCATTCCACTATTTCCTATTCTTTACTAAAACACAGGCCAACAAACATTTTGGTGCCCGCGATTTTTCAACTGTCCGAAATAGCACTCGGTTTTGACTTTCAGATCTATTTGCTATATATAACATTTTTTATTTTCAAATTGAGTATATTTCACGTTATAACTATTGCCATGGATTTAAGTATTTATTACAAAATTTACATATTTTAGTCACTTAAGTATAACTTAAAATTTTTCTTTTATATGACTTCCTAGCATGGAGTTTAGTAGGGTAATTTTGCTGAAGGCTCCAACAGTAGTCGGCCGACATGTGGATATCCCGTCGTCCTTAATATCGATTTTCCATAGTTTCAATGTCCTGATGGAATCTTTTCCCTCTGTTCTTCACTACAATCACCCAAGTTTTCGGGAAAGCGATCTAGGTGGCTAACGGAAGGAACTTTTATGCTAATGTTAGAACCGAGAATATTAAAATTTGAAATCATATTTTCCATTAATTCTACGTAATTTTCTGCTTTATGATTCCCAAGAAAACTTTCTACTATTTGAACAAATGAACACCAAGTGTTAGATTCAGTCTCGTCCATTGATGTGGTGAATTATGGATTTTTAACAAGTTTCCTTATTTGAGGACAATCAAATATTCGGGCTTTTAGTTCTTCCGTGCGAATCCTAAGAAATTTAGAATCCAAAACAATTTCCATCTCAAATTAAAGCTTCGTTGATTATGTTTTGTTTTCCTTGAATCATAACATCTCTTGAAGGCCAATTTCGGTTGATCCAGTGTTAATTTTTAGTTCTGCTCATCCAGACATGAAAAACAAGGATATTTTGTATATCCACTTTGCTATCTAAGGAAAAAGTTTACCATTTTTAAATCAACACAACTTGTATTTGATTCTTTTTCAAAACTAGTGCAATTGCTTCATATTCCACCTTCATGGTAGTAGAATGACCAATAGGAATTTAACCATATTTGTTACCGTTATGTAAAAAACACATTTTAAACTACGTTTTGAACTGTCAATAAAAAGGCGCCAATCGTCTGGAGTGTATTATCGTGGTGGATGGTTGGTGGGATAATAATTACGGCCCATATTTTTCACTAGGATTTATTTACATATAACTATTTAAACTAATTACATACTAAGATCTGACTTATATATTAAAGATGATAATGAATAATAGTATTAATTAATTATGGAGGGCATTACTCAATTCTCTATTGAAGCCTGAAGGATTTATATTATTCCTGACCATCACAATCTACTTTCGTGACACGTAATGACATCGGCTTCTTTGTTGATATTGTTTAATCTAAATACAGCTGACATTGAGTGTAACATTGAAGCGTATATCAATTTGCTAAACAATAAAACTTATTTCATTGGAATATAATCTAGTTTACTAACAATAAATTCGATATATTATACTGAGTGATTATTCTCATTACACCTTCCATTTCTAAAGAAAAAAATTTTATAATTGAAAATTGTTATATACAACAATCACCATGCTCTTTCCCCTTTTCGAAAAGATTGAATCACTATCTTATTTACTATTCGTATTTCTAAACAATTGTTTTATTTAATTGTCCTGGAGATTGTTTATTGTACGATGTCTTTTTTACTAACACATTTTATTGTCTTTTGACTTTCCCTTTGTCTTACATTACAAAATGTTTTTGTTATATCCAATTGTACACTGTCGCAAATGTTCAACAGATGTTTCACATACGAAATGTGGGGCCCAAGTTTTGTCCTGATCTCCCAAATGAATGCCAAAATAGGCAAGATAAGCTCTTTTCACAAAGTCAGAAACTGTTTTTCTGCTTTCTTTTAAAGTGTATTCGCACATACATAACAAAAACATCGCTATGATTTACACAGCTACGTCTGCTTGTGCATGTCATTCATTGTTTCAGTTCAGTGTTTTGATTCTATACTATACACACAATGATAGCACAACTTTACTTGGGAGAACTCAATGATTGATGATGAAGCAGGTATGAGGGGAGGGTCATAGGCAATTCCAAGAATATAATAAGTAATTTAGAACATGGAATTGAGCAGTGCCGGTTAACCTAGTATAAGAATGATGATTTATCTATAATTCCAGGTATGTATTTGGCTAATTAGATTTTAACTTTGAGTAGGAAATTTCTGTTTTGGCGCTAAAGATATGGTTATTTCTTTATTTTTGGCTAGTATCAGAACTAACATCAATTAACTTCTATCTCAAAACTAGACCTAATAGACAAAATCTGGTGGGATTTTTGAAATCGGCATATTAAAAACATTTAAAATCAATTGTTGGATTTCCGGTACCAAATTTTTTTCATTTTGTTTGCCTGTGTAATATTTGCTTCGTTCCACTTTCTACTCAGTATTCCTGCTATCGCCTTGTCCCTTGTTTGCTTCGGTCTTCCCTTTCCTTTATTCTTTATTATTCTTGCTTTCCATTTTCTTCTTGTTTGTCCCGTGTTTCCATTCGTAATAAATGTTACCACCATTCTTACTGTCTTCGTTATATACAGTTGATAGATTGATTAATTAGTGTTTTTAAATGAAACTCACGGTCTCTAGTTAATTCCACAATATAATAAAAGTTATTGAACATTCTAAAAAAATGACAATGGTTTCGATAAATCAATATCAATATTAATTTATCGAAACAATTGTCAATTTTTTAGAATTTTCAATAACTTTTATTATATTGTGGAATTAACTAGAGACCGTGAGTTTCATTAAAAAACACTAATATGAGCATATTCCACGAAGTAAGGGTCGAGACAGTTAATTTCATTGATTGATTAATTAGTGTGATAAAGTTCAGTTTCTCCTATGTCCTTTGAAATTTTGGGGGATCATACCCATCATTAGTCTTCACATTCTAAAATTATTTACAATGTCACATGGTGTTCCAGAATACGGTGCCATATCAAAGTTACATTTGTTTAAATTAAGTACCCTTTATTTCACTCCATATTTGGGATCTGTTTGACTTCCCCATTATAACAATATAGGGTTAAAGTATGTTCTACGAGGTATTTAAAAAGTTATACCCAATTTTCCATAAAAATTGTAACAAGTTCGATACCCTGTACAATGTAAAAGAAATTTTAGAATGAAAATCTGTTGCGGCCGATGCATTCGAGTAGTAGTCAACATTCTGGAAAATTATGTATTTCGTTAATATCAATTGACTACTAGGGCAAAAATGAATTTCACTAGTGATGAAATTATTGATTTCAACTGACTATTGGGAAAGTGCAATAAATATGCCTTACTATCAGTAAGGCATATGAACGTTTTCCTAAAAGGTGGCAGCCTACAAAACTAAGCTAGGAGAGTTTGATGGAGCGGTTCAATCTCACAGGCTCAATTATTTATGGAAAACATAAACGATAAAAAAACTTTTGTGACCGAAGAAATTGAAATTAATGTTTTGAGTTACTACGGTGGACAAAGGATCGTTGGAAAAAATAGAATGCACCCTTACCACATTCACTTGCAACAGGAATTAACTGATGATGATTTTGAAAAGAAACTAGCATTTCGTAGGTTGGCATTACGAAAAGTTAATCAACAGAGAGACTTCTTCGACTTTGTTCTATTTGGAGATGAAGCCACGTTTAATAAAAATGGTAGTGTTAACAGGCATAAATTTCACTATTATTTATCAACTAATCCATATCACATAGTTACACACAGTCAAACTAGATGGCCCTTAAATGTGTGGGGAGGTATTGTTGGTGAATATGTAGTAGCACCATATTTTTGTGAGGAACATTTAAATGCTGAGATGTATTTAGATTTTCTAGTTAACCACTTCGTACACGTCAAAGGATGTGGTTATTGCATGATAGTGCGCCTGATCACGCAAATCAATTAGTTAATGGTGAACTGAATGAACGATTTCCTGGAAGATGGATTGGAAGAAATGGTCCAGTAGAGGGGCCACTAAGGTCACCAGATTTTAATAAAATGGAGTCATTTTTCTGGGGTCACATTAAGAATGAAGTGTGCAAAATACTTCCGACAACAAGGGATGACATGACGGAGATAATACGGAATGAATATCGGAATGTTTTTGTAGAGCTGCTTCGTAACTCTTTTATTTATCGCTTTCAAACATGGATAGATATCTTTGGAGATTATTTCGAACACATATTATAATAAACGATACGTATACCTATACTGTAGCAAAATAGGATTGATTGTTATTGTTTCGATCCTGTAATTTATTTGTAATTTACTTGTTTTTTCTTTGTATTTGTAATTTAACCTCTACAGTACCAAACAGCAATGATAAAATGTCAGTTTTTGACAAATAAAGCATATAGCAACTCACAATTAATTGTTAAATTATTAGATAGGTAGCTAATCAATGTTTTGCATAGAAATACCAAAATATCTCAAGAACTAATAATTTTAGATTTAGTGAATGCTGAATAAAAAAGAAGGTTGTTGGTACTACTTTTCGATACTCACATAAAATATAGGGTGATCCATTTGAAAAACTGAGAAAATAATGTATTTGTATTTTTATTCACCACGTATCAGATTCAATTAATATTAACAAAATAAATAATTTTCCAGAATTTTAACTACTACTCGAATGCTTTGGCCAACATATCTTCATTGTTGTAATGGGGAAGTCAAGCAGATTTCAAATATGGTGTGAAATATAGGATGTTCCTTTTAAAAAAACGTAACTTTGATATGGCACAGAATTCTGGAACACCCTGTAACATTGAAAATAATCTTAGAATGTGAAGACTAATGATGGCTATAATCTCCCAAGCTTTAAAATTGATATCTCACATAGGAGATACTGAACTTTATCACACTAATCAATCACCCTATTTATTCTAATGCTGGTTGTATTTCCAATTCTTGTCTCCGAAAGGGGGGTTTCCGCAGTCCCCCCTTTGGAGGGGGCCCACCACCACGACTCCTTCTCCCCCCTCTCCAAAAACTGCACATGTAGCGTACCAAATTCGCGAACTCATTTTAGGCTCGTAGGATTTTTATAAAGTTTGGTGTAAGGGTTTTGTAATAAGGCCAATATTATGGTGGTATTTATATTGCTGAATATTTTTCATGTAATTTCAAAAATTCTAAAAACAAAAAAACACACACACAGGGTGATCGATTTGAAAAAAAGAAGTTATATCGGCCGTATTACAAAACCCTTACAAACCAAAATTTATAAAAATCATGCAAGCCGTTTCCGAGATATTTGAGGCGTTTCATACTTAAAACTCACAGTGTCTACTAATATTAATATGATCTGAAAAGAGGTTAAATTGCTTATCAGTGCCTAGCAAACTCGTATAACCATACCTCTAAAAATAAATAAAACGAACCTAAGAAAAATACGTATTAGTTCCAGCTTACAAAATGAATTTCAATCAATTCGATGGTTAATATAAACGTCTATTTGAAATATGTTATGACAAATATGTTTTTAAATAAATTGTGTTGAATCACAAAAGTTTCCTGTCGAAAACAATAAACCATTCGACTTTTTTCTATTCTGGATAAATATATACAAAAAATGTATTATGCCCTACCTTGAACTCCTTGCTTTCCTTGATCCTAATTTGAGCACGTGTTATATCTCCCAATCGGGGTTTTCCCAAAATGGCGATTTTCTCTCGTTCGGTTCTATCCTCCGGATTCTTCTTTGCCGCTTCTTCTGCTAAGCTGGCTAATTCGTCTAAAGAAACATATCGTGAATATTCAAGTAATAAATATACAGGATGATTTTTAAACTTTGATAATATAAAATATAGAGTATATAATATATGAAGTTTACATTGACAAACGACAGGTAAATGTGATTTATTAATTTACTTACACTGAGAGAGAAGTTAATAACAAAAATTGAGAGAATGAGAAGAAAATCAGGGTAGAATATTTGGTAGGTGCTTAAAATAGAAAATAAAAAGAATAACAGTGTTTTTAAATGAAACTCAAGGTCTCTAGTTAATTCCACAATATAATACAAGTTATTGAAAATTCTAAAAAATTGACAATTGTTTCGATAAATCAATATCATCGTCAGAATGACAGAAGTTACATTTCATTTTATGCCTACCTGATGTTTAGTAGTTATATTTGGCTAGACCAAGAAGTAACCTAACTTGTGATTGGCTTAATATATGTTTATAGAAAAAAGGAAGAAGATGTGATATTACAAATATTGAAGCTTACATATTAGTAGCCCTATGGTGATATCCTGGATATCATTTTTCCAATTAAGATCAGTATAACTGTGCAATGCTATAGAAAACCAGGAAAACTATATCTGCTGATCTTTACAATTATCACTTAAGAAGACAGTTTATTAGTGGAGAATTCCCTAGATTTAACTGTTCATTGACAACTTCATATTGTGGGTTTCTTAAATGTCTTCTAATTTCCAGTTCTTCAAGGAAATCTAGTTCTTGTTTCTTTTCACAAATATGCAGTACTTCTAGTTTTGTGTTAGGTGTCAATGAATGATTGGTGTCAAGTAGATGTTTTGCGTAGTGGGATTTATCTGGTTGTTTTAATCTGTATGCTCGTAAGTGCTCACTGTATCGTATTTCAAAATTCCTAAGGGTCTGACCCAAATAGACAGCATTACATTCTGGACATTTGAGTTTATATATACCCGACTTCTTTAATAGTGGTATATATAAACTCAAATGTCCAGAATGTAATGCTGTCTATTTGGGTCAGACCCTTAGGAATTTTGAAATACGATACAGTGAGCACTTACGAGCATACAGATTAAAACAACCAGATAAATCCCACTACGCAAAACATCTACTTGACACCAATCATTCATTGACACCTAACACAAAACTAGAAGTACTGCATATTTGTGAAAAGAAACAAGAACTAGATTTCCTTGAAGAACTGGAAATTAGAAGACATTTAAGAAACCCACAATATGAAGTTGTCAATGAACAGTTAAATCTAGGGAATTCTCCACTAATAAACTGTCTTCTTAAGTGATAATTGTAAAGATCAGCAGATATAGTTTTCCTGGTTTTCTATATCATTGCACAGTTATACTGATCTTAATTGGAAAAATGATATCCAGGATATCACCATAGGGCTAATAATATCTAAGCTTCAATATTTGTAATATCACACATCTTCTTCTTTTTTTCTATAAACATATATTAAGCCAATCACAAGTTAGGTTACTTCTTGGTCTAGCCAAATATAACTACTAAACGTCAGGTAGGCATAAAATGAAATGTAACTTCTGCCATTCTGACGATGATATTGATTTATCGAAACAATTGTCAATTTTTTAGAATTTTCAATAACTTGTATTATATTGTGGAATTAACTAGAGACCTTGAGTTTCATTTAAAAACACTAATATGAGCATATTCCACGAAGTAAGGGTCGAGACAGTCAATTTCAATAAAAAGAATAACATACTCAGGAAGTTCAATCAATAAATAATGTCAAATTTTGAACAAGCTGCGTTATTAAGTTCGTGTTTGGTAGACATAGAAAATAGATAACCTCGCAACGGGCTTTGCAGACGACCTAGTGATTGCCACTAAGGTGAAATTTCCGGAAATAGTGACGAATTTCTTACAAGAAGCACTACGAATTGTGGAAGACTGGTGCCTTATGAAGGACCTTTCAATCAACCCAAAGAAAATCAAACTAGCTGCTTTTACGAATAGAAGAGCTCTACCGCAGGGCAAAGTACAACTGTTCGGAGAAAAACTGGAAATATCTGGCAATGCAGAAGAATTATGGGCAAAATATGGGAAATACGACTTGAGGTAGTACACTGACTTTACACAACAGTGAGTAGGCCAACGATCACCTATGGAACGATAGTCTGATGGAGAAGGACAGAAGTATCCTCAGCAGAAAATAAACTAACTGTAATCTAAAGACACACACTCCTTGGGATTACCGGGACATTGAACAGCACGGGGACGGCGTCAATGGAAGCCCTTATTGACCTTCACCCTCTGGAACTTTTTGTTAGTACAGAGGCAACGATGGCAATCCTCAAACTGGCAAAAATCCATGAATTAGCCTACGAATCGAATCCAGCATATTCTCCGGATCTGGTGCTATGTTTTCAAACCTGGAGAAATGGCTGGGTAGTAAGGGATTTGGCTCGGATCAAGAGGTTCTTACTGAAACAACCACTTATTTTGAGTGTCTTTAGAAAATTTATTATTTCGAATGAATAAAAAAATTTAAAAACCGCTGAGCTAGTTGAAAATCAGGAGAACGTATAGGGAAGAACGGGTCCGGGAAGAAGAAGAATCTCCAGGCTGGCTAATTTGGATAAATGCTTCGGTGTAACATCGTGCAATATTAACTATTGAGTTATTCAGAGCTACAGTTAATAGAGCACTCATGCTATGATTATACCCAACTTCCGTAATGGATATCGGACAGAAGAAGAATAAGAACTAATTATATCTTCCTTCGAATGCTGGGTCATTTAGCACCCACAGCTGAAAGGAGATTACGTTGAAAATTAAAACGTTTATTTGCTGAGAAAAATATCTTTTATTCACTGAATCACCAAACTGCACACAGTAGATAAGAATAGAAGATTATAACAGTAGTTGACGATAAAAAAGAAGAACAAACAATAAAAATCAAATAAAAGGAACAGAATAATAAGCAATTAAAGAAGTTACAGTATAATGTATCTTTTATTCATATATTTCTTCTAATTTTCTATGTGTTGATAACTTTCATGACTCAGCGACCGTGTCTTTAATTTGAATCAAATTGATTAGTTAATTTTTCGATAAATAAAGAATAATGGATGACCGACTAATACTGACCGGTCTAACAAGCAAAAAACGAATGTGTATAATATTTGTCATTAAATTAATGTATTTTGTCGATAAATAATGTTAAATTTGAAGAACGACATTGTTTCGTAATCATTAACATGATTTCGAAAATATGAATTCGTTTTATTGAGTGGATTTTTAATGTCACAGTCATAATTATAAATCAATTTTCATTTTACGGCTTTGAATTCAAAACTTGAATATAAAGTGAAGTAACTTTTAATAAACTAGGCGATTTATTAAGAATGTCCAATCTTTGAATTGTAGATTCAGTCATTATGCCTCATAAAAATTTTAAAGGTTTCTGAGATAAAGGGATACATTCAAAATATAAATACAACATATGAGGCCTTCAGTGCAATAACGGACTATTCCAAGAAATTAACAATTCTCAACTAATGACATATAGCAAGTATGCAACATAAAGTTTGATGCAGAAATGGTCTAAGCCACCTTTACTTCATATTCACATCACATCAAATATCGACTTGAATTAATAATAAATTTATGCGTTAGTTTATGGACGCAGTGTAGGTCTAAAATTGACTGAATGTAGTAAATAAATTATAGAGCATTTCTGTAACTTTAGTTAAATCTGGCTATTTTATGAATGTTTTTATTGAATAGATGGGGCTTTTACTTGATGAAGATCCATACTGAACGATGAAATAAAACAATATATTTAGTTTAAATCTTCATTTATTTGAACTAATGTTCAATTTAAACTTGTTGACGCGTTTCACTAACACAGTAGCTTTGTCAAAACGAATGAAGATATAACGTAAAAATGTCTTAATATATACAGTGCATAAATACAGAATTCTATTTACTAACGTTAACAATAGTACTGAAAGAAATTACCTGGAAATTCATTCACTACAAACATTCCTAAGCTATCTTCTAGGTAAAAAGGTTTAATAAAGGAGACTGATTGATATCTATTTGGTCGTTAAGAAGATTACCTGAATATTTATTTTTGTTAATCTCGAGGGCCTCTAATAAATTTAAACTAAAGGATTTACCGACTACATGGAGAATTTCAAAATTTCGGTCGAAAATGTGTTGGTTTTCTAATAAATGATTTGAATAGTTAGAATCTAATTTTTTGTTGTCATAGCTACGTTTGTGTTCCGAAATTCTAGTTTTAAAATTTCTAAAAGTTCTACCGATATAAGTTTTATCACAGTTGTCATTACCACATTTCAATTTATAAACTCCTGATTTGTTTAATTTTCAAGATTTAGATTTATTATTTTTAATAAATTTGGATAAATTGTAATCAGTTTTAAAGGAAATATTCATGTCTAAAGTTTCTAAAAATGATTTAATTTGTAAGGATGGTGTTCCAAAGTATGTTAAGCTTTTAAATTGTTTATTATTATTTTTATCTGAAGGGAATACTTGTTCTAAAGTCTGTTTTTTTTATTTTTTAATTTATGATATTATCAATTAAATTTGGATCGTAATTATTATTAACTGCTATTTGTTTTATGATATTTATTTCTTTGTTATAATTATTAATATTTAATGGGACTGTGTATCATACTATTGAAAGCTGCTAGTTTATGACTGAATGGGTGGACCGAACTATTATGAATTGTAATATCTGTATGTGATGTTTTATGAAATATAGAAAAATCATGTTTATTATTTATATTTGAAATTGTAGGGTCTAGAAAGTTTATAGACTTATTTTGTTCAAGCTCTACGGTAAATTTGATATTATTGTGAATCGAGTTTATGTAAATAATGAAGCTCTCTAATTGTCTATTTGTACCGATGAAGCTAGCTAAAATGTCGTCCACATATCGGTGCCACCCTGAACTTTATTCACTAACTAAACTCCATAAAGAGGGGTACCCAATCAGACCAGTAGTTTCTTATTTCACAGCACCTGCATTCAAAATTTCAAAAATTCTCATAGATATCATCTCTAAATATTGTTCATTCATACCTGGATTTTCAGTTAAAAACTCAACGGAATTAATTAATAATATTCAAGATATAATACTACCCCATAATTCTAAATTCATATCGTTCGATGTAACAAATCTATTCCCTAGTATACCTCCTAAAGAAACTATAACTCTTGTTAATAACTTGCTCAAATACAATAATATTAATCCTATAATTTATTGTGATATCATTACTTTATTAAAAGTGTGTTTGAATCAAAATTATTTTCATTTCAGTGGAGAGGTTTATAACAGTAAATACGGTTTGATTATGGGCAACCCCCTCAGCCCCCTACTAGCAGACATTTTCATGGATAATATGGAAAAAATAATTCATGAACACCCCCTTAGTAAAAAATTTATGTACTGGCACCGATATGTGGTCGACATTTTAGAGCTTCATCGGTACAAATAGACAATTGGAGAGCTTCATTACTTACATAAATTCGATTCACAATAATATCAAATTTATCGTAGAGCCTGAACAAAATAAGGCTATAAACTTCCTAGACTTTACAATTTCAAATATAAATAATAAACATGATTTTTCTATATTTCATAAACCATCACGTACAGATATTACAATTCATAATAGTTCGGTCCACCCATTCAGTCATAAACTAGCACCTTTCAATAGTATGATACACAGACTTTTAACAGTCCCATTAAATAATATTAATTATAACAAACAATTAAATATCATAAAACAAATAGCAGTTAATAATAATTACGATCCAAATTTAATTGACAATATCATAAATAAAAAGATAAAAAAACGGACTTTACAACAAGTATTCCCTTCAGATAAAAATAATAATAAACAATTTAAAAGCTTAACATACTTTGGAACACCATCCTTAAAAATTAAATCATTTTTAGAAACTTTAGACATGAATATTTCCTTTAAAACTGATTACAATTTATCCAAATTTATTCAAAATAATAAATATAAATCTTCAAAATTAAACAAATCAGAAGTTTATAAATTAAAATGTGGTAATGACAACTGTGATAAAATTTATATCGGTAGAACTTTTAGAAATATTAAAACTAGAATTTCGGATCACACACGTAGCTATGACAACAAAAGATTAGATTCTAACTATTCAAATCATTTATTAGAAAACCAACACATTTTCGACCCAAATTTTGAAATTCTCCATGTAGTCGGTAAATCCTTTAGTTTAAATTTATTAGAGGCCCTAGAGATTAACAAAAATAAATATTCAGGCAATCTTCTAAACGGACAAATAGATATCAATCAGTCTCCTTTATTAAATCTTTTTACCTAGAAGATAGCTTAGGAATGTTTATAGTAAATGAATTTCCAGGTAATTTCTCACAATATTATTGTTAACGTTAGTAAATAGAATTCTGTATTTATGCACTGTATATATTAAGACATTTTTACATTATACCTTCATTAGTTTTGACAAAGCTACTATGTTAGTGGAACGCGTCAACAAGTTTAAATTGAACATTAGTTCAAATAAATGAAGATTTAAACAAAATATATTGTTTTATTTCATCGTTCAATGTTTTTATTATTTAAAATTATGGTAACAGCGCATAGACTGTTTCTGTATCACCATTTTTAATTCTGTTATCCTTATCAAAAGTTAAGAAAATACAGAAGACATATTGTTATTATTAAAAAATTCAAAACTGCCTAAAAATGAAATGCGTATTTCTAATAACCTACATAAAACTTAGTGTCAAGAGAGTCTAATTTGGTAAAAGTTCGCCTTTTCCAAGAGCTTTGATCGAGCCAAATGTAAAATAGCGAGAACTTCTGGAAATTTTTATTCATTTGCATCTGTAGCGGTTAGGTTGTAAGATACATTCAGCTTTGTTCCCGACAACTACCAGACTAATAGGTTCGTCGTAACATATTTCAATTTTCTCAAAATTTACTTCCAATACATGTTAAGGAAGGGACTTTTAAAAATCCCCCTGTTACAATACGACAACTAAGGTAGGTGCAGTGAATATTCCCATGCTGGTAATATGCTCACACACTGCAATTGAGGATCTGAGAATGAAAAGTCGGTTAAAACCATTGTTAATTTAAAAAATTGTTTAACTTAAAACATCTCCAGAAATATTGACTTTATCGTTATGAGGAAAAAGTACGTTATTTACGTAAAAAGTATTGGAAAATCGAAAATTGTGCTAAACAATTAACCAGTTACTTGCCGCTGTCGTACGCCTCTGGTAGTAGCCAGAAACGTTTATTTATCATAATTTAGTAGGGTGCTCAGCATATACACTTTCTGCCAAATACGAAATGGATACATAAAACAGTTTTAAAATTTGTTTTTAAATTTTTAAACAAAACACCTTGTAACTTTGTAAGCAGCTACATTCTATTTGGGTTTTTTGGATTAAATCTTTAACATTTGAAGTCAGGATTCTACTGTTAAATTATTTCCAATTAGTATAGTGATTCAAATAGTGATGTAAATAAAAAAGAGAAATTTTTGAAACACTTAGGATTTAAAATTGAGAATTTTCGCGAAAATAAACATAAACTTCGAAACAAAAAAAACCAGGAATAGTTTTAGTAAAACTGAAGGTGAGTTATCTGAAACTATAGCAGTAAAAATCACCCCCAAAATCAAAGTAGAGGAAGAAAAAGAAACACACTTGGAAGCAAGTTAATTGAAATAGCGACCGGCCTTACACTTCTTGTAGTGGTAAAGATATTAGAGTAAATTATGACTGTAACTGAAAAAAAATTACCGGAAAGCAAAATTCAATAGCTTGGGATCAAAAAATTTGCAAGATCCTTATCTTTTTGGACTAATTTCAGTTTGTAAGATAGAAATCTAAATATTATATTTTTCCAGTATGCATGTAGCTGGTTGTCAATATAAAGTATTATTATTATTATGTGAGAGACGATCTGATTTAATGAAAAAGAGATCGTCCCAAGGCAATGGGAAAAATCAAGATATTTCTGATGCAGACCTATTCGCACAATCAAAAAGAAATACCGTATTCCATTATAAGGTGTAAGTAAGTATTCTAATGAATATTTTTGCTAAATTTTTAATTTTCAAGTCGTAAAGGAAGGACTAGACCACAATGTCTGGACTTCATAGTATTACATTCGGTCGAGTTGATCGCATAGCAAACGTGAAAAAAAATTACTCTCCCCCCCACCCTATTGACAAACGAGGTTTTTCTGAAAATTCCTGAACAAGAAAAATAGCGGACGGGTTAATACAACACATTAGTTTGTTTCCTGATCGCGTCTCCCACTATGCTAGAAGGAAAACCAGAAAAAAAATAACTGTCACCTGATTTATCCATACGCAAAATGCACCAGTTCTATGTTGAACGATATAAACCTGAAAAGTTTGCACGCCTTAAAAACAATATTAAGACTAAATTTAAAATATCGTATTGGTTTCGTAGTCTCTCCTATAGACAAATCAAATAAGAGACAGTTTGATCCGCGCGAACTATAAGACGGTTTTACATGGACAAAATAGAGTAGAATAGTTTAAAATATTATTAATTAGAATAAATTTTAACATCTTGTTTTTAATGTCGATAATTCTTATAAAATATTCTAGTATATTAACTTTTAAATCATTAAAAATGAAAATATACAAAATCAAACTTACATTGGTTGTTGTGAATCTGGCTTGTGTTTGTCAAAGTGTCAAAAATAAAAATTGTTAAAAATATGGTTATGGTGTGACAAACAAGGGTGAGTAGAGTAGGATTAGTTTAGATTTCTTTCTAATTATTTAGGATTTTATTTCTAATAAAGTAAGTGAACCTTTAAAATGTCACCAGCAGGTATAATTCGTCATAGTTGTATTGCAAAAAATTGGCCACTTCTCAATTTAGAATTTAAGAACAAAACATTTTTCAAATCTCCGTCTGACATTAATCAAAGGGAACATTGGTTCAAAATTTTAGAACTTCCTTATACATCCAAAGATCAAAGGTTATGTGTACATCATTTTGATGATGATTCATTACTCAAAATACTTAAATTTGTTTTACCTTTTCAACCCTTAAATCATACACCACTAAAAGTTGTTGAACATAGTAATAATATACAAGCTTTTTAAATTACAGTATTATGTGTAAAAAGAAAGCTTATTTTTTGTAACAATAATATTAACTACTGCTATTAATGAATTGGAAAATATTTAGTTCACCTTTTTAGATACATAATTAAATGATCTAAATTTTGACACTCAAGCAATAAGATATGTTTCTGGTTTCATTGTTAAAAAATTACAACTTTTAATTGCGAAGAATGTAAGGCTAATTCGCTGACAGATATTTTAAACGTTCACCATAGTTTCACTTTCTTCAAAGAAAATGATAATAAAACTCGTCTGTTTATGTACAAAGAAAAGTCGTTAAATTTCTTTCAATACTGTATGACTTTGTCATGTAAAAAATATTACTGAAAAAACTGAACATGTTGCAAAAGGTCGTCTAAATTTTGGTTGGTTCACCTGTCGAGAGAACATAAATCATATTTATTTTCCCAACTCCCTAAAGTTTGTGTACTCTTATTAATTAAAAAATATTATAATGATTGTCAAAGGAGTAACAAATAAAACTTTTTTTTGGGTAACTTGATGTACTGCCTTTAATTTTTTTTGCTTCAGACCTGTTCCTGACTTCATGGAAATGGGTATCTCCTTTATATTAAAATATTTGTTGTCAATAATTTTAAAATTACTTAATGTGTAATTTGATGTGATATTGAATTAACTTTCTTAAATATAATGTAATGTAATTTTATCAGAAATGTGTAATTTTGTGATTAATATTTTTTTATATTATTTATCAAAATTATTTGTCTCAAAATTGTTTATTATTATTAAAAATGAAGTATAATTTTATTTTTTGTAGTGAAATAATTATATAACAAATTTAAAACAAATTGTAAAATTTATCTACCAAACTAGCAAATTTAAATATCCCGCCTATAAAAATTAGTTCTGTCACCCACAAGTGGTGTGCTCGGATCAACGCGATGCCAACTGTTTATATAGGAACGACAACTCTCTTAATATATTACTTTCCCTATGGTTTCACCGGAGAGGTTGAAGGGGAGACATACGTTTTCGGGGTTACCGATTATACAAATAAAACGTGCTTTAATAGAGTGTAAATATTGTGTACGTTTGTTTACAGTACAGCATTTTAAAACACACCGTTTTACCATTCTTTCAGTATTCTACCTTTAATAAATTACCGTTAAAAACTTTTAAGATGCGTTTTCTGTTTCTGTCGCTTTTACAATTATTTTTATCGGAAGTTAATATGCCCTATGCGCATATTTCCTTTGGTTTATACTTATTGAATGACTACTGATTCAAATTTTTGTTTTACACATGTCACCTTAGAAAACAGGAGGAATTCGGTCACAGTGGAAGGAAAAAGACCTTAAGCGCGCTATAAGAGCTATACAAAATTGGGAGTCGAAAAACTCAGCTTCTAAGTAGTATAAAATAGGACGGAGGACTCTTCATCGTTACATGAACAAAAACACTACCGTAAAACAAACACTTGGCAGAAAAATTGTTCTGAATGAAGACCAAGAAATAGAATTAGCCCGAATTATCAAACTAACGCAGTTGGATTTTAGTCTCTTACGAAACAAATGATTAGCAGATCTGTTTTTAACTATTGTCAGTTAAATGGTATATCCAGCATGTTTTCACAAGAAAGGTACCTAGCTGGCCATCATTGGTAAAAAGCATTATTAAAAAGACACCCAGAGATTACTTCTAGAACGCCCAGAACATGAACCGGGCGAGAGCACAAAAGCTCAACAAACATATTGTATCTGATTATTTTGAAAAGCTTCATACATTGTTTTTAGAACTTGACTTAATAGATAAACCTGAAAGAATTGATGATATGGATGAAGAGGAGTACAGTTTAACGTTGCATCATGAGCAAACTATACTTGCTTAAAAGTGAGCGAAAAGGGTCCACCTAGTGGCACCAGAACATGCGGAGAATGTTACTGTTGTTGCTAGTGGTAATGCCAGCGTAGGAAGGATTCCCCTAGCAGTTCTATTTAAAGGTCAAAGGATAAATGGTGTGACAACTTGCCACCAAACACTCTGGCGTTCATGATGAAGAAAGCAAGCATGACAATTGACATTTAACGAATAGATTAAGTACTTTGGAAAATATAAACGTCCAGGAAATTGTGTTTTGATTTTTGATGACGCATCTTGCCATATTCTTATAGTATCACCCTTTTATGCCTACCGAATAATACAACACACGAGCTCCAGCCAATGGACAAGGCTGTATTCAAATAATTCGAACACCATTAGGATGAACAGGTTCTTTTATACTGGACTCGTCACAGAGACCGAGCCATAACTAAGCAGAGGTTTGGAGAAGTTTTTACTAACGTTTGTGATAAGGCAGTATATCAGCAAAATATAATATCAGGTTTCTCTGCTACGGGTGTATAACCGTAAAATCCACTTGCTTTCCCCGAAAAAGCCTTTGCTCCTATCATATTAACGGAACGAGAACTTGTGGAAGACAATAACATGGAAGGAAACAGCAGGCTAAAAAAAACCAAGACTTTAGAAGGGCAACCACACCCCAACCTGGTCCTTCCGAACTTCAACCGAGGACTAATCAAAGCTCTATAGAAAATACATCAAATAGCCCCTCATCAACAGATGATAACACGTCTTTAGACAGCGAGACTATAACAGAAACTTTTTCTTTTGAAGTCGAGGCACCATCAAATGACGAAGAGGTTAAAAGGTCGAACGTCAAAAAACGTTCAACAATATTTACAAGTTCAAAAATTAATGCAAAAGCCCAGAAGCCAATGAAAAACATTCAAGAATCTGAAAATACTATAAATAGACGTATTCTGCATAAAGTACTTAGGAAATATAATGGGCATAAGAAATCAAAAGAGCAGCCTAAAGCCGAAGAAAATAACACAAAAAACGATGAAGAAAAAATTATCCTTAACACGAGTTTCACTGAAATATTGGAGATGGTGCTTTATACGAATGAACATAAATCTGTAAAAATGTCGTTCGTTGAATGAAATTTTATTGTTTTTCCATTCAAAGAATCATTTAAAAACAAAAAATAATATATTTTGAATATAAATTTCCAGATCTCTGGACCAGAGAAATAGAGCGTGCCAATGATTAAGCAAAATAAATCGAAACTAAACCCAAACTCATATCGGCCAATTTCATTAACATGCGCAATGAGCAAGTTACTGGAAAAACTTATCAAGTACAGTTAAACGTAGCATTTAGAAAAATGAAAACTTTTAATACCCTGTCAAAGTGGCTTTCGAAGAAGCAGATCTACAACAAATAACCTCGTAACACTCGAATCAGAGATACATGAAGCATTTTTGCAAAAACAAAAACTGGTAACTATTTTTTGGATTTTAATAAGGCATTTGACACTACATGGAGACATCAAATTATAGCAGTCCTAAAAAACTGACAAACTTAAGGCCACATACTTGCATTTATAAGTTACTTTCTGAATAAACGAGTACAAGAATATCCCAGAATGGGACGAGACATGTGTCAATACTAAGCCCAACCCTATATTTGATCGCAATAAACAGCATTCTTACCGAAATGAGACCCAATTAAAGGTTGCCTATACGCTGATGACTTAGTAAGCCCTGGAAAACTGATCACTTAAAACTGATTTCCAATTCTCCACCGAAGAGTCAAAATATGTAGTTTTTATCAAACAATAATGCACAGAAACAGTTAGTCTCACTGTAGAAGCTGATCAAATAACTTTTCTAGAACTCCTTGATAATAAACTTAACTGGAAATATCATACATCCTTAAATAATGTTAACACCATTCAAGCTTCACCCTTAAGAATTGTTTTGGGAGCCTACAGAAGTAGCCAAGTACACTAGCAGCCAAGCAGTAACCTACGAATCTCCACTTAAGTTACGACGTCAACTGTTAGCTCTAAACTACACAGCGAGGATATCTGAAAATTCCGTTAATTTTTGAGAATTAAGCGGATTCAGAATTTTATGAAGATACATCAATAAAATCACTACCATTCAAAGAGAATTAAAATAGGTGGATTCAATTTTGAGCAGCTCAGTTTATTTAACACCACCACTATATACTATTCTACCATGGACTATAAATCTTCCAGAAATAAATACATCCCTAAGTTCTTACCCTAAAAAATCTACAAATCCTTCCTTAATTAAAAATTAGTTTAAATATTTAATTTCCAAATCTCCTTCCACATACAATTTTTATCTGACCGCCTCTAAAAATAACAACGAACACGAAGCTGCCTATATAAGCTCTAGCATTAAATAAATAATTCGTATACCACAGCACTGCAGCATATACACTGGAGATACTACTGCTATTTTGGAAGCCCTCAAAAAGTGTAATGAAATACCAACAAAATAACTTCCTAATAGATTTTCACACCCTTTAACTGCGCTGTATGGATTACAATCCAAAACATCAAATCTCACAGACGATTTAAACAGAACTTTATCAACTGCAGTGTCAACATACAAATTTCAGATTTCTTTGGGTTATCGCACATGTGGGAATAAGCGACAACGAAGAGGTAGATTGGTCCATGAAGCAATCGAAAATATTCCGTGCCTAATCAACCACCGATACTCGGATTACAAACCAGCCATCAAAAAATACATTACCGATAAGTGGCAGTCCAGCTGGGATCATGATGAATCCAAACTTAAGGAAATTGAACCGCAAATCACTACAAAACTTCCGCTAGCTGCTACAAGAAAAGAACAAGTGATTTTGATCCCATTCTCATTGGACATACACGTCTTGCACATGAACACCTGCTTAAAAGAGAACCAGCTTCAGAATTTCCAAACTGCGCTGTTGAAATAACGATCAAGCACATTTTATGATCGAATGCCCACCGTTTCACCGCCAAAGAAGAACAAACCAGTTAAGTGACAGCTTAGGAACTATTCTTATTAACAAACGTGAGTCAATATTAAGACATTGAAGTATACTATAAAATTTAACACTTTGTGTACTACTTTAATATATTGTAAATTGTCCCATCTGCTAATAACTCTTAGTAATTGATGCGGGGTAATTTATGCTAAATAAAAAAAAATATTTTGTATAGATAAACTTACTGAATGTAAGATACTCGTATATCTGGATCCACTCTGTATGCAAGGTCCTCGAAGGAATCTTAAAAGAGCGTTACTTGGGCGATAACAATAATAAAAAGCTGATAGAAGAGTTTATAGTCTGTTTCTTATTGACTGACAGCACGCGAAAAGGTCACAGATGCTAGTCAGGTAGTGAAGCATAAGCGTCACAGTTCATCTAAGGAATTTATTTACTATTTAATTTTATACCCGACCTGATATATAAAGGTAATATAAATGTAAAATTGGTTAGTTAAAACACTTAACTGACCTTCATACATTTGTAGAGTACATACAGTTAAAACAATAAATTATTTTTGAAATAATCTTGTAACGCAACTATTCTGACTGAATATTTCATTAATTATCTTGAGAATTTGAAGCAGGTCAATTCTTGGGAGACATATTAATAAACCATTTATCAATTCATTCTCCAGATAATTACTTTCTGATTTTCGAAATGTTGATAATAACATTTCCAAGAATTATTACAATAGGGTCCTACTAGGGATTGTCCCAATGACTACTTAGAAATTTTACAGGTATATACGGTGAAACTTGGTCTCGCCCAAATTTGTATAATGTGTTTTGCGTAGAGTCGCTTATGTTCCATAAGTGTTAACTGTGTTGTGAAAAATGTCTTCAAGTTTTACCCCAGTAAAGTGTAAGAGCGTGATTAGCTTACAAACGAAGACTGTAGTGTTAAATGTGCATGATGCTGTTGTACATCAAATGCCAGCTGGTATTGTTAGAAATATAGTTTCGACATGTTCCAATATGACAGGAGTTAGTGAATCTACTATTTACAGGCTTCTAAGAGAGAGGAAAATTGGAAATATATCTCCACCTAAAAAGTCAACTGGAAGAAAACCATTTGACCTTGATGAACATATGCAAAATACAATAAAACGAAAACTACATGAATTATATTTTAAAAAAGAGATCCCAACCCTTGACATAATTCTAAGAATGGCGAAAGAGGACGAGAGTTTGCTTGACAGGGCGAAAAACTTTGTGAAAAATATTACACAAATTAAATTTTACTTGGGAGAAGCAAAGTCGCAAATCAGTGCTAATCGACAACGAAGAAATAATATGTTAGAGACGCCAGTATTTACGAGCTATTCGAAAATACAGACAGGAGGGAAGACAAATCTATTATCTAGATGAGACATGGCGCAATGAAGGACATTCAGTGAAAAAAATATGGAAGGACAAAAGTATTCAAACCAGTCGTCAAGCTTTCATAGAAGGTTTATCTACTGGACTGAGAACTCCTATCGGTAAAGGTCGCCGACTAATAATAACGCATATTGGATGCAATCAAGGGTTCGTTGAAGGTGGTTTACTGGAGTTTCAGTCAACATCAACCGAAGACTATCATGAAGAAATAACTGCAGATGTATTGTTGGAATTTACACTAATTCCAACTGTTCTAATTATATATTTCGAGACACCCTGTACATATGTATTGGCGTAGATGTCGCTGGATGTCTAGCAGTAACAAATCTCTCCGCGCGCAATTTCATTTTAAAAGAGATCAGTAGTAACTTTCGTCGGTAGCACACCGAATATATGTGTATCTACACGCTGTGACCACCCGATGTTCAAATTTAGTGTTTAGTTCAGTTTTTAGTCGCTCTACATCCAATCACAATTGCATCACTCGCACGTTGTTAATTCTCCCTGCTCTGTATTAAAACGTTCATCAGGTTTATGATATATTTTTTATTTTAGTGTGATAATTATTTCATGTTAATCGCCAAAATCACAGTGTTGCCAAATATTGGCAAGAACAATTTTTGTGGATAATTTTTCATATATTTATTTATTTTGTCTTATATGGTCTTTCTACTTTCTAAGTGGTATCATTAAAGATCAGTTGAAATTAAACTGACTTTTTATTGGTATTGTTCAACCTTTCGTGGTCAGCGGAGACAGGATAGTGCACTTAAATGTCAACAACCACCTAACCAAAAAATAATACAGTCCACTTAGCTTACTACCCGTCTTCGCTCCCCGATATGGTCCATCGAGCCAAGGATATGATCCTACGGATGTGAAGTTTCATTTTTCTAGTGCTTTCTCGAACTTTCCGGTCATCACGTGATTGGTTTCTCTCAAGTGTTCTCGTTTTTTCGCCGTTAACTTGTGCCGTACCGTTAAAACAGTGCGCGAAACAAAACTTTCGTATAAGTATCGTTATAGTGTTAAGAAGAATTTTTGGTTTCCACGAAAAACCAACTCATTTCCCTATCTACAAGAAGTTGCAGCGACGTGGCAACAGCGCCAAAAGTCCAACTCGTCTTCATTTATTTAAAAGAAGTAAGCTTTTAGCATCTTTCTCTACAGCGCTGGTTCATGCATATAGCCAGCTCCCTCTCATTCAGCATAGCAACTATTTCAAGTTTCACGGATATTCAGTAAGAAGTTTTTTACAAATTCACGTTTTTACTAACATTAAAGCAGGTACATGTGTTTACTATTTCAAATTTAAAAATTATTGATTTTCGTATGATGTTTTGGTATTCTGTTTTTACCGATATCAGTAAATATTGTGAGTCTAATTAGGAAAGGTTTATTGACATTTTTTTATAATACTTGCGACAATTTATTTAATATTTATTTGGTTAATAAAGTGTTTATTGATTTTTAATTTGAATAGGTTATTGAACTTTCATCGCTCTATAAATTAGTAGAAAAATCGTTCAGTGTTGTATCATATACATTTATTATTGTTTCTCTTTAGATTATCACTAGTATACTTTCATATAATATTGTATTGTTTTTGTAATAATGGTTGCAAAACAATTTGCTGATTTAATTAAAAAACGTAACTCTTACGTGGGTCAATTGAATAGATTATCTGATTGGATTACAGGTCATTTTGCCACGGTTAAGCGAGTATCTGAACTCGAAACAAGGATAGACACCCTTCATGAAAGTTTTGCTAATTATACAAATGTACAGGACCAAATTGAAGATTTAATATCATCTAACCCCACTCTTACTGACACTGAAGACCGAGCAGCGTTTGAAGGAAAGTTTTACGACACTCTTGCAGATTACAAAGATTGTATTCAAAATATCAGCGTTACACCTACTTCCTCCAGCGCTGGCAATGGTCCAGGCCCCTTTTCTGGTGACAAATCTAATGTTAGATTGCCAGAAATTAAAATACCCAATTTTGACGGATCTAAGCCGTCCGATTTTGCTCCCTTTTTCGATATATTTGAAGCTCTAATAGGTTCAAATCCCAAATTAAGGAAGGCTGAAAAATTGTATTATTTGCGCACTTTGCTTAAAGATTCAGTTCAGATAATAGAGAATTTAAAAGTCATTGATTCAAATTATGATGTAGCTATAAGTACCCTAAAGAAAAGGTTTGAAAATAGATCTATTATTGTTAATGAGCATTTAGCTAACCTGTTCAGTTGCCCCAATATTGTTAAAGCCAACGCAGCGAATTTAAGAGATTTGACTAATACTCTTACTAAGGAGCTAGAGTGTCTAAATAATTTAGGTATCAGTGAAAAAGTGCTTACTGAAGCACTCATAGTTTTTATGTTTGAAAGAAAATTGGACCCTCTATCTCGTAAAATATTTGAGGAAGAGAGAATTAACAACGATATCCCTACTCTTAAAGATTTTCTTACCTTAGCTGAGCGGAGGAGCATTGTTTTGGAAAACTTATCTAGTTTTGATGCGCTGCAGGATCGTAAACCTGCTTATCAGGATAAAAAAAATACTACTTTCCCCCATACTCGAGTCAATTTGCACGCGACTAACGACGATTCTAACCGACGAGTTTCTCCTCCAGGTTCACCAAATCTGGGGAGTAGTTGTGCTTATTGTCAGCAATCACATAGAATTTACTCTTGTTCGGCATTCGGTACACTCTCTCCGCAAGAGAGACACAGATTCGTAAAAAGCAAAGCCCTTTGCTTTAATTGTTTAGGAAAAAATCACGCGGTAACCAATTGCTCATCTGCGCATCGTTGTAGCGCATGTCAAGGTATGCACCATAGTTTATTGCATTTAGATTCGCGTCCTAATAATAATCGGCCGGTTTCGCAAACCAATGCAAATTCTAATAGAGTCGTTACTCAATTCAATAGGGATACTCGTCAACAAAATTGGTATTCGAATTTCTCTAGAACTAGGAACGCTCCGAACCCTCACCACGATACGCCGATCCCTAGTACTTCTCGTTCTCACTCCTCAAATGATGATTCTCCCACTGCGCAAGCGCCAAGTACACAAACTCAAAGCTTGAACTCCCTTTCACATAATAGCTCGCATACATTGTTAGCAACTGCTCAAGTTGTAATCTACGACTCTGATGGTAACCCTTGTGTAGCTAAAGCCATTTTGGATTCTGGTTCTCAGAGGAGCTTTATTTCTCGCGATTGTGTTCAGCGTTTAAATTTGGCTACCAGGAAACAAAACTTGCACATTTCAGGTATCTCAGCGCAAGATTCCGTTGTTTCAAAGGAATATACCAATTTGATTATTCACTCGAAAGTGAACCCTGACAAATGTTTTTCCATTTCATGCTCTGTGTTGGAAAATATAACAAAAACAATACCTCAGATTCCTATTAATCCCCGTAAATTGAAGATACCCCAAGAAATCTTGAATCACCTTGCAGATCCGTCTTTTTCCACTCCCTCTGTACCGGAAATTTTAGTGGGGGCAGATTTGTTTTACGCGTTACTTGCGCAGGGTTCTTTACATCTAGGTAAAGGTCTCCTTGTTCTCTTTAATAGTCATTTAGGATGGGTAATTGCAGGGGAAATACCCTCGTATGCTCAAGAAAATGAAAAACAAACTCTTTCGCAATCACAGTGTTTTTGCTCAACAGAGTCCTGTCGCGGCTCTGTAAATGGTTTATGACTGGATAAACCACCAACTCTAGACTCGCTTTTAAACAAATTTTGGAATCAGGAGGAAATTTCTGATTCAGAGCACTCTTCATGCTCACCCGAATGCGATTACGTCGAAAATCTCTTTTTATCTACTACTAAGATTTTGAAAAACGGTACTTATCAGGTAGACATGCCCCTGCGCACCCCCTTTGAATTTTCAAAGTTAGGCGATTCTTTTATTACTGCTCAACGAAGATTTCTCTCACTGGAAAAAATGCTCCACAACAACCCTGAATTGTTTATAGAATATAAAAGGTTTATTGATGAATATATTTCTCTAGGTCATGCCCAAGTGACACCCCTAGCTCTTACGCATACCCCCTCTCTTAGTTCTACCCAAGGGACAGTACCTTCACCGTCAAGTAGGCAAGGGTTTAATAAATATTTTGTTCCACATCTCTGCGTTGTCCGGCCTGACAGCGCATCCACCAGAATCAGGGTGGTATTCGATTTCTCGTGCAAGACATCGTCCTCTCTTTCTCTAAATTGTATATCGTGCAAAAGTTACACGGTACAGCCTGATCTGTATGACATTTTGTGTCGTTTTCGAGTTCCTGAATTTGTTTTAACTGCAGACATCAGACAAATATTCCGCCAGATTAAAACTAACCCTAATCAAAATTTCTTACAAAATATATTGTGGAGAAATTCTCCAAAAGAGTCTCTCCAATGCATCGAACTGCAAACGGTTTCCTTTGGGCAAACCTTTGCCCCTTTTTTAGCTTGTCGGGTCATCAAAGATATTGCCGACAAAAACACTCATCTCTCTTTAGCTTCAGAAGCCTTATTATCTCAAACATATATTGACGATATTCTTTCGGGTGCACAAACCCTCTCCGACTTGAAAACTCTTTATATGCAGCTTAACACAGCTTTAAATAACTCTGGTCTCAAATTGCATAAATGGCAATCCAACTCTACAGAATTTTTAAAAGATATCGCTAATACTAATGCATCAGGAAAAGATTTGAATTTAAATGAATCCGCATGCAAAATTTCAGGTCTTAAGTGGAATCCCTCGCTTGATGAATTTAGAATTCCAGTACCCTCAGTGTTAGATATCCACCCTCTTACGAAAAGAAAAGTTTTATCAGTAATTAGCTCATGTTTCGACCCATTACGTTTGGTAAACCCTATCATTGTAGCAGGTAAGGTTTTGATGCAGAAAATTTGGATGTCCCACCTTGACTGGGATATGCAAATCCTAGATGCATCCCTTTTAGAATTGTGGCAAGAATTTGTAAAAAATGTATTGCAATTAAAAAATTTGACTATCTCTAGGAATTTGTTCTTGAACAAAGAAATCTCCAACGTCGAGTTACACGGGTTCGCGGACGCCAGCACATTGGCATACGGAGCCGTTGTATATCTAAGGGTTCAATATTCAGATTTCACTATTTCTTGCTCTCTTGTCTCGGCAAAGTCTCGTGTGGCGCCTCTTAAGAAAACTATCACAATACCCCGGCTAGAACTTTGTGCTATGCTTCTACTCTCGAAATTAGTTATAAAAATCTCACAAATTTTTGAAAATAAAATTTCGTTCAATTCTATTAACCTTTGGACCGACTCCCTGATTGCTCTTTGTTGGATCGGAAGCCATTCAAGTAGGTGGACCACGTTTGTGTCCAACCGCGTATCCCAAATACATTCTCTTTCGCAAAAATTCCAGTGGCGTCACATTTCCTCTCAGAATAATGCAGCAGATCCCTTGTCTAGAGGAATGTTCAATTGTAAAGTCTGGAACACATGGTTTCATGGGCCAGAATTTTTACGAAACCCCAATTTAAATCTATCGCTTTTTGAAGCTACCCCCAACATTGTAAACCATCCCCCAGAAGAAAAGAAAATTGCTCTCACTATAGATACACAACAAATGAGTTTTTGGTCATCTCTTTTTTCGAAATTTTCTAATTTCTCAAAATTACAAAGGACAGTGGCGTACTTATTGCGCTTTTCGCACAATTTGAAGAATTCTGATAGGAAAATCGGACCGCTCTCGGTGTCTGAGCTGTCCTCGGCCCTTGAATTTATAATTAAAATTATTCAAAAAGAGCACTTCTACACTGAAATGAATGCCCTCTTGACAGATCGTCCCCTGAATAATAGTAAAATTCTTTCTTTTAAACCCTTTGTTGATAAGAGCGGTTTTATTCGTGTAGGAGGTAGGCTAACATTTGCAGACATTCCTGAATCACACAAGTACCCCATTTTGCTCCCCTCTCAGACTCATGTGGTTTCACTAATGCTTCACCAAGAACATGTTAGGTTAGGCCATGCAGGCGCACAAAATACACTCTCGAATTTCAGATTACGATTTTGGCCTTTAAATGGACTCAGAGAAGTTAAACGTATAATACACTCTTGTGTTACTTGTCATCGCTTTAACGCAATAGTAGCCGAACAAATCATGGCGGATCTCCCTAAGGATCGCGTCTGCGCAGCTCGTCCCTTCCAGAAAGTGGGCGTGGATTTCGCGGGACCCTTCATAATAAAATCCTCTAGGTTGCGGAAATCCCCACTTATTAAAGGTTATGTGGATCTTTTCATTTGTATGGTCACCAAGGCGGTGCACATTGAATTTGTAACCGGTTTATCTTCGGAAGCCTTTTTAGCTACCCTAAAAAGATTTCCAGACGTGGAAACCCCACTCGAGTTTTCAGTGATAATGGCACGAATTTTCTCGGCGCACGCAACAGTTTGAGAGAGCTTTATGATTTTTTTCAGTCTCAAAGTAATTACGACACGATTCGTGAGTTTTTGCAGCAAGGTTTTTGGAAACGGTGGACGGTAGACTATCTCCACAGATTACAGCAAAGACCTAAATGGTCACGTCCCTCAGCCAACCTAGAAGTTGATCAAGTGGTATTAATCAAAGGTGAAGATACACCCCCCTTAAAGTGGCCCTTAGCTCGTATTGTTGAGGTAATAAAAGGCAAAGATGGTAAGGTGCGGGTAGCACGTCTTAAAACTCATGATGGTGAGGTGACTAGACCTATTGCCAAGTTATGTCCTCTCCCTTCTGACTCTAAGGTAGATAATACTGCGTGAATTCACACTGGTGGAATTCACCGACTTTTCACACAGTTTAACACAGTTTTATTTCATATTATTTTTTAATTTTTTTTGTTGTTTCGACTTTCGATAATAAATAAACACTTGTTGTTAGGTTAAGTAATGACCCTAAAGTTTGGTTTGATCTCTTAGAGAGTCCTTTCACTCTGTCGCGCGGGCAGGATGTTGGAATTTACACTAATTCCAACTGTTCTAATTATATATTTCGAGACACCCTGTACATATGTATTGGCGTAGATGTCGCTGGATGTCTAGCAGTAACAAATCTCTGCGCGCGCAATTTCATTTTAAAAGAGATCAGTAGTAACTTTCGTCGGTAGCACACCGAATATATGTGTATCTACACGCTGTGACCACCCGATGTTCAAATTTAGTGTTTAGTTCAGTTTTTAGTCGCTCTACATCCAATCACAATTGCATCACTCGCACGTTGTTAATTCTCCCTGCTCTGTATTAAAACGTTCATCAGGTTTATGATATATTTTTTATTTTAGTGTGATAATTATTTCATGTTAATCGCCAAAATCACAGTGTTGCCAAATATTGGCAAGAACAATTTTTGTGGATAATTTTTCATATATTTATTTATTTTGTCTTATATGGTCTTTCTACTTTCTAAGTGGTATCATTAAAGATCAGTTGAAATTAAACTGACTTTTTATTGGTATTGTTCAACCTTTCGTGGTCAGCGGAGACAGGATAGTGCACTTAAATGTCAACAACCACCTAACCAAAAAATAATACAGTCCACTTAGCTTACTACCCGTCTTCGCTGCCCGACATGTATTTTACACAAATGGTCGAATTAATTCCAAATAATGCTGTAATCGTTATGGACAATGCCACTTATCATTCGTGATTAACAGAAAATCTTCCATCTACCTCTTGGAGAAAAGCTGATATTAGAAACTGGTTAATTTTAAAAGATATACCATTTGAAGATAATATGTTGAAAAAAGAACTTTTAAAGGTTGCTTCAGATCACAAGCTACAATTTAAAAAGTTTGTTATTGATGAAATAGCCAAGAATCCTGGGATAACAGTGCTTCGTTTGCCGCCATACCATTGTGAATTAAATGCGATAGAGTTATTATGGGCCCAAATGAAAGGTTATGTAGCTAGACATAGTAAAACATTTAAAATGAAAGATGTTCGTGAACTCATGAAGTATTAATTGACAAGAATAACTGAAGAGAACTGGAGAGATGCTGTGAATCATGTAATTAAAGAGGAAGAGAAAATGTGGGTTTTAGATAACCTCATAGAACAAACTATAGAACCGATAGTGATCTCTCTCGACGAGTCTTCGGATGATTCTTGTATGGCCAGCGAAGAGGATGATGCAATAGATTGAATTTTATATTTCCTATAGATGGTATGTGTACTTTACTTAATATACATTAATTCATTGTCAATAAATTTGAATGATGAGAATTAAACTATATTTTCTTTAATTCATTTAATTTAATAAAAATGAAAATGTAACTTGTTAATAGGCCTAAACGAATGAATTTTATTTCAACTGTAATATTGACCGAATCTAATTAAATAAGCAAAATGAACTAATATCGTAATCTCCGCCACTGCCGCACTGTTTGTCCTTTTGCTGGCATTGTTCAGTTTAATTACCATATTGTATTTTGAGCTGAAACAGGGATGTACAAATAACCAATACAGACACCTACTTGTTTTGCATTAGAATTTTAGTATTTACTTGTAAAATTCTTAGGATCACTCTGTAAGAGATAATTTTCTATTTGAATATTTAATGTGGCTACTGTGCTGTCAGACATTAAGAAATAGACTATAAATGTAAACAATATAATTTGTGTATCAAGTAAAAGGGAAGGACGATGAGGTTGCGAGAGGCCGGTGGTCTTCGACAAACCATTCGATTTGGAAACATAGCATAAGAGATTGTTCTACGTTTTATGATGAATATAGTTATTGAATATAATAGGATTTTATTATTTCTTACACGAAGAAATGTCATATGTTATATTCGTATTCAAAATGACATTTCGTAACAAATTTAGCCGTACAATAAATTTAAGTTGATATCTAGTGACAGGCTTAAAAACACATTACAGTCATCTCTTTTGTACACAAATGCTTGAAAGGGTATCTGTGGTACAATATGAAAGGCATATCCTTCTATGCAGCTGCTATATTATAAAGAATGCAACATAACCTATACAAAGATCGTCAAGGAGGTCAAGAGAAATAGTAGACAACATAAGTGCACGTTGATTGAACTTATTTTGTAACCTTCAGTTATTCATTGGCGTACACTGTAACATATTATATTTACATTGATTAATTATTATCTAATTTACGTTTCCAAAATCATGTTTTCATGATCTGGTTTTATTGAAAATGACTGTCTCGACCCTTACTTCGTGGAATATGCTCATATTAGTGTTTTTATACTTAAAAACTCCTTTTGAACTCAGTTTCATTAGTTTAACTTGTATGTAAAGCTTCCAAATTAAATTTCACTCACTGTTGGATGTGTCAATAATAATCTCTACTTTTTTATTCCGTATTTATTTTTTATTTTTCAGCATCAAAGTGGATACATTCCAGTCACCGCAAAAGAAAAGGGGATTTTTTAATTCGAATTACTTAATTTTGTATGTTTGGATAAGTTCAAATGTTCATAGAAGCTTATTTTCTTATTAAATTGGTTTAAACAAGTTGACAACTACATAATGAAATACAGTTCTTCACAACATTAGTCGATTGACCTGTAAATTAAAGAGGAAATTAACGAAATTATGATTTCAACGTATTAACTTATGTGTATTGACTATTGAGACCTCTAAACACTTTTTCCGAATTAAACTCTACTGAGATTCATTGATTACTCAATGATATCCTTTAGTTTTAATTTGGGCTCATATCGAAATATTAACCACAAAATATTCGTAGCTACACCATTGAGTTGATGATTAACACACACTACATCGTTCTCCGATATAATTTGCTGAGTAAAAAATAAACCATACATAGACAAAGTAGGTATTGTTACGAAATCTGAGAAAAGCTGACATCGAAGAAGACGTGATTCTGGGAATTGACGTTATGAATCTACGTGGTTTCCAATTGGACTTTAGAAACAGAACCATTAAAGTGGTTTCCGAAAAGATATTTCTTCATCCGTATGAAAGCAGAACGGTGTTGGAAGCTGTCCAGGAAGATACCGTTCTACCTGCACGAAGCGTTACCATGATTGTAGTGCGGCAACAAGGAATCATGGAGGAAGGTATACCGGTTATGAAGTTGGCAGAGGAGTCTAATGTGAAAAGTATTGGTTACGTCGGCGAAGGAGATCCCAGTACGTGTCATAAACATGAACGATTACTCAATTACCATCGAGAAGGTAACCAGGATTGGATCCCGCGTAGCAGTAGCGTCCATAGTTAGTCAAACATCGACAACTCCAATAACAGATTTGAATAGATGTTATCAGTAGCTGGTTAATCCTTGAATCGAGCTGAGAAAAGGAAAATGAGATAATTTCTCTTGCAGTATCGAGACCTATTCGTACCAAAAAGAGGGAAAACTGGTAGAGCATCAGCCGTCAAATACAAAATCGATACTGGTGATGCAAAGTCAGTTAGACAATCATCTCAAAGACTACCACGAGCGAAGAGAGAGGAAGCTGAAAAAATAATTCGAGATATAGAAGAAGACAAAGTAATAAAACTAACTAACCCATGGGTGTTTTCAGTAGTACTCGTCAAGAAAAAGGACGGAAATACGAAATTCTGTGTGGACTATCGCCAGCTAAACAGCGTAAAGAATAAAGAGAGCCATCCGCTGCCTTGAATTCTTGAATCGACGATACGCTAGACACTTTATCTGGCAGCAAACTCTTTTTCACATTGGACCTGAAGTCTGGATATTGGCAAGTAGAAATGGACCCAGAAGACAACGAGAAAACTGCTTTTACTACCGGATCCGGATTATGGCAATTCAACGTCATGCGATTCGGGCTCTGTAGTGCGCCTGCAACATTTGAAGCACTCATGGAAAATGTCTTGAGAGGGTTATCTTGGAAAACATGCCTGGTCTATTTTGACGACATCGTAGTACTGGGGAAGACATCCGAGGATCACATGAAGAATTTGGAAGATGTATTCAGACGACTTCAAACTGCGCAGCCCATGTTAAACCCGAACAAATGCCAGCTATTTTAGAACCGAGACAACTATCTGGGTCTTATAGTGAGCAATGAAGGAGAGGCTGTGGATCTAGATAAAATTGCTTCCATTCAGCAATGGCCGCAACCAATCGACAAACATAAACTTTCCTTAGACTTTGCACATAGTATCGAATATTCATAAGGAAGTTTCGAGATATTGCCGAGCCACTAACTCGACTGACAGAAGAAGCAAGAATACTTTCAAGAATACATTCAAACGGCTTTTGAAATCTTGAAGAAACATTTAACCACGGATACCCATTACCAGAGGGAGACTTGACATTCTTGACACTGACAAGGAGGACAGGAAAGCACTTTTACCAGTATCTCTACGGAAGATCCAGACTAATGATGCAGCACTCAAGATATTGATGCAGTTCAAGACTCCTGAGGGACAGATAACTAGATGGATTTAACTACTTCAAGAGCACGATTTCAGCATCTAGTATCGAGCTGGTGTCCCTGAAATGCCGACTCCATTACTAGACGGCCGTGCCCAGGAGACTGTTCCCACTGCAACAACAGTGTAGCTTCAAGAACTACAGTAGTAAACGAAGAACGGTCATTCACCAGGATCAGAGAAAATCAGGAGAATTATCCTCACCTAAAGATCATCCGTCAATGGAAGAAAGAAAATCGGTGGCCTACCTGGCAAGAAGTGTCAAGATTTTTACCGACACTCAAAGCATCTTGGGCTCAGTGGGATTCCCTTGTCCTGGAAGAAAATCTGTTGAAAATAGTCCTTGAAAACGATGATGGTTCCGAGCTCAGAAGACGGATAGTTATCCCAAGAACGAGAGTAGCCGAGGTACTGAGAAATTTTCACGACAGTCCATCGAGACATCATCTGGAATTGAAGAAAACCCTTCAGCAAGTCCGTGAAAGGTTTTATTGGATGAACAGCTCTAGCGATGTGATGGACTGGTGCAAGAAACGTACGACTTGTGCTACGAGTAATGAACCACATCGCAAGAGAAAGGCACCCATGAAATAATATAATGTTGGAAGCCCTTTCGAAAGGACGGTTTTAGATATTGCTAGACCATTTCCTACGACAGAAAATTATGGTAAATACATTCTGGTGTAATGGATTATTTCACAAATTGGGTGGAAATTTACGCGATCTCAAATCAAGAGGCCACAACTGTCACGGATGTATTGGTGAAATAATTTATCAGCCGATCAGGGAAGATATTTTGGGAGCCACTTATTTCAGGAAATTTGTGACAAGCTGGGAATTAAGAAGACCAGGACAACAGCGTTGAATCCACCGTCAGATGGAATGGTGGAGAGAATGAACAGGACTATTGGAAAATACCTATCTAAAGTAGTTTCCAGCCACCAGAGAGATTGGGACCAGTATCTTTTCCTATTGGCGTTGGCTTATCGATCTACCATCAATGAGTCCACGGATGAAACACCTGCGAAAATACTGTTTGGACGTAAAATGAGGCTTCCTTGTGAACTGGAATTTGCCTGGTGGCCTGGCGAATATCTAAGAGAAGATTACGTGATGCAATTGAGAAGAAGGATGGACGATGTGCACGACGTGGTTCCAACAAATCTTCAAGTTGCCAGCGATAGAATGAAAATCGGCAAGACACGTAGGACATAGAAGATAGTTTCAAAGAAGGGGAAAAAGTATGGTTACACAACCTGATGGTAAGAAAAGGTTTTCCTCCAAAATTAGAGAAATCATAGGAAGGTCCGTACTTAATCAAGAAGAGGATAAATGACGTCATCTATTGCATAAGCACGATCTCCAATAGAAAACCAAGGTAGTCCACCAAAACAGACTAGCACCATTCGAAGGAGACCATGACCTAGAGGAAGGAGTGAACCATATCCGACAAGAGCCTGACCCTGCCTTCGAAGAATTTATGGCCGCATACGGAGGTACCGGGTAAGCTACATATGGAGTCACTACACAACAATGACAAGGTTTGTTCACGACCCCGGAAGATTATTAACTGGCACACAACATCCACGCACGAGGTTTGGCAACCGTCTTTCGAAAGAAGTTTGGGCAATTAGAAAAACTTGAAGATCAGAGTCCACCTCATGGCAAGACACACAATTTGCGGTACGGTACGTCTTTACCTGGTAACCAAGAACGAATTTTAAGATCGATAAATGTGATGTGTGTGAGGAAGTGCTACGAAGCATTCAAGATCATGTGGTAGAATCCAACGTGAAGAAACTAGTAATACCTAGGATAGAGAGGAACAAGTTGGATTGGCGAGTCATCAGAAACATGATAGAGGAGATCTTCCAAGATCCGGTGTCCAGTGTCGACATATTATTTTTGTAGCTATACCCTCGTTACCGGTACCTGATGAAGACGGTGTCGTGTTATTTCCATGTGACCGGAAAGTGTAGAAATGGGTCCAGTTGCCGATATAATCATCCAGTCTCAGCTACACAGAAGTCCCAGGACAAACTTTCTTTGAAGGAGGGGATAATGTTACCAATTCGCACACTGGTGTAGTCCCTAGAGCCGGCCCTGTCTAATCCAATGTTATCGAAAGTTCAATTTTAGACGAGAGCGTACGGATCTCTAGGAAGGTCATTTTTATCTGTGAACTGAATTCTAGAAATCCCAATGTTCGAGAAAGGGGTTTTGGTATAAAAGGCGAGTACCTGCGGGCCGTGAGTTGAGTTTACATTTTAATCAAGTCGTGAGTAGAACAGTGAGTAAATTAGTAGAACAAGAGAACAGTATATTTAATATAAACTAGTTGAATAGTTAAGTGTGTACATAAATTAAGTATAGGTGAATATAATAATAATAATAATTTATTCAGACAAAAGTACACTACAGAAATACAATATAATAAAAATTACACACATGCAGTATTAGAAAATCAACTCTCCTAATATGTTCCCATAAAGGCAAAGCCTGTCCATGGGGTAGTGTATGGTATATAATAATAATAATGTTCATTATTATGTATAATGTAGTGACAATATATAATGTAATTATTACAGTCTTACAATGGAAATTACAAAAATTGATTTACATTAAAATACATAAATTTAACAGCTGATCAATTTTTAGAATTTAACACAATTTAAAAATAAAAAGTTACATCACAAAAGAGTGAAAACTTACGGCACAATCAAATTACGTACTTCTGTTCTACTGAGGGATAGCAAGAATATTTTAACACTTTTTTTAAATTTGTGAATTTGATTTATCTGTCTTATTTCTAATGGCAAGAAATTATATGATCTGTTAGAGAGATAATCATACCCCCTTTGTCCAATTGTTTTATTGGCTTGAGTAGACTTTAACAATAGATTGCATTTTTGTCGTGTGTTATAGTTGTGATGTAGATATATATATATATATATATATATATATATATATATATATATATATATATATTGTTCCGTGTTTATATACTACTGACTTGTAAAAATATATCTGTCTGATATCTAGCTCGTTAAATTTGCGATATAAAATATCGGTTGGGTACAGTCTGGGTCTATATAGAATTATTTTCAAAAAACGCTTCTGTAAATTTTCAAGCTTCCTCAAATAAGTGTCTGCAAGCCCCCCTTACCTATAAATCCATATGACAGGTGGGATTCCACTAATGCAGACTAAACGATTTTTAATTGGTGGAGCTCTAATATTTTTTGTAAGTATTTAAATCTATTGAGTAAACTTCTTAGTGTTGTTGCAACATTGTCGATGTGTTTATTCCACCTTAGATACATATCTATTGTTATTCCCAAATATTTGGTAGAGTCTTTTGAGAGTATCGTAATCTTTTCCTGATTATTTATTATTTGCAAGGAATCATAGGAAGGAAGAGTATCTGAGTAACAGCTGAAGGTGATAAACTATGTTTTCTTATAATCTATAGTCAAATATCTTTGATTAAAACAGTCTATTATCTCCTTCATGTCTCCTACTGCTTTTTTTATTCATTCCAATCACGGCGTGTATACAAGATGACTGTGTCATATGCAAAACTGCTTATAATCCCCGTACTTGTACGATTAACAATTGCGTTCATGTATATTATAAACAAAATCGGTCCCAGTACTGTTCCTTGATGTACTCCATATGCGATTTTCTTTTCAGAACTAATAATATCATTTATTAAAACATACTGTTTCCTATTTTCCAAATAGCTATTCATTAATTTATACGAAGTACCTCTGAAGCCCATGTTCTCTAAGACCCTCATAAGATGTGTGTGATTCACAATGTCGAAGGCCTTAGCAAGATCGAGAAACACACACATTGAATGCAGTCCCTTATCGAGATTCTGATGTAGTCTGGACGTCAAAAAGTAAACAGCTCCCTGCATCGATAGTTTCTCCCGAAAACCAAATTGATTATCTGATAAGACACTGTGTTTATTCAGGTAACTTAATATTCTTGCTTTTAAGAGTTTTTCAAAAACTTTCGCGAAATTTGTTATTAATGAAATAGGCCGATAGTTGGATATTATTTGTCTATCGCCATTTTTGAACAACGGTTTATTTATACTAACCTTCAGTACAGAGGGCACAGTCCCTCTTCAATAATTTCATTAAATAAGAACGCTATCGGCGATGCTATTTCCTCATTGACATTTTGCACCAACTCTGCCCTTATCATATCAAAGCCAGGTGTTTGTTTGATCTAAGTGTTTTTATGGTATCAATAACTTCGATTTTATTTGTGGGGGATAGAAATATAGAGGAGCACAAATGCTAAGAGGGTAAGGGAGGATTTTTCGGTACAGTAATTTTCTCGGCCAATTTACTTCCAACTGTTGCGTAATGTTTACTGAAGATTTCTATGATCTCTTCCGTTTCTTTTATTACTTCCCCATTTTCGTTCAAAATTTTATTGATGCAATGATGTGTGTTTGCTTCAAATATCTCACCAACAGTGTTCCATAAGTGTTTAGTATCGTTATCTTTGTTTATTTTTTCTTTGTAGTATTAGTTTTTTGTAGTTTTTAGTAATTTATTAAGATGATTCATATAAGTGATAAATTCCTGCTTTAAATTTTCATTTTGTATGTCAGCTCTGTATTTATGATAGAGTTTATCTCTAGTCCCGATAGACTTTATTAGACCTTTTGTAATCCATGGATTTCGCATTGTTTTTTTATGATTCAATTTGATTGTGAGAGTATTTTTATTTACAATTTCATTGAACTTGCTGAGGAAATACTCAAAACATTCATCAGCACTGTTTATGGATTGAAGTTCTGACCAATCATAATTTTTTAGGTCGTTTTTTATGTTTGTATAATTATGAACTTTCTTAAGGGTTATTTTATTTGGGGTGTTGGTATTTGCTTTTCCTATTTCCACAGCGATAACTGTCATGTAGTGATCAGTGATTCTTGTTTTAATTACGGTTGCAATCGTATCGTTTCTTTCCACTTTTTTCCGAAGCAAAATATGATCCAAACATGTACCACTGTCAGGTCTCGTATCCGTGTTTATATACGAATGGAAACCGTTCTCATACACGTCATTTAAGTAGTCAATTGCATCGTCACTATCTTCCATAATATTAATATTAAAATCACCGGCGAGTATATTAAAATCAGAATTTTCAGCGGAAAGTTGTGCCAAATATTGTTTAAAATCTTTTATAAATGTTTTGGCTTCGATATCATGCGACCTGTATAAAGCAGAAATAATTATTTTATATACACTGTATAAATAAATGTAAAGTAAGTTGATATACCGTGTGCATGAATTTATCCCACCAATCGTGATAAAAACTGTTTAAATAAATCAGAAAAAAATAGAACGTGAAGTTAAGACCAATAGAAGAAATCATTGAAGGACGACTGAAATGGTTCTGTCACGTACAGCGTATAGCCAAAGCAGGTACTTGAAGCAGAATTTAAGAAGTTTAGAGAAATATTCAGAACATGGTTAGAGGATGTTATAGCAACAGTAAGTAAAAGAAGCGTGTAATAGGAAGAGATAAAAAGGCTAACGCAGGACAAAAATAAGTGGAGAAGAATACCGAACCTTTGGAGGTTTAGTAGATCATGAAAATTATCCTTCAGTAAACACGAAGAAGACCAACTGGTCAACTGAGACGTACCACCGCGCATCAAGATAGGCACTTCAGACAACTAGCTCTACGAGGCCGTTTTGCTTATGGTAGCCAATCACCACTTCGGTGTAATACAGCTGGGCGTTATGTTGACGATGTCCTACGAACCACTTTACTGCCTTATCTAAATGGGCGTCCACAAGTCCTTTTGAGCAAGATAACGTCACATAATGCACGTCGAACTATGGAGTTTCTCCAAGATGCAGGCGTTAATGTTTTGCCGTGACCACTCCGGTCACCAGATTTGAATCCCATTGAACATGTGTGAGGTATTATGGGGAGGAGACTGTTCAATATGCACCACCCTCCACAGACTAGTTAGCGACTAGATGTCGACTTGAACAGACGTGTCTGTACAAAGCAAGATTTACAAAGCGAACTACCTGCTAAGGCTGCGTTTCTTAACGCGTTTCAATATTTATAAAAGTTGTGTTCCTCAACACAACCGAATATTGTTGAAGCGTTTTTAGGATTTCACTCTTTTATGTTTGAAATAAATAAACTGTTTATTATTTTTGAAAACACAGCGATCCAACGAAAATAAGAAGACTACGATAAAAAATTTCAAGCGTGAAACGTGCGTTATAAAATTAGGCCAGGCACTGGACACAACAGATACTATAAAAGGTAAGTTAAATACTAATATTGACTTTTTAGCGCCAGTGAAGAAACAGGAAGCACCGAAGATGGACGAATCCAAATGCAATTCTTCTCTGGAGATGAAGAAGAGAAAAATGGAGCTCGAACACGAGAACCAGGAGCTGAAAAAAAAGCTTATCGAATCTCAAGCGACGCTCACCGAAGCTTAAGCGACGATCTGCAGATTTGAGAAAACCGTCAACGCACTGACGAATGACTTCGCCGAAGCAAGGAAGGAAAACCGCCAATTCCAAAAAGAAATGAGGGCGTCCCAAGCACAATTGATGAACCAGTTGACAAGCCAACTAAGTAAAGAAAGAAGCAGAAGCCCGATAAATCCAAGGAGAAATACATCCAACGGACCAACCCAGATCAGCCAAGCAGCAATGATGTCAACGAAACGACAGGAAGAGAAGCGATGGAAACCACCATACAAGAAGAAGACGATTTCTCTCTACCCCTGAGAGAAATCCAACGCCAGCAGAGAGCAGAAAAGAAAAATGAAAAAGAGGCCCATGTTCCAACCCAGGCAGAGAAGACACAACCAACAAAAGAAAAGAGGCCACCGCCGATAATACTAAAGACGACGAAGGACTTCCCGAGGATAAGGATAGAAGCCCAAGCAAGAGGAGTCAACATGAAGACCTCCTACAACGAGAGACTGGGGATCAAGATAATCCTAGAAAAAACTGATGACTACAGGAAACTAAGTAAGTATCTAGAAGAATTTCAAGGCCAAGGTGTAAACTGGTACACTTTCACCGACCCAGAAGCCAAGGAATATCCACAGACGAAGACGTCAAAGACATCAAAGATGACCTATAGGGACAAGAAAAAATGAAGAAAGCGGAGTTCATCCTCAGCGCCAAAGTGAGACAAGAAAACCCTAGAAGAAGCAACAGGCCAATGCAGTGCTACAACTGCCAAGGCTACCATCACGAAGAGTCGATCTGCCACATGGACACAAGATGTGTCAAATACGGTGAAATTCACCAAGGAGTACCACAGGGAGCAATCCCCTCCTCGGTGCTCTACAACATCTACACGTCGTACATTCCAAGACATACATCACCATGATGGCTCTCTACGCAGACGACACTGCCATCGCAACTAGAAGCACCCAGCCAGCGATGGTAACGAGAAGACTACAAGAAGCCATGGACCGAATCGACGACTGGTCTACGAAGTGGAAGATCAGCCTCAACGCAGAGAACACCCAAGCCGTATTCTTCAAAAAGAACAGGAAGAGACCCGAAGACAAAGCACCAAAGCGATGTACTTGGGAGTCATCCTAGACCAAGGACTAACGTTCAAAGACCACGTCGACTACCTGGTTGACAAGATAAAAAAGGCAAGAGGGCGAATGAGAGGACTCATCGGAAGAAAATCCAAACTGGAAGTGAAGACCAAGCTTCGACTCATCAAGGCCATCCTCATCCCCATCATGTTGTGTGGATGTATAGCATGGGGGTACACTGCAGAGAGTCACCGAAGGAAGCTCCAAGCCCAGCAGAACATCAGCCCGAGGCAAGCAGCGAACGCCCCTTGGTACATCAGGAACCAGCAGATCTACCGAGAGTTGGACCAAGAGCACATTGAGAACATCATGGAAGAGACAGCCAGGAGAGGATTCGAAAAACTGAAGATCCACCCCAACATCCAGATGAGGGAGTTGACGAACTATACCAAAGAAGACTACGCCAGGCATTCACGGCCAAGAAAACAGCTGGACTGCGTCCAGCTATGAATACCAAGAAGCACAAAACAAAGGAAGAAGAGGGACCACCTATTAGAGGGCCTGCTCATTAACAGAAAGATGAGCAGGATCTCGAGTAGGGACAGCTTTAGCAAGTGGATCCACTCTTTAAGGTCGTTCTTAGACGTAGTAAGCCGTCTAAGAATTTGCTCCTTTTAGAGGCCTCGAAACACACACACTCAACGCGAACGACGAGAAAAAGAAGCCAAAGAAGGAGCAAAGTGCATTACACTACCCTGAAGAAAAGAAGAGGACAACCAAACACTTTCACAAAAACCCAGGTAAGAAGAATTGAGGAGTCATCAACAGCGACGAATGAGTTGGGGGGTTGTGGAATGACCTTCCCGGAATGCAACGTTCTTTGATGGATGCATTATGGAAGGGGCGGGTTTAGACAGAGGTGTATGTGTGGCCTCCACAGACTCTGACGCAGTTAATCCACGTAGTTCAAATTGCTCTGAACGAGGAGCCACTAGCAGACATAGACCACCTCCTTTTGTCGATGGCTAGACGTGTACAGGAGTGTATTCAGCTACGGGGCGTTATTAATTTAGTTAGAACATGTTATTAAAATTTCTTGCAAATTTTATTCTTGGTAAAAGTCTATCACATTACCAAAAAATGAAGATCGATAAATTCCTTCTGGGTGTAATGTCACTGTGTTTATTATAGGCGAATAAATGAATAGCCATATTGTATAAATTAAGCCTATATCTACATATTTATAATACGTAACTTTAAGGACATCTGGCTTTATATATTACATTCATCCACTCCCCTAAATTTCTCAATTTCGTGCTGGTGCCCTATAATTTTATTATTCTATAAAAATTTGCGAGGCCGGAAACGAAAATATTCTGGAAACAACACATAAAATGATGAAAATTTCTCATTTAGGCAAATGGAGTGAAGCTGTTTATTTTCGGAAGAGATATGGATTATTTTCAAAGTCAATGGAAAAACGGAAACTAGCGAAGAGCTTAATTGCGCGAAAATACACTGTCGCGCATTAACCCATTTTTTGGTGAGTGATTTTATCGAAATTTTCGAAGACGGGGATATTTTTTATTAAATTTAATAAATGAAAGAATAAGCGTAGTAAATTATGTGACAAAACAGCAGATATTCAGAGGGAATTATGTTGATTGTAATGTTAAGGAAACACCCTATACGGTGTCAAAAAATTACCGGGAATCGGTCAATGGAACACAAAATATGCGGTATTCATTCAAATTTATTGTATCACTTTCCCAAATTATATAAATAATATTTTCATGAAAATATCTTTTAAACGTATTTTCAGAAATCTGCGGATGACTTTCTATCCGATCCTATACTACTTTTCAAATCTAGGCGACCTAAGACAAAAAAATTCTGTTCTGTATTTTGAAGCCTACACGTGATAAAAAAACAAGACATGTTGTAGAACAGCCATGTCAAACTCAAAGTCACTGGTTGGCCAAAAGCATGAAGACCATAGACTAGGTGGGCCGCAAAACCTAATCATAAAGAAGACAAACTACTGAAAATCTTAACGAAAAAAAGTACTATTATATTAGAAGTATATTTATTAAATTTCCAATAAAAAGGACATTACAAAAACTTACAAACATTAACTTCTTTTGCCAGATATTTGACATCTTTTGTCTTTAATTAAGTTGTCTATTTGTGGCGTGAATTTATCGGCGGAAATAACTTTTAAAACTGCGTCCAAGTGTGCGTCCGTCAATCGCGATCTTGCGAGAGATTTGTTTCCTTTCATCAAAGAAAATAATTGTTCACACTTATAGGTACTTCCAAACATTGACAGGATTTTACAGGCAAGTTCTCTCATTTCTTGGTATTGAAAAGGCAAGTACTTATAAAATTCGAATGTACCAACACTATCAAAATTTTTTTTTAAATGGGTTTGACACTGAATCTCAATCACTTCCATCTGCAAGTGAGAGGGAACTTTATCAATATCTATAGTGAAAAGACCAGTAAATAAAGAAAAATTGTTTTCTTGGGACTTAAAATCCTGAAAACGCTTTTCAAATTCTGACAGAAGGCTTCCCATTTTCTCTGTATACATTTAGTATGATATTGGGCCACTTGTACTTTCCTGATACGCCTTGCAAGTCGGAAAATGTGACAGATTATCCACCGCTAACTGGTTTTTCCACAGCATCATCTTACACTTGAAAGCTTTAACATGATCATGCATATCTGTTATAACTTGACGTGGTCCTTGCAATTTCGTATTTAAGTCCGACAAGTATTTTGTGATGTCTACCATAAATGAAAGATCTTGTAAAAAAGGTACGTCGGATAATAAGCTAACATCTTGTTCTTTCACTTCCATGAAAAGGCGTATTTCTTCTTTGAGTTTCCAAAACCGATCAAGAACCATAGAACACGAAAGCCATCGCACTTCTGCATAATAAGGTAAACCAGTGTACTCACTTTCTAAATCACGTAAAAACGCAGAAAACTGTCGCTGATTCAAGCCACGTGACCTTATGAAGTTTATCATTTTTTTCACTGACTTTAAATCGCTTTCCAACTTGATCACTTTTGAGCATAAAACTTCTTGGTGGATTATGCAATGAACATGATGAAAATCTGGTTTGTCACTGCCCGTTTCTCTGATATTTGTTTGTAATATTTTAATAAAGCCATTATTTACTCCAGTCATTGAAGGAGCTCCGTCTGTTGCAACGGAATACAGTTTTGACAAATCTAAATTGTACTTTTGGAGAAATCCATAAACAGCATTGAAAATATCCTCCCCAGTTGTTGTATCATGCAATGGTACTAATTCCAGTAATTCTTCATAAACGTTGATATCTCTATCAACAGCGAGTTGCGCCACACCACACAAATCTGTACTTTCGTCACAGGCAATAGAAAATGTAATGAAAGAGTCTGATTTTGTTTTTATCTGTTCGCTTATATTGGCAGCCAACTCGGTAACTCTTTCAGCGACAGTATTCCGGGACCAGGATATATTTTGAAAAGCCTTCACGCTCCCGGGACTTACTATTTCCGCGGCCTTTACAAGGCACTCTTTTATAAATTCACCTTCAACAAATGGTTTTGAGTGTTTTGCGATCAACTTCGACAGTACGTAGCTCGCTTGAACGGCAGATTAATTTTCTTGCTTTAGACGTGTAAACATAGGCTGTTGATCTTTTAACCGTGATTTTAACTCTTTTAACTTTTCGTTTCTAATCATGCCTGTATACTTGTCAAACTTAGTTTTATGACTATCATAGTGACGTTTTATATTATATAATTTTGGGACACCGACTGTACTGTTACAAATCAAGCAAATAATTTTGTCTTTCACTTCACAGCAAAAAAACTCTAATTCCCACTTTTCTTGAAAGATACGATGCTTATCTCCAAGTTTCCTCTTACTTCCACTCGGTTTTGAAACAGACATGTTAAAAACTTTATCCGAAATAAATAACAATAAGTACTGTTACGTGTTGTAACAATAAGTACGCAACTAAACTCTCAATTCTATCGCAACTGACTCATAACTGACTGAACAACTGATAACTGAACTCAATCGAGCGGTATTGGCTTATATACGGATTGTGATTTCTCGACAGTTCTTTCCAGAATGTTCAGGTAGCGTCATCTGTGTTCTCGCGTGATAGAACTTTCCGGAACAAGCCAGGCTTTTAGGTTGAGCGCGCATCTTAGTTCATCATCACAGTACTTTATTTTCGGTTTTAACAGGCTCGCGGGCCGCATTACATGGCTGTTTTCAAAATTGATTCGGGGCCGCAGGAAAATGCTCAGTGGGCCGCATGCGGCCCGCGGGCCGCATGTTTGACATGGCTGTTGTAGAAGATCTAGTGAACCTAATTCATCTTTTTGGAGTGCCAAATCGTAAAGTAAGCAACAGAAGAACAGCATTTACCGCCACCTGATTCAATGAGTCCTGTAACGCGTGTGGCATTAAACACGTTATTAATGCAGTAGCTACGCCAAGAGCTAATATGCAAAATATACAATAAAACAATAGATAGACAATGAACAACTTCAGCCGTAGAGAAGGAACGGAATGGGAGAACTCGGCGCAGACAATTCGGCGCGTGCCAACTCGTCGCAGAAATTATTTAATTATTCTAATGCATAGAAAAAAAATTAACGCCGAATTTTTAAAAGAAAAATTCAAAATCAATACAAAATTATCACAACTACCTTGAAAATTTCAACAAGAAAACTACCCGATACTTCTGAGAACAAAAAAGTCTTCTGAGGTATTTTAGAATTTATTTAATCAATGATAAACGAAGTTGATGTACCCGTATTTACAAATTTATTGCGTAAAGTTAAAATTGTGGGCGACGCCCCGTAAGTATGATAATACATTTGACCTATCATAATTTTTCTGTTAAATATGCGTTTATCAGCGTTTACGATTTTTTTCAATATTTGTGGGGGTGGCCGTCTTGCTACACATTGTTCATAGAATGTGTACTTGTTTTTCTGAATTTACTTTTAAGAATTTATAAATTTTCATATCGTTGGATGGTCGGCACCCAATTCTGCTTGTAATCGTCGGTGAGCAACCTCAGCGGGATTATTGGTTCGGTGTTCCCTATTCAAGACCATTTAGTAAAGATTTCATATCTCTGGAGGAAATGAGGATATGCGCCGACCATTTCCTCTTTTATTAACTCGACCTTCGTAAAAAAGAGAAAATTATGAACTCGCTCAGAATTTAATAATTTTGAATAGATATTCTCACCTAGATAATTATTCTCAAACCAGTCAAGAAGTAGATAAATAATATTTTCTGGTAGGTCGTCAGCCAACAAATCAAACGTTGTATCCAAATCGTGGAGGGGAATAAACGCCTAAGAGATGATCATTTTGACCTTCAACGCAAAATTGCCTGACCCCAATATTCTACTAAATAAATTTAACTACCTATTAGTCTTATTACTGGATATTCTACTTTCGAGAGTTGTCGCACCTATGAAGAAGTTGCTATCAGAGCCGTGACCAGGGGGGGGGGGGGGTGCAGGGGGGGAGCCACCCCCTCCAAAGCCCAGGAAGTTGGTTCCAAATCCAAACACAGTTGGCAACAAATAATATTTTTTTCGTTAATTTCTGTTCACTTTTTAAGTACTGTAAAATGGGGCTACTTGAAAACACCGGGGCGAATTGAAAAATTTTGCTTTTTCCAATTAAAACCGATGCTGCGCTCTGGCGGTCGAAATTTTAATCTCAAATTGAGTCTGCATCTAAGCCTACCATGCTTCTTAGTTGAGTTTATGTTGTGGTACTGGTTATTTACTCACTGTTATTTTGTTGTGCATCTCCAAAAAAAAGGTAAGAAGCTTGATTTTTTTTAAACTGCAAACTTCCTATTGTACAGAGATACCTAAAAAGACTGGAATATCTCCGTATTTTTTTCAAGAGTAGTTATATACCAGGCGATCGTTCTCTACCCTATAAGCCTTACTTTTCCTTCTTAATTGCCAGTGGCGTATCATTTTAGTTTTTTATCTAATTTCAAGGGCGACTTGAAAAATGGTGCGTATATACACAAGGAAACCGGGAAGTCGGAAATATCGGGATTATAGCGGATATATGTCGCTTTAGAAATGTATGCAGTCAGGTTTCACCAACAGACCTGGTGAAACCTGGCTGCAAACATTTCTAAAGCGACATAAAGAGGAGCTGACTAAAAGAATGTCTCAATAAATAAAATGAAATAGAGCCAAAGTTTGCCCTGATAGTATTAATACATATTTCGACTACTTATCAGAAAGTCTAAGAGATGTTCCATCCAACGCAATGGTAAATTACGATGGGATTAATTTTACGGACGATCCTGGCCGCGTGAAAGTCATCGTTCGTAGGACTTCTAAAAGAGCGGAGAAGGTAATGGATACATCTAAAACAGCTACTTCCGTCATGTTTGCTTGTGCAGCTTCAGGATTTATGCTTCTGGTCTACATAGTCTATAAGGCAGACTACTTATGGAGCATTTGGATGGAATTTGGACCAACCGGAGCCATATATAATCGCTCTCGTTCTGCATGGTTTGATACAAATATTTTTGAAGATTGGTTTAATAACATAGTATTGCCATATTTTCGATCGTTGCCACCGGGTCCTAAAGTTCTTATTGGAGATAATTTGGCAAGCCACATTTCGGCCAATGTTATTTCGAAATGTACGGAGAATGACATTCGTTTTGTGCTTTTGCTTCCTAACAGTACGCACCCTACGCAGCCATTAGATGTTAGCGTTTTTCGTCCAATTAAGATCGCTTGAAGAAATATACTTCAAGAATGGAAAAAACATAATAAAAGAACTGTAGGGAAAGAAGTATTCCCACGCTTATTAACACAGGCATTGAATAGACTTTCAGAGAGTATGGCAAAAATATTCAATCAGGCATTGAAGCGACCGGTCTATTACCAGTGAATAGAAATAAAATTTTATGCAAGCTACCAAAAACAGACAAGCAAAGAACGCAAGAACAAGATGCAATTGACGATTTACCAAAAGAAGTGTTTGAAAAATCTAGGTTTGGAGCACCAACCTCTGTTGGTAGGAAGAAAAAATTGTTTGTTGATGCAGGTAAAAGCATTTCACAGGAAGACCTACAGTTACCATCAACATCAGCGCCATTCTAACCAAATAGAAATAAAAGCACGAATAAAAAATTACGCCCAAGGTTATCATCTTCTTTCGAAAGTGACGTGGATGAAGAAGATTTAACCGTCGACAGCGACAAAGATCTGGACCCAGAACCGTTTTCCGACACCAATAAAATTGATGATAACATGTCACCTATGCAAGATTCATCTGTCTCGACAGATTTTAAACAAGGTGATTTCATTCACGTTGACGTGAAAACTGAAGCTGGTACCAATAAGCAATATGTGGCAAAAATAATAAATTGCGAGAAAAATGGATCTTATATATGCTCATTCTTAAGATTAAGTGATAAAATACCTAATGCATATGTTTTTCCCCGGCAGAAGACATCGGACTTGTCGAGCAAAAAGAAATTAAGCAAAAGCTTTTAGAATATGAAATATTACGACGAGGACCGCTAAAATTTAAAAATATGTGATCTTAATTATTAATTTGATTGTAAACTGTCGAACGAATTTGCGTTTATTTATTTTTTTGTAGTCTCTACTATACCAAAGAAGGTTTATTTTGTAGCATATTGTTTCTTATTTTTATAATAAGTATGACAATAAAGCCAATTTTGAAAAAAATGTTTTTTTGTGTGCAAAATAATGAAGAAATATAAAAAAATAATTTGTTTTGTATTGGACCTACAAAATCAGTTATTGCGAGTTTCATGTCGCCCCAATTGCGTTCCTACTAGCTACTATACAATGTAAAATAAAGGCAAATTTCAAGTCGTCCCAACATGGGGTGACTTGAAAAAAGACCTTCCATATTTTTTTCGTAGGGAGAGGAGGGAGGTACAACTTTTTTAAGCGTTGTGTCCAATAGCCACCACCCCAAAGTAATCTAAAATAATTTTTATTTGAATTAGAAAGGTAAATAAACGGCGGTAGGGTATCGAATATTCCAAAAATGGTACCAAGTTTTACGGTATGTATATTTTTGAACTGTTTTCGTTTATATTTCTTAAGTATGGTGTTTTTGTTCCAATTTTTCAAACAGGTATATTTTGTAAGTATTATAATCTAATAGTTTAAATTTGGATTTCTGAGATTTTGCTAGTGGGCTGCATTTTTAATATGTTAAATCCTATACTTGTTTATATTAATACATATACAAACATTTTGTTGGTTTTTTATCTTTTCGCCCCCCCCCCCCCAAAGTGTGCCTCGGTACGGCCCTTTGCTATTCATTTTTTTCACGAGCGGATGTAAAAATTGGATATTTCGAGTACTAAAAAAAGTAGAAGATCGTCGAGAAGCTGGTAAACGAAGTAGATGAATGGCGGTCTCCCCAGATCACAGATGGATCAATTTTTGCAAAAAGGAGATCAACGTATCTCTTACCAACGGGTCAATTTTTGCAAAAAGGAGATCAACAGATCCCTGTCCGAAGAGTCAATTTTTCAAACGAGGTCAACGGATCTCTGGTTTGTCAAGCTTTACGAGACGACGTATGGGTTGAAGAATCCCTGAACCTATTTTGACTTTGTTACATATCCGTATCTGCTGAGGACAGATTGGAGTTCATGATGGCCGAATGTAGAAAATTAGTCGAAGTTACTACCTGGAGGACCGAAATAGATCCTTGAGATGCCGGGTAAGTTTTATAGAAATTATTACAATTAATTATTTTTATTTCCGTATTTTTAAAGTACGCTAATGCGCATAGATTCGAAAAATAGAATAGTTCTTCGTAAGTTCCCAGTTTGTAGAATATATTAAAAATTAATTGAGAATTCTCATTGTACAAAGATTCGTTCAAAAATTCAAATCTCAGTAAAATTGTGATAACGTTAAAGGTGGATACTAATATACGTCTTGATATTCTTCTTTTCGAAAATCTACATCGCAGTTTAAAAAAATATTTGATAACCTCGCATTCCTTCATAAATTTCTATTAGAATTCTAAAACGATTTATCTCTCAGTTTTAGCGAATATTCCCATTTTCAGAGAATTTAAAGTGCCTCTTTATCATGATTACATTTTTAAGGGCTCAGTGCCAGCTGAAACGAGACTATTTTTTGGAAATAGTGCTTGGAACATTTGATCATGAGTAAAATATAAACTACATATTTACTAGATAGAAAAGACTTATAAGTTATATCAACTTAGAACAATTGACATTAAAACAAGAAAAAGGAAAATAAATGGAAGCGATAGTTGAATTTTACAATAACACAGTCTTCAAAAAAGGTTGTAGTTTTCGTTTGAAAGCTGGAAGTTGTTTTTGAAGTAATTTTCTCTACATAATCCTAATCATCTCTCAGAATTGCTCTATTACATAAAATTTTTGGCGTAACTAAAAGCGAAAAACACGTGAATAATTTTTTTCCCAAATACCGTCTGTGTCATCTCAAAGAAGCACTCTTATCCTTCAAAACCATTTTTCCAAATTTAAAGAACCTTTTTTAATCCAGATATCGTTAATTGAAGTTCAATGTGAACTTGTAGTCCAGTTACTCGGAATTTTCACCCCCGAACCCTTTCGGACTGAACCGTGGTGTTTTGAGAGAATAGGTTCTCGTATGTTCCATGGATTTCTTGTATTAGTGGGTGTTTGGAGTTGGCTCTTTAATTTATTGAATGGATGACAGAGAGTCTGTGCAGACAGCGATATCTTTATTTCCTGCGTTTAATAATTTGAAGGTCTGGAGAATTGCAAAGACTTCTGCGGAGAATATATTACAAGTTTCTTCGAGAGCAGTTGTATAGAGGTTATCGTTTAGTGAGGTGACCGCCCATCCTACTCTTTTGCTATTTTTGGAAGCACCTGCATATATAATTTTGTCAAACTTAAGTTCCAGTAACGAAGTGTCGATCTTTGGTATTGGCATTTGCCATGGACGAAAGGAGGATGTACGGAAAGGTTGAAGTCGATGTTGTGTAGGATAGGTTTTACAGTGTCGATGATGGTTGTGTTGATTTTGAGGGGTGATTTGATTCTTCGTTATGTACGTTTGGAATTAATTTATGTTATTGACGTCCCAGGTGAAGGGGAGGTTTGTTAGCCTCCACATATAAGATGTCGGCTGGGTTGGATTTAAAGTAGCCTAGGTATATGCGACGAGCTGTGTTGTTGATGGTGTTAAGCGTGTTTAGATGGGATTTTCAGAAAGGAGAGATAAATAATGCTTACGTAATCTATTTTTGATCTGATTACAGCTCGTTACACTCTGAGAAGTACTGTTTCGTCACTCTCCAATGATGACGGGATAATGTTTTCAGAATATTAGGCCTTTTGATACAGTTTACTTTCATTTCATGAATGTGTTGTTTGAAGTTGAGTTTGTTGCAAAACGTTAAGTCCAGAATTAGTGAGTTACTACAGACAGGGTGTTTCCATTGAGTTTCAGATAATTTTAGATTAAGAGGCAAAAAAGGTTAGTCCGATGTTGGAGGACCAGTTGCTGACATGGATTATTGCTGTTTGTAAGATGACGCAGGTTGATTCTGTGTTTTTTTACCGTGGCTATAGATGATTAGATCGTCAGCATGTATAGCAGTATGTTTTACTGGTAATTGGATGTTTTGAGAAGTATCGTTGGTAGCTAAGATAAAGAAAGTGGTGGTGCTGAGAATACAGCCTTGAGGCACTCCGTTATTTTGAGTGAAATATTTGGACGTGCAACCGTTCGTATTTATTTTAAAGGTTCGGAAGGTGAGAAAATTTTGAATGAAGGAGTAGATATTATTTGTCAATCCATTTTCTTTGAGTTTTTGAAGAATGGAGGATTTTGTATATTGTCAAATGCGCCTTCGATGTCGAAAAAGGCTGCTATTACTTCATGTTTTCGGGATAGGGCTTCAGTTATGTCAGTGTGTAAGAGGACAGGGTAATCCATGGTGGATCGGTTACTTGGGCTTTTTTAATTATGTGATATTTTTGGAGGTACCAGGTTAGTCGATTATTGACTATTTTCTCCATTATTTCACATGGGGAGCAGGTTAATGAGATTGGCCGGTAAGAATTTACATGAATGGAAGGTTGATCGGTTTTTTAATAAGTATTATAAGGGACTGACCTCAAATGTTGGGAAATTGGCCAGTTGACCTTTTTTATTGAATATATCCAATAATTTTGCGATAGATTGGGGTTTTTGAGGAATATAAAGGGAGTTTGATCGAATCCCGCGGCGGAGTTTTTACAGAATTTGAGAGCATTTACTAGTTCATATTTGGTGAGAGGTGAGTTAATAGCGGTGACGTCTTCCTCATTTTTTGGTGGAGAACGAGATGTATCTGTGTGTTCTATGATGGAGCTTGTAAATTAGTTTTCGAATTTTTGCCCAAGAAGACAATTTTTTCATTATTATTAACAATACGCCCTTCGTGTAGAATGACAGGTATTTCTTGGTGTATTTTATGTCCAATATTTGTGTTGTGGGGGTGTTTACTGTGAATGGTGATAAAGAAATTGGCAGGAGGCTTTTCTCTCTTTTTAATTATGTATTTAGCTCTGGCATTAAGTTTTTTGAAGTTAATTAGGTTTTAGATATTTTTAGCTCGACGATATCTGTTTAGAGCTCCCTCACTTTGATGGAATGACGTTTCGCATTCGCTATTCCACAGAGAATTCTTCAATGATTTGAGTAAAGATGAACTTATCATATGGCTTCTTTTGCAGCTGTGATCATACAGCTGTTAAATTTCTCAATGGTTTCGTCAATATTGTGTGTTGGATTGAATTTGGAAAGTATAGTTTCAGTACGGCGGGTAAATTGCGACCAATTTGCTTGAGATATGTTCTATTTCGTAAGGTTGGGAGTTAAATGTTCGACATTACTGGATATAAGTATAGGGAAATGGTTGCTATCGTATTAGTCATCTAATGTTTGCAATAATGGGGTGGGATAGGATTTCGGATCACTAAAGCTGAGATCAATAATTGAACGGAATATACTGGAGGATATGTTGAAGTGTGTGCTGGAACTGGTATTTAGGATAACTACGTTGTTGCTATTGAGGAAATTTTATATAATTTTTCCACGTCCGCATGTTTTGTTGCAACCCTAGATAGTGTTGCGTATGTTATAATCGCCAGTTAAGATGACGGGTCTGGGTAGCTGTGGTATTAAGTTATCTAGTTCTACTTCAATTGATTTGTTCCTGGGGGAATATATGCAGATTGTCATTTTATTCGGGAATATAGTTTATTTGAGACAAAGATGGAAGAGCCGTCGCTGGCTCTGTGAAGGTCGGGTCTCGGAAATTTATAGACTAGAACGTTTCTTGGTGCTTTTTTTGTGTGAGTGGGTGAAATTGGTTTCTTGGAGATATATTATTTTAACTTTAGTGTTAGTGATTAGTTGTTGCAACCGTTCTAGGCGAGGATAAAATCCACAGCAATTCCACTGTAGGAAGGTGAAAATAAAGTGTGTTTAAAGTAATGAGTTTTGGGAGCTATCTGATTGGTATGTTTCAGACATATCTTCGATACAGGATATTGAGGTTCGACTTTCTATGTTATTGTATTGATGACGATGATTATAGAGATTAAAATGAATAAAAGCAATCAATTGAATTGGGACAAGCTGTGCAATATAAAAAAAGGGATTTAATATTAAACATATATATTTTTAATGACCGTAAATTCTTAATTTCTTATATTTTCATGGGTTTCGGTCAGAAATAAAAGCACTTGCTTATAGTGGTAACGTTTCGGTCTATTTTATTTAAACCATTTTCAAACCTTTCTAAAAATGTTTTCATAAAAATGTTTTCATGTTTTTACAAAGGTTTGAAAATAGTTTAAATAAAATAGACCGAAACGTTACCACTATTAGCAAGTGCTTTTATTTCTGACCGGAACCCATGAAAACATAAGAAATTGGGAATTTAATATTTGTTAGTTACTTTGTTGCGAAGGAAATCATTGCGAAGCAATATTAAACAAAAAATTGTTTATCATTTCGTAAACTAGGCGATTGGAATGTGTAATTTTTGCTATTGTGACTTTGTTTTAAAAACATTACTAGAAATATCGAAAGTCAACGAAAAAACTGAGTTGAATCAGGGGTCTTACAAAAACCAGAAGGGGTAGTCAGTTTTTGATGAAGTCAGTGGGTTTTCCTCACCAAAAAGTAATTGTTCCGATAGTGCGTTTTGCAACACAAGTCATTCTTACCAAGAGTTAGTTCTTTTATTTTGGGCATATTATTTGGGTCACCTGCTCATCACGCAACGTCTGAGAGAAAGTAAGAGATTTCGTCTTTGGTGAGTCACTTGATAATTTTATATAACATACTAACCATTATTTAGAGGGTGTGTATATGCAGAATCAGTAACGAAACTAAGACAACCTCCAATACATTGCTTCTCGCTAATGACTGCACATAAACTATCAATCGGATTCGGCGGGGTAGTTATTTCACTTTAAGGGGTAGAGTAGGTGAAGTATTGCAAAATATTGCTACTGAATTTCATAAAAGGTCATTAACTGGTCTGAGGACCAAGAAAACCAGTAAGTGGCGATAGTTTGCAACGGCTTTACAAGAAATTTATATTACCATATTTTTATTAAGAATAAGTTAATTGATCAAATAGTCCCAGGCAGTCTAAATTAATGCATGTTATTTTAAACATTTATACAGTGACATTTAGCGGTTACCAAAGTTTTCTTTTTTTAATAGAGGGAGGAACTAATCCTCAGAATTTCATGATATTTGTGCCGAATTTCACTGTAACCGTGCAAATTAGTTCCATTATAGTACGGCCGAACAAAATATAGCGTAACGGCTGAATATATATTTTTTTCTTTTTTTTTAAAGACCTATTTTAAAGTTTTGTTTCACGTTTCTCCTATTGTTCAATTTTACTAAACATTAATTAAACTGTAACTTAAGCAATTTTTCAGGAATTTTGATCCTTTTGTGCGCTAATTCGCTAATATAATTAATTGTGAGCTTTCTAGATTTTGTTTAATATTTTTGTTAATTATAAAATTTTGACTTATAAGGGAATATATGTGTAAGTTAAACTCAGGTTTTTCATTTAAAGCAACTCTAACCTTAACACTACAAGGAGGAGAAAATCGTTTCTAAAAAATAAGTCCTCGTATTGTAAATCGAGGTTGAACTTCAGGCTCTTTTGATAAGAACAAGTTTAGACCGCTCGAAAGGAAAAAAGTGGAAGTACTTGTTTTCATTCCCTTTTTTTAATGGTGACAGTCACTATGAGTAGCCAACTAAGTAACCAGATAACCACACATTGAGAGAGGTGAAACTTCCCTCAAAATTATCATCATCAGTAATCCGTAAAATTAACATAAATACGAGTAGGTCTTTAACGACCCTCAGGGTTACATTATCGTGTTCGATTTTCAGTGCTTCTTTAAGTTTTCCGGTTAATCTGGTGAATCTATTTTGTGTAGATCTGCCCTCCAGAGATTTATAAACTAGATGTATGTTGTCAGCAAAGCGTTTAATGTTCGGTGTGAATCATTTTGCTTGAGCAAGAGGATTGCTGTTTCCAAAAGCGTTTTCAAGAAATGCGAGAAACCTTTCCATGGACAGAATAAATAAGCTTTCGTTTTCTGTGTAGCAGTTTTGTATTTTGATATTTGTGGGTGGCATATCGGATGGTTAGTTATTGATTTGATTAGTGGTTTGTAGGTCTGATGATTTAAATTCGCTTGTTAGGGAGCGTGGTCGTATTTGTCTTGTTGTGGCGTTAGCAGGGGCTTGGGTTGGTGAGGAATGTTGCGGGGTGCGTAACTGCTCTCTTGTGCGTGTTGGACTATGTTAATAAGGTTGTGTAGTGTGTGGAGTGGATTGTATTGGTTCGGGTTGTTGAAGGGGAGGAATTTGAAGTTTAAGATATACCTGAGTTTGATTGTTTCGGGTGTTGGAATAATTTTGCGCTACGTGACCGGTGAGTTTGCAAAGTAAGCATTATATCTGCGGAGAGAAATATTATGTATGATGTGCCGTAATATTGTGGTTTGAATTTCGAAGTTATCCGTTGGATGTATAATGTAAACTTGCCTTCTGAAACTTACTATGTGTGAGTATTCATCGCCTGGGATGCCGGCTTTTAAATTAGATATGGGTGAAACTAGCTGATATCCTGAATCATGTATTTTTATATGATATGTAAATGCATGGTGAAACATTGGATAAAACAATTCGTTTTGCTGCTATAACTAGTCTCCTTATTGAAAAGTTCGTAGAGTTGATTGATACGACTAGATGGTTTGTAATTATTTCATCTACAACTTCGACTTTGTTTAGTATTATGCAAATTCTGTTGTCGGATATTCTCGAGGCGTAACAGATGTTTTTGGGGTTTACCATGTCACCAATTATTGCTTTGACGTAGTCATGCAGAACGATATTGGGTTCTGAGAGGATTATTATGGCTTGTTCTCTTTAAGGGAATACTGGTTGAGGTTTAGACTTTGCGGCAGTAATGAAGAAAATATTAGCACTTATTTAACTATCGCTAATCAAGGTTGTTTTATTAGTAGATGTTCTTAAATCGTAGCTCATGTTGCCAAATGAGACGATTCGATTTTGTTTGTGGGTTGTTTGTTAAAACACTATTAGTACATGCAGGCAGATTTGTAGAATGATTGTTAAACTAGTTGTGGAATTTATAGACTAAAACATGTGCTAATCTTACCGTTTTTTGGGTAAGCGATAAATAATAAATAGTAATTTCTCATGTGTTTTCTGATGTTTCTACCACAGTTGTTTAATTAGCTGACTAAACTAACGTTTTTAGTGCAGTTCAATTGTTTGTAATGTCCGTGGAACACTATTAAAAGTGAATAATCTTTCACTGAGACACAGGGCTTTGAACTCGTTCAGTACCTGGACTCGAATCCAATATTGTTTTTGTCATATTTTTTAAAGAATTATCGTTTTATTGTGTTGATGTTTAAGAATTTTTTTCGCGGCCATAACGGCCAGAAATATTTGAACTACCTGCCGTCCGATAGATTGAATTGAATAAATGATTCAGGTTAATTTGTTAAAAATCTTATGTGAAATTATTTCTTATTAAATACCACAAACACATCCTCCCGGCGATTGCTGCTATGATACTAATACCATAGAGCAGGGGTGCCCATACTTTTTCTTGGGGAGATCGACCTAGCAAAAATATTTGACTAGGAGATCGACATTTAAACCATACATCCCACCAACTAAAACCAAAATATAATGACACCATCATACCATCATTTCAGCCTTTTGAACGTCCACATAAAGGCCTCCGTCAATGATTTACGCGACGAACGGTCTGCGTTTTTTGCATTCATCGAAGGCGCGCGATCCTGATGCAGATCGTCTGTTCATCGTGAAGGAGAAATAGTTATCAAAAAAGAATTAGTAGTAAAACTGCATTAGTGATGTTTATTAAATTTTTGATCATCGAACACTACAAAAATAATAAAAAATATTACTGATAAGTGATAAAAAAGAAAAATACTTTTAACGCTGATGTCGAAGCATAACATTGATGGTCCTCCGCGAAATTTTCATAATTAGGGATATTTTCTGTTGATACAAAACGCAAACAGGCTGTCAGGTGGTCATTTGTTAGACGTGTGTGATTTTATTATTTTCATATGCGAAAATGCGAAAATGCAGACTCGCACAGATATGTTGATGCAAAGAAAGCAGTTATTTGTAGGGCAATTTGTTTCATCAATGGATATTTTATTTCGGATATTGATGCCCAGTAAGAATAAGAATCACTGTTGCCGGCTCTAGCTTTTAAATTTATATCCGAAATGAGCTTCAACATTTCATCCGCAAGAGCAGTACATTCCATATTAAAATAGTCGCTACAGCTAGAAGAGATTTCATTAACATTTGTGCAGGTAAATGGGTAAGACAGAAATGATAAAATATTCTCCATTTTATTAATATCTTCAAAGCGTCTTTCAAAAATTCTCTCAGAATTTTTGTCACTTCGTTTTCATATGACACGAAACTTTCAGAGTTTTGTTGCAATAGCAGGGTTGGAAACTTCCTGCAGTCTTTGTTTCTAATTTCTTCCTTCAATTGTTTCAACTTACACTTGAACGCATTCATGGAGGACATCATGTCCACAATATTTTTGTCTTTTCCTTGCAACTCCAGATTTATATCGTTTAGGCGCTTTGTAATGTCGACTAAGAAAGCCAAATCGCTCTGCCATTTTCCATTTTTCAGCATTTTAACATCGTCTCCTCTGGCTTCTATAAATGTTATTATTTCAGGCAGTAACGCATGAAATCTTGCAAGGAATCTTCCACGACTTAGCCACCTTACATCTGTGAGAAGAAGTAAGTCAGTGTGCTCGAGTCCGCTACTTTCCAGTTGTGCTTTGAAAAATCGCCGCTGTAAACTTCTCGCTCGGATGGAGTTTGCTACTTTGAAGGCTATCGTCATGACATCTTTCATGTTTAATATTTTTCCATGCGTATGAAAATACACAGTTGCGCCACATCAGATGAGTCTGTGGATTCATCAAACTAGAGTGAAAAGTTAGAGCAGTCTCTGAGATCATTCATAGTTTGACATTCCAAGTTCTTGCTTATTGTTTCCGCACGTCTAGTCACGGTTTACCGGGATAGTTGAATATCTTTAATGGTTGAAATTATTTCAGCTTTGTTTTTGAAATTTACGAACAAAGACTCAGCTGCTTCGAGAAAGCATTCTTTTATCATCACTCCATCATCAAATGGCTTCTTATTTTTAGCGAAAATGTGGCTTATTTTGTATGATGCAAGAGTAGCCGCTTTGGACTTCTCCAACGGTTTTGTAAACATGGCTTGTTCACCTACCAAACAACGCTCCATGTCTTTCAATTTAGATTTTCGTATATCACTGTGACGAACATATACATTTTTCTTTTACCATAGTGAAGAAAAACTATTCTTCCAATTCAGGATTGGAGTGATACGTTTTGAATTTCTTCGGCCCACTCATTGTTTCAGGGATTCACGGTTCTCCGTCTACAAACAATAAAAAACACCCCTGACATAGAGAAATAAACATATTAAGAGAGTGTTCGTTCCCGTATAAACAGCTGGCATCGCGTCGATCTCAGCGCACCCCTTGCGGTTGTCGGAACTAATTCTTACAGGCGGGATATTTAAATTTGGTAGTTTGGATTATGGGTAGGTAAATTTTACAGTTTGTCTTAAAATTTTTTTATTTTATAGTTATTTCATTCCAAAAAATAAAATTATATTTTAGTTTTTGTAATGAAATAATTATAATAAACAAATGTGAGACAAATAATTTTGGTAATAAATAATAAAACGGCATACATTTAAATTTTTTATTAACCTGCACATAATAAAAAATGTATTTATCACAAAACTACATATTTTTAATAAAATTACATTACATTATATTTAATAGAGTTAACTCAATAGAATTCAGATCAAATTGCTCAAGTTATTTTAAAATTATTGACAACAAATAGTTTAATAAAAAGGAGTTAAAAACTTAGTTCCCCAGTTCCTTGAAGACAGGAACAGTTCTGAAACAAAAGTCCTTTCACCATCATCATATTTTTGAATTAATAAGGGAACACAAACTTTCAGGAGTTGAGAAAATACGTATGATTTATGTTCTCGACAGGTGAACCAATCAAAATGTATACGGCGTTTTTCAGTAATATTTTTTACATGACCTAAAAGTGTTAAATTATAATAACAAAGTCATGTAGTATTGAAATAAATTTAACTTCTCTTTGTACATAATCAGATGTGTTTTCTTTGAAGGAAGTGAACCTATGGTGAATGTCTAAAATATCTGTCAGCAAATTAGCCTTACACTCTTCGCAATTTAAGGTTGTATTTTTTTACAAGGAAACCAGAGACATAGCTTATTGTTTGAGTGTCAATATTTAAATAATTTAGTTATTAATAGTAGTAGTTAATAGTGAATGGTTTATTATGAAAATTTAAAAAATAATACAATGAACTGCAGTCGTCTGCTTCATAATTTGTGTTGTAGTTCTTGACTATCATTACTGTTACAAAAAATAAGCTTTCTTTCCACGGATAATATAGTACTTTGATTAATGTCAGACGGAAGTTTGAAAAATGTTTTGTTTTTTAACTCAAGTGGCCAAAAATATTTAATATTAAAATTATTTGCAATACAACTAAGACGAATTATACCTAGTGATGACATTTTAAAGGTTCTCATACTTTTATTACAACCAAAATCCTAAATAAATTAAGAAACAAACTAAAAGTTATCCTAAAATCCTCACCATTGTTTGTCACACCATAACCATATTTTCAACAATTTTTTGACTTTGACAAACATAAGCCATATTCACACCAACCAATGTAAGATTGTTTTGTATATTTTCATTTTTAATGACGTAAAAGTAAATATACTAGAATATTTTATAATATTTATCCACATTAAAGGCGATATGTTGAAATGTATTGAAATTTATGATATTTTATTCTATTTTGTTTATGTAAAACAGTCTTGTAGTTCGCGACAGTAGAGACTACATGCGCGGGTCAGTTGCGCAGAAACGTTGTGCCACATACCGCCTATGCATCAAACTGTCTCTTATGTTATTATTTGTCTATGACTAATACTGAAGTGTTACGCATGTCTCGGTGTAGTGACGTCGAATGTATCCTCTCTTCGAGCTATTCGAGGAGAAAATGTAACGCGATTTTTTACATAACATAAAAAGTTTTACCTCTAAAACTATTAGTTTTCGGCTGACTCATACATTTTTTAACGTTATTTTCGCCACAAAGGGTAGTTTCTAGGGGCTGAAAATTCGTATCACAGTACAAATAATATTATTTATTTTACTTAATTCAAGCCCCCTAGAATACAAAAAGCGCAGCTGCGCATAGGTATATAACTTTTCAAGAGGAGGGTAAGATAGGCTTGAATCCAAATTTTCAGAAAAATCTATGCAATCCGAAAGATTTCGGAAGTATTGCAATATTTTTGGGACGAGTGACTGGACTATTAATTGCTTTAGGTGGCTGGATCTTTGATATGCGAGCTTGCGTAATGTAGGCTTTGTGTTCTCGGCGTTCGATTCTGCTATATTGGGAATTTAAATTTAAGTAATATGTTTAATGTTTAAACTTTTGTGTCCAAATTTTCAAAAGGAAATGCATATGGTAGTTGGACTATCAACTCAAAGGGTAATTACTAAATAATGTAACTGGAGATAAATCCTTCAAAAATCTTTTCGTTTTCTGCGCCTTCAAAAATAAGCAAAAATGCTAATTTTTTATCACATAACCACAAATATAACAAAATCCTGACGAACCAAAGAAAGAACAAATAAGCATGAAATTCGTCAAACAGTTGTGGATAAATGCAACAAAAAAAGTCTCATTCACCTGTATCATTGTTGGCCTAATTAAACAACAATACAAACAATTTAATTTGAAATAACCTAGTGGCACATGCACGCTTGCAGCGCTTTTTATGTAAAACCACTTGTAAACAAACAAGTTAACCGTTTTATTCTATTTTAATTGAATTTCGCTTAGTATACGATAAATACTGCGAAAATACAAAAACTCTCTTAATTCCTTTAACTCAAGCTATTAATTCACAGTTGTTTGTATAATAGGATGACTGGGTTTCAAGTTAAAGTTATCCTTAGACCCATTGAAGTCTTTTTAGACTTGAGACTAGTGACAAACGGGGGTTTGTGCTTGGAAAAAATAAAAGAAACCCATCCTACACATTTCGGTAGACGGACATATTACAGAGTCTCAACTTGGAATAAATACCTAGAGTAAATCAAAGACAATTTTTTTGTTGGAAATATGTTCGGACAGGTCGATTAGTTTTTTGATTTGCGCTCTTTTTGATGTAAAGAAATGTTATACAGCGTGTCCCAAATTTGAAGTATCACGTCATCGACTGAATGGCGATCCTAATATTTTCCTGACTATTCTTGAAGTGTTTATCAAGTTACATATGCGTACCAAATATCAAATTTTTATCACTTTTTAAAACAATGTTCAACACATATCAACTAATTAAAAAATTGAATCAAATATTGAGACTTGTGGTAGAAGTTTTTTTATTTTCCTGAAAGCGTTTTCCTGTTCCTGGTCCTAGCTCCAACGGTGTTTTTTCTTGAGAAGTTTTGTGAGGGGACCTGTTGTTTTCGAGAAGTCTTGTGTGAATCTTGTGTACCGTGAAGTCATGCCTAGAAATCGAGTTGCTTTATGGTTTTGGGAGGAGGGTATTCGACTACAGCCTTAATTTTGTTTTCGCCCATTTTAGTTTCATTCTTGCTGACTACGTGTCCCATGTACGTGATTTCTTCTCTACAGAACATGCATTTGTCAATGTTCACCTACAGCAGTGGTCACCAACCTCTCAATGTGGTGAGCTACTTTGTTAATTTTGGAATAAACAGCTAGCTACCCACACGGAAGCCACGTAACGCAAGGTAACTGAAAAAATCTACAGTTAATTTATCATTATATGTATTTATTTTACTGGTAATACATAATACATAGGTACTAATAATAAACTAGTAACAAAATAACTAATATTACTAGTACGTACTTGTTCATAGCTACATTCCTACCTACCAAACGAAGGTGTTTGAAAAATAAACACAAACTTTTATCCGGCCACAACGGCATGTCACGTAAGATTTAAAAATAGTTAATAATAACAACAAAAAAGTAACGCACTATCATGAACATAAACATTGAAAAATAAAAAAGCACGTTCAATAAGAAGGCTGACACTCAGACTCATCGATAATTTTTTTAATGTTTGCAGTCTAATATGATACAGCCATTCGAATACAATTATCCAAATGTTCATCTGTAAGTCAATTGCGATATTTGTTCTTAAATAACTTCATATTGGAAAAAGAAGATTCACACAAATAGGTTGAACTGAATAATGCTTTCACTTTCAAGGCAACACGGCATAGAACTGAATATTTGTGTTTACTTACAATAGGCCAGATACATTTGGTACTTGAGACTAACTATTTTAAGGGTAAATCATTTTGAAACTCAATTACTTCCATTTCTGTTGCAGCGATGTATTCGCCAAAGTTCTGCATAACACAAGTTGCAAACTGTTGGATATCAATTTCCATAAAGGGTGAAACAACAAACTGCGCTACTAAAGCCATTTCGTTGAAATCCTTAAAACGATTTTTGAAGTTATTCTTCAGGGTAGAAACTATTTCTACATTATATTTGCTGTCATAGGGTTCTAATGGATTTTGAGATATTTTTTCTGAAAGAATAGGAAAATGCTTGGCATCGCTGTTAATTAGGTTTTGTTCCCGAAACTCCAGCTTTTTGATAAATGCTTTTATATCAGAAATCATTTCCGCTAGTTCTTTGTCTCTCCCCTGAAGCTGCAAAGTTCGTTTAATTTATCTGTAATGTCCCCGAGAAAACCAAAATCTCTAAGCCAGATTGAATTTTCTAGTTCCGGAGTCGGTTCATCGCGTTGTTTGAAAAATTGAACTATGCCAGATAGGACATGATTAAAACGTTTCAGCACCCGTCCTCTACTTAACCATCGGACTTCAGAGTGAAGGAGCAGGTACCCGTATTGACAGTCAACTTCATCAGCCAAGGTTTTGAATAATCTTCTTTGTAACGCTTGAGCTCTAATCTTGTCCACAATTCTTACCACCAGTTTCATAACGTTGTTTAGTTTCAGGAAATTTCCACATAATGCTTGCTGATGGATAATGCAGTGGTAACAGAAAAATTGCGGAAAAGTTTCATCTTTACGACACAACGCCACCAGACCCTTAGCACAACCCACCATAGCTGGAGCGCCATCGGTTGTCAAGCCTACCATTTTCGATATTGGAATTTTCTCGGAAGAAATAATATTTTTTAAATGAGAAAACAACTCCTGTCCAGTAGTGTGTCCTTTCAGTGGAATAAACTTCAAAAGATCTTCTTTAATCGTAAAATCACTAAAAACCATTCTGACGAACACGGCCATCTGTGCAATGTCAACGACATCTGTTTATTCATCCAGTGGAAGTGAAAAATAAACACAGTTATCTAAGTCAGTTCTTAACTGTGAAAAAATATCATTGCTCATTACTTCTACACGTCTCATCACTGTATTAGCAGAAAGTTGCATAGATTTTATAGCTGAAACTATCTCGTCTTTATTTCTAAAGTTGGCAAATAACGAATCAGCAGCTTCTAAAAACGCCTATTTTATCAGTGTTTTTAAATGAAACTCAAGGTCTCTAGTTAATTCCACAATATAATACAAGTTATTGAAAATTCTAAAAAATTGACAATTGTTTCGATAAATCAATATCATCGTCAGAATGACAGAAGTTACATTTCATTTTATGCCTACCTGATGTTTAGTAGTTATATTTTTGGCTAGACCAAGAAGTAACCTAACTTGTGATTGGCTTAATATATGTTTATAGAAAAAGAAGAAGATGTGATATTACAAATATTGAAGCTTAGATATTATTAGCCCTATGGTGATATCCTGGATATCATTTTTCCAATTAAGATCAGTATAACTGTGCAATGATATAGAAAACCAGGAAAACTATATCTGCTGATCTTTACAATTATCACTTAAGAAGACAGTTTATTAGTGGAGAATTCCCTAGATTTAACTGTTCATTGACAACTTCATATTGTGGGTTTCTTAAATGTCTTCTAATTTCCAGTTCTTCAAGGAAATCCAGTTCTTGTTTCTTTTCACAAATATGCAGCACTTCTAGTTCTGTGTTAGGTGTCAATGAATGATTGGTGTCAAGTAGATGTTTTGCGTAGTAGGATTTATCTGGTTGTTTTAATCTGTAAGCTCGTAAGTGCTCACTGTATCGTATTTCAAAATTCCTAAGGGTCTGACCCAAATAGACAGCATTACATTCTGGACATTTGAGTTTATATATACCTGACTCCTTTAATAGTGGTATTTTTGTTTTTACATTTAACAATTTTGTACTAACGTTACTTTCTGTTTTAAAAGAAATTGTTGCATTCGTTGCTGAAGATATTATCTTTGAAATATTATTAGAAATATTTCCTGCATATGTGATGGTTTTATAAGTTTTAATTTCATCAGCTTGCTTAGGATATATTAGTTGTAATGCCACTTTTTTCTCTTTTTTACTAATTAGTTTATTTATCATATCTAATGGATAACCGTTAGATGTTGCTATTTGTCTAATTGTATTAATCTCTCTATCAAAATTACATTTGTTCATAGGAACTGAAAAAGCTCTATGTATCATTGAATTATATGCTGCTAGTCTGTGTGAGACAGGGTGGTTAGAATTGAATGGAATTGTCACATCAGTCTGTGTTGGTTTTCGGTAAATTGAATAATCAAGTACATTATTAACTCTTTGAATTTTTAAATCAAGAAAATTGATTGAGCTATTTTCTTCAATTTCTAATGTAAATTTAATTTTCGGGTGTAAATTATTGATGTGGTTGAAAAACACATCTAATTGTCGCTCACTACCCATAAAACAAGCTAATATGTCATCCACATATCTATACCAAAATAAAATATTTTTCGAAATATTACTTTCAAAGATCTTTCTTTCTAAATTGTCCATAAAAATGTTTGCTAAAATAGGTGATATAGGGCTTCCCATTGGTAAACCTTCATTTTGAATATATATCTTATTGTCAAAAGTGAAATAATTCTGATTAATGCATACATCAAATAAATTAAGTATATCTGATATTATTCCTGGATTAATATTTTTATCTTCTAGTAATTTTCTTACAAGTATTAGACATTCTTTAGGAGGAATTTTAGTAAACATATTAGTTACATCGAACGATATGAGTTTATAGTTATCTTGCAAAGGGATTGATTTCAACTTTTTGATTAGTTCTATTGAATTTCTAATTGAGTACTGAGATTCATATCCGTAAGTATTGAGTATATTGTTGAGCTTTTTTGCCAATATATTGCTCAACGAGTTTGGATAAAATCTGAATGTAAGAAATGGTTCAAAGTTAGAGACTCCTTAGACAACTACATAAAAGTTGTACATTCAGAACTCACATTCCAATTACATCCAGTAGAATTTGACTGTTTGGATGACAAAATTAGAGAAAATATCAGCATTATGAAGCATATGAAATTTAAGAAACAAGAAAAGAAGCTACAGAATCTTGAACACACACAACATAAAATTCAATACTCAAAACATCATGAAACTGTAAGTACCTACATACCAACACACTTTGCACCACGATTTGAAAACCTTTCAGACACTAATTTTACAAATAGTGAAATAGAATTTTTAAATAAAGGTTTAAAGTACAGCATACCACCTAAATTTACGAATAATATTAAACAAATTTTAGCTACAGAGTCAGAAATAGCTTTAAAATCTAATTCAAATAATTTTCTTTATGAGAAATTAAAAATTGCCAATTTAATCAAAAATATTGAACCTTCAAAAGTTAAACGTCAAACAAAAAATGACATTTCAGTTTTAAACGCAATAAAAGAGAAGATAGAGAACAATAACCTAACAGTTACAAAATCCGATAAGGGGAATGCTACTGTCATTTTGACGACTGAAAATTACAATTCCAAAGTATATAACTTTATAGAATCCAGCGATGTAAAAGTTCTTAAAGCAGACCCAACAAAGAAGTTTTCTAATAACGTAAGGGATATTGTTAATAATTCAAATTATCTTTTAAATGATTACGAAAAGAGGTCTATCATACATAAGAATCCTCATTGTCCACAATTATATGGAACAGTTAAATTACATAAAATAACGAAACCAATTAGACCTGTAGCCTCTTATGTTAATGTTCCTAATAATATATTGGCAAAAAAGCTCAACAATATACTCAATACTTACGGATATGAATCTCAGTACTCAATTAGAAATTCAATAGAACTAATCAAAAAGTTGAAATCAATCCATTTGCAAGATAACTATAAACTCATATCGTTCGATGTAACTAATATGTTTACTAAAATTCCTCCTAAAGAATGTCTAATACTTGTAAGAAAATTACTAGAAGATAAAAATATTAATCCAGGAATAATATCAGATATACTTAATTTATTTGATGTATGCATTAATCAGAATTATTTCACTTTTGACAATAAGATATATATTCAAAATGAAGGTTTACCAATGGGAAGCCCTATATCACCTATTTTAGCAAACATTTTTATGGACAATTTAGAAAGAAAGATCTTTGAAAGTAATATTTCGAAAAATATTTTATTTTGGTATAGATATGTGGATGACATATTAGCTTGTTTTATGGGTAGTGAACGACAATTAGATGTGTTTTTCAACCACATCAATAATTTACACCCGAAAATTAAATTTACATTAGAAATTGAAGAAAATAGCTCAATCAATTTTCTTGATTTAAAAATTCAAAGAGTTAATAATGTACTTGATTATTCAATTTACCGAAAACCAACACAGACTGATGTGACAATTCCATTCAATTCTAACCACCCTGTCTCACACAGACTAGCAGCATATAATTCAATGATACATAGAGCTTTTTCAGTTCCTATGAACAAATGTAATTTTGATAGAGAGATTAATACAATTAGACAAATAGCAACATCTAACGGTTATCCATTAGATATGATAAATAAACTAATTAGTAAAAAAGAGAAAAAAGTGGCATTACAACTAATATATCCTAAGCAAGCTGATGAAATTAAAACTTATAAAACCATCACATATGCAGGAAATATTTCTAATAATATTTCAAAGATAATATCTTCAGCAACGAATGCAACAATTTCTTTTAAAACAGAAAGTAACGTTAGTACAAAATTGTTAAATGTAAAAACAAAAATACCACTATTAAAGAAGTCAGGTATATATAAACTCAAATGTCCAGAATGTAATGCTGTCTATTTGGGTCAGACCCTTAGGAATTTTGAAATACGATACAGTGAGCACTTACGAGCTTACAGATTAAAACAACCAGATAAATCCCACTACGCGAAACATCTACTTGACACCAATCATTCATTGACACCTAACACAGAACTAGAAGTGCTGCATATTTGTGAAAAGAAACAAGAGCTGGATTTCCTTGAAGAACTGGAAATTAGAAGACATTTAAGAAACCCACAATATGAAGTTGTCAATGAACAGTTAAATCTAGGGAATTCTCCACTAATAAACTGTCTTCTTAAGTGATAATTGTAAAGATCAGCAGATATAGTTTTCCTGGTTTTCTATATCATTGCACAGTTATACTGATCTTAATTGGAAAAATGATATCCAGGATATCACCATAGGGCTAATAATATCTAAGCTTCAATATTTGTAATATCACATCTTCTTCTTTTTCTATAAACATATATTAAGCCAATCACAAGTTAGGTTACTTCTTGGTCTAGCCAAAAATATAACTACTAAACATCAGGTAGGCATAAAATGAAATGTAACTTCTGTCATTCTGACGATGATATTGATTTATCGAAACAATTGTCAATTTTTTAGAATTTTCAATAACTTGTATTATATTGTGGAATTAACTAGAGACCTTGAGTTTCATTTAAAAACACTAATATGAGCATATTCCACGAAGTAAGGGTCGAGACAGTCAATTTCATTAAAAAATCTTCGAGAGAAGATTTGACCCGACTGTACCAGAAGTTACTACAAAAACGTTACAAAGCATCACAAAACATTTGGTTTAACCAAGAATGCCTTAGAAAAAAGGTAATACCAAATTATGTGAATATAAAATGTCACACTAAAACACCACTAGCACAAAAAGCTATAAAATGTGCTCAACGAGTTTGGATAAAATCTGAATGTAAGAAATGGTTCAAAGTTAGAGACTCCTTAGACAACTACATAAAAGTTGTACATTCAGAACTCACATTCCAATTACATCCAGTAGAATTTGACTGTTTGGATGACAAAATTAGAGAAAATATCAGCATTATGAAGCATATGAAATTTAAGAAACAAGAAAAGAAGCTACAGAATCTTGAACACACACAACATAAAATTCAATACTCAAAACATCATGAAACTGTAAGTACCTACATACCAACACACTTTGCACCACGATTTGAAAACCTTTCAGACACTAATTTTACAAATAGTGAAATAGAATTTTTAAATAAAGGTTTAAAGTACAGCATACCACCTAAATTTACGAATAATATTAAACAAATTTTAGCTACAGAGTCAGAAATAGCTTTAAAATCTAATTCAAATAATTTTCTTTATGAGAAATTAAAAATTGCCAATTTAATCAAAAATATTGAACCTTCAAAAGTTAAACGTCAAACAAAAAATGACATTTCAGTTTTAAACGCAATAAAAGAGAAGATAGAGAACAATAACCTAACAGTTACAAAATCCGATAAGGGGAATGCTACTGTCATTTTGACGACTGAAAATTACAATTCCAAAGTATATAACTTTATAGAATCCAGCGATGTAAAAGTTCTTAAAGCAGACCCAACAAAGAAGTTTTCTAATAACGTAAGGGATATTGTTAATAATTCAAATTATCTTTTAAATGATTACGAAAAGAGGTCTATCATACATAAGAATCCTCATTGTCCACAATTATATGGAACAGTTAAATTACATAAAATAACGAAACCAATTAGACCTGTAGTCTCTTATGTTAATGCTCCTAATAATATATTGGCAAAAAAGCTCAACAATATACTCAATACTTACGGATATGAATCTCAGTACTCAATTAGAAATTCAATAGAACTAATCAAAAAGTTGAAATCAATCCATTTGCAAGATAACTATAAACTCATATCGTTCGATGTAACTAATATGTTTACTAAAATTCCTCCTAAAGAATGTCTAATACTTGTAAGAAAATTACTAGAAGATAAAAATATTAATCCAGGAATAATATCAGATATACTTAATTTATTTGATGTATGCATTAATCAGAATTATTTCACTTTTGACAATAAGATATATATTCAAAATGAAGGTTTACCAATGGGAAGCCCTATATCACCTATTTTAGCAAACATTTTTATGGACAATTTAGAAAGAAAGATCTTTGAAAGTAATATTTCGAAAAATATTTTATTTTGGTATAGATATGTGGATGACATATTAGCTTGTTTTATGGGTAGTGAGCGACAATTAGATGTGTTTTTCAACCACATCAATAATTTACACCCGAAAATTAAATTTACATTAGAAATTGAAGAAAATAGCTCAATCAATTTTCTTGATTTAAAAATTCAAAGAGTTAATAATGTACTTGATTATTCAATTTACCGAAAACCAACACAGACTGATGTGGCAATTCCATTCAATTCTAACCACCCTGTCTCACACAGACTAGCAGCATATAATTCAATGATACATAGAGCTTTTTCAGTTCCTATGAACAAATGTAATTTTGATAGAGAGATTAATACAATTAGACAAATAGCAACATCCAACGGTTATCCATTAGATATGATAAGTAAACTAATTAGTAAAAAAGAGAAAAAAGTGGCATTACAACTAATATATCCTAAGCAAGCTGATGAAATTAAAACTTATAAAACCATCACATATGCAGGAAATATTTCTAATAATATTTCAAAGATAATATCTTCAGCAACGAATGCAACAATTTCTTTTAAAACAGAAAGTAACGTTAGTACAAAATTGTTAAATGTAAAAACAAAAATACCACTATTAAAGAAGTCAGGTATATATAAACTCAAATGTCCAGAATGTAATGCTGTCTATTTGGGTCAGACCCTTAGGAATTTTGAAATACGATACAGTGAGCACTTACGAGCTTACAGATTAAAACAACCAGATAAATCCCACTACGCAAAACATCTACTTGACACCAATCATTCATTGACACCTAACACAGAACTAGAAGTGCTGCATATTTGTGAAAAGAAACAAGAACTGGATTTCCTTGAAGAACTGGAAATTAGAAGACATTTAAGAAACCCACAATATGAAGTTGTCAATGAACAGTTAAATCTAGGGAATTCTCCACTAATAAACTGTCTTCTTAAGTGATAATTGTAAAGATCAGCAGATATAGTTTTCCTGGTTTTCTATATCATTGCACAGTTATACTGATCTTAATTGGAAAAATGATATCCAGGATATCACCATAGGGCTAATAATATCTAAGCTTCAATATTTGTAATATCACATCTTCTTCTTTTCCTATAAACATATATTAAGCCAATCACAAGTTAGGTTACTTCTTGGTCTAGCCAAAAATATAACTACTAAACATCAGGTAGGCATAAAATGAAATGTAACTTCTGTCATTCTGACGATGATATTGATTTATCGAAACAATTGTCAATTTTTTAGAATTTTCAATAACTTGTATTATATTGTGGAATTAACTAGAGACCTTGAGTTTCATTTAAAAACACTAATATGAGCATATTCCACGGAGTAAGGGTCGAGACAGTCAATTGCCTATTTTATCATTTCCCCGTCTTCAAAAGGTTTCTTTTTTGTGCAATTATTTAGGACACACGGTACGATGCTTCAGTTGCAGCCTTATTTTTGCCGACTGTTCTTAAAAATATTGATTGTTGTCCAATTAACTGCTTTTTTAACTGTTTCAGTTTCGCCCTCCTGGCGGCAGAATGTAGTGGGAATGATTTTTCAAAATTAGAATGTACCTACAGTTTTATGATGTTTCTCAATATTTCCTTTTTTAGCAACGGAGACCGAAGTATTACATAACAAACACACATTTTATCTTTAACTTCTGTAAAAAAGTATTGTTCTTCCTATTCCGAATGAAAGTGGTATGTCTTTACCTTTTTACAACTGCTTCCCATAATATTATTTTTTGTTGTTCTCTTCTAACCCAACCGCTGGACGTTGGTTACGCGTTCAGTTTTAAACTAAGCGCAATGTCGCCGCGCCGTGCGTATTTATCCCGTTCAAAGCAATCCTGATCGTTCTCGAAGACTAACGCGCTTGTCCGGCTAGTCGGTTCTAGCCGATTCTAGCTTGATGGCGTCAGCGGCAGATCGCTCACCGCAACGTTGCCGCTGTTTATGTTTAATATTATGACAATTAGCTTTTTTTGTGGAATTTTCGGAAGCTTCTCTGATTTTTGTAGTTTGTATTTTTTAAATTAAAATCGTTGTGAGAGCTACCAGAATTGCCTCCGCTAGCTACCGGTAGCTCGCGATCGACAGGTTGGCGACCACTGACCTACAGTTTGGCTTGTTGCAGCCTTTGGAGCACTTCTTTTGGGTTATTGAGGTGTTTCTTAAATGTTGCTCCGAGGACTATGATGTCATCTAAATAGGCGAAAGCGTGAGGCTCCATTTCTGGTCCGATTACTGTGTCTAGCAGGCGCTGAAACGTAGCTGATGCAGAATCCCAAACAGCACTATACATCCTTAAGACGTCCAATTTATGTCCATATAATATCTGAATGTCCAAAGGCATTTAATGGACGTCTTCAAGACGTATGTTTCGGGACGTCTCAATAGCGTACACAAATGGACGGTTTCAAGGCGTCCCATATAAGTCCAGAATGTTGTTTTCTCTCAATGAGTGGCATCAAAGTTTTCTTGAAAGAGGATGTTTTTGTTGAAATTTTTCCGTGCGAGAACATTCGAGATTTTATTAATTTTGCCAATTTACTTCATTAATGAAGTGAAAAAATTAAGATGACATTCCTAATTTTGTCTCCTATATAATATATGCGATCTCATGAGCGGCTGTCGATGTTGAAGCTCAAATCGTTATTCAAGTGTTCATTTTGTTCATATCTGAATAGCATGAACGAATTATTGAAGAATAATATATACCCTTTCACGGGAGTAATGCCATTTACCAGTTAAAATTAAGACAAAGTAGACAGTTCACATTTTCTTTTCACCAATTTTCTATACCATGAAATATGAGAATGATAAATAATCCGATATTTTCATTGCTGGAATTTGACAAATGTCAATTTAAAACCAGTCATAAAATTAGAATAAAGAAATCCTCAGAATCTCAGACATTGATTTAGTATTTGATTCGTCGAGTGTAGTGTCTCCTCGCCATCTTTCGTCTTAGGAATGTCGGTTGGCTGACAAATATTTATATGTAATATTGGACGATAATCGAAGAGGTTTATTCAAGAAAAAATCATTCGAGGTAATTCAACTCCATACTATAAAAATGACTTTACAGAAACATTATATGCGTGCCAAATGGCATAACAATGTTTGTCCCTACTTTGATGATGGCGTTAGGTCAACAAACATCACTATGACGAAAAGTAATGGAAACCGAATGTCACATTTGAAAGTGTCAGTGATTTTTAAGGATCGGAAGGAAACGGAATCATCAATTCAGTCATGGTTGAGAATAGCGGGAGGGCGCACACTATACAAAAAAATTATAGATTCAATACATTTTTTTTCTATATTTTGTATTTCTCAATTCCATTTTAAACTAAAAATTTACAGAATGTGAAACCATTTTAATACCCAGAAAATATTTTATGTGTGTGCATATTGGGAGATAGACTGGACATTCAAAGACATCTTGAAGACGTTCCATTTACTTGAAGGCATGTTTATTACGTTTTGTAACAATGGACGTCTTGAAGACGCCCTGAACATCTTAGGATGGCTGTCTTCAAGACGTATTTAAGATGTATTTGTGCTGTCTGGGATGGAAGCCGAACGGAAGTACTTTAAGTTGGAATAATATTTGGACGGGTGCTATGAAAGTTGTTGGGTCTTCTGCGAGTAGTACTTGCCAGTATCCTTCTTTAAGTCCAGTGTAGAGAAATATTTCGCCGATTTTAATTTTTCTATTATGTGATTGATATATGGCAGTAGATAGGCATCAATTTCTGAAATTTCATTATTCTTCCGGAAGTCTATGCAGAATCGGTATCCGTTGTTGTTCTTTTTCATTAGAACGATTGGAGAGCTGTTAGATTTCTCTATCACTCCTTCTTTTACCATTTCGTCTATATCGTCATTAGTCCATGCGGTAGAGTAGTAAAAGTAGGGTGTAATGGATGTTATTTGATAACGCAAAAATTTTTATGCAGAAAGTTGTCGAATATTGTGTACAACAATAATCTATGTTTGCCTACTCCAAAAAGTGCTTGCTAAATGCTGTAGAACAACAAATGTACCGAAATATCGAAAAATGACCCATTTTTCGATACATTTGTGTCCAAAACTTTGAAACAAAGCCTTAAATAAAAAAATTACTCTTCCTTTTTTGTTTATTTGACGATTTCCTATAAGGCTATGAGAATCGCGAATCGAAAAACTTCAATTTTCCATGAATAATATGCGAAAATTAGTAAAAAATCATACGTAAACTTTGAGAAATTTTTTCGGTAAGTGAAAATTGATAAATATTTATCAAATTTTCAGAAAAGATAGTTAAACATATGACAATTACGCACAAAAATTTTTGTAACGATCGACCACGTAGTTTTTCACTGCCACAATTATTAATTAACAAATTATAAAAACGTTGATCGCGCGTACCTTGTTTAAACAACGGTGAAAAAGGAGTACGCAATTTTTAACAGTTACTTAGTGTCATAACAAACAAGCAATTATAAAAATGTCCATTTTACGTTCTAACAATTTTTTACAATTTTTTAAAATTTTGTCAAGTTTTTTTCATTATAAATAATTTCTCGTTTACAGCATCTGTTCGATATAATTTAAAAACTGTTTCCCATCTGAATAGTGCTTTGCAAGCACTTTCATTTCAGCCCAAAACGACGAAATTTGACCATGTAGATCCGAAGATAGAGGCCCACAAAGTTAATAATAATTTATGGCTTACTTAATCGTTTATCGAGATTAAAAAAATACTCTCTTATAGCTGGTTGCAAATACTTTCTATATTCGTCTTGTGCATTTTCGACAGATGTGAGCCTAATGAAAGAAAAATCGATGAAAATACCGTAATCAGAGGAGTTCGTCGGCCTAGCGGCGTGGGAGCAGGAGTGGGGATGGCGGAGACCAGCTGTGCTGTCGCGCGGCCCAAAATGCCAATGCGCGGTAAAACATGAGTTATCTCGACAACGGTAGCACTTATCGAGACGATTTTATTTAATTCGATGTAGCAAAATGAGAGGAATCAGAATATGCCATCAAAAAACAATATTACAAAGAAATTTTGCACGAATTTCAAGATCAAAAAAGCATGCTATTTTTATCAAAAAAATAGTTGTAAGATTGAAATATTATTTTGTTGCTTAATGTTCATCAAATCATGCAACTAATTAAACGTTTCAATAATAAATATTGATAAAAAGTATATTTTCTCTCCTAAATGGTCTTTGTTTATCATAACTAACCGTCCATTTTTTATAATAAATTGTATAAATATGGTAGCGCTTTTTTTCCATAAAATGACATTATTACAGTACAATAAACATTTTGCAATAATAATACTTCAGCCCAGGTATACATACTGCGTAGGAACAAGTAAAAGCATTGGGTTACTTTGATCCAGGTAGATCGCAGTTCCCTCCTTGGTATTCATTTAGGCCCCGCCTACATATAGGTGCTTGGGACTCTAATATCGAACGCGCTCATTGGTTACATTGGACCCGACTAGCCAATTAGGGATTCTGTCTATTTCAAAACTGCACAGGACACGCAGAATAAGAACATCCATCGAACCGATGCTGTAACCAAGAAATTATTTAAAATGGAAAAAATTTGACAAAATTGTAAAAAATTATTAAAACGTAAAAATGATATTTTTATAATTGCTTATTGTTTTTTATGAAACTAAGTAACTGTTAAAAATTGCGTGCTCCTTTTCACCGTTGTTTAAACAAGGTACGCGCGATCAATTTTTTTATAATTGGTTAATTAATAATTGTGGCAGAGAAAAACTACGCGATCGATCGTTACAAAATTTTTTATGCGTAATTGTCATATGTTTAACTATCTATTCTGAAAATTTGATAAATATTTATCAATTTTTATTTACCGAAAAAATTTCTGATTTTTTACTTTCGCATATTATTCATGGAAAATTAAAGTTTTTGGATTCGCGATTCCCATAACCTTATAGGAAATCGTCAAATGAACAAAAAAGAAAGAGTAAATTTTTTTGGTTTAAGGCTTTGTTTCAAACTTTTGGACACAAAAGTATCGAAAAATGGATAATTTTTCGATATTTTGGTACATTTGTTGTTCTACAGCATTTACCAAGCACTTTTTGGAGTAGGCAAACATAGATTATTGTTGTACACAATATTCGGCAACTTTCTGCATAAAAATTTTTGCGTCATCAAACAACATTCATTTCGATTGCTGTATCGCCTGGACTACACTCATTATCTTCCGTATTGCGGGATTTCTTGGTCTTTATATCTCCGTTTGATTGGTGTGTTGTATTCAACTTTGATTCTATGCTCGGTGATAGTTGTAACTCCTATAACATCCTTGAACATCTCGAACTCTGTTCGGAGTAGATGTTCCAGTTCTTGTCGTTCGGTCTGGCTTCGAATCGGGTTAAAGTCGAATTGGTCTCTCGGTACGGTGGTTGTTTCTCCATTTGGTAGACTGATTTCGTTGAGAATGTTCGAGAGTGCCAGTCCCCATTTTTGCTCTTGTACTCTTCTGATGTCTGATGCTAAGTATGGTAGAAAATGAAATTCGGTTTTGGTCCAGTTGTTGTTTACAGGATACTCTATCAAATATATATATATATATATATATATATATATATATATATATATATATATATATATATATATATATATATAGGTGTATATATATATTTCTGAATCTACATAGAGTTATCTGATTGATGTTGAACTCGTTAACTAATTACTTGGCATTGAAAACAGAAACCTGTGTCCATTCGTACAGACGAATAATATAGTTCCATTTTAATTTATTTATTTCTCTATTTTTATTGAAAAAATATGAAATTCTACTGGTTATCATGGTTATCAGTTTTTTTTTATTTCATTTGTCTTCCTTCAAATACCGTATCTTCAATTATTATTTCTTTTTATTAAAATCAACTTAGAATTAATGATCATACAGTCACGGCATATTTATATATTTTTGTCTTGTTATTTGTATTTACATCTATTATGCCTAATCCATAAAGGATTACTCATTACATTATGTAGTGTACCATCAGGTCACATAATTTGGCCAGTATATATAATTTTGGAGTTTGTTCGACAAAGACTTTCAATTTTTTTGCCTTTTATAGTGCTTAATTTAAGTTACATTTCATTTATTACTAATTTCTTTGCGTTAATCATGAATCGTTTATTTTTTTTAATAATGTATTGGCTATGTCAACAAGCTCCATGGAACTAAATTATGTGATATATTTTAAAAATTATTATATTTCAATTGGGCATGTGGTTATAGTTGAAATGTTTAGAATTTGGCCTGAAATGTAGAACAGCCAATAGAAAGTTTTTCTTACTTAATTAGCTTCTGAATTTTTTTTATTATGCTATCGAGTTCTCAATTTATGTTGCATCATTCACACTATACTTTGAGTATCCGTAATTTTTGTTATCTTAATTTTTTAAGGTCTCTTAGTATTTAATTATTTTTACCTACTTTCTCATTCACCTGTAGCTCAACCATGTATTTGTTATACTTTATTCAAAATTATCAATGTTTTCATTACTGGTTGTATTTTAGGGTTTTAAGCATGGGCTACAAAGTTTTTGAGGGAGGGATTAGTAAAAGTAGCTTCTGAGTAAAATACAGTTACTTCACTACGTTGCGCCAGCTCCCAGCTGTTGGTACTACCCGGCTACGACCGGAAACTTGGTGAAAACTTTCTTGCTTTGTGTCTTACTTTCATTATTTTGTTTATATATGTAGGCTTTGTGCTACTAACATATCTGCATATTCGTACACATTATTATATATTTTTTTTTGTTAAATAGATCAAACTATAGTTCGACTACTTTGTTTTATTTGTTCACCACCAGACCTCTGCTTATAGATATTGAGAACTTATTATTATTAATTTCCTTTTTTTTTCTTCAATAATAATTCCAATATATTTTACTTAAATATTCATATTTTTCTTATATATAAGACGTTAACTGATAGGGAGTTCCAGGACAACAAGGAGAGCTTCTGTTTTGGCTCAGCGAAAACAAAACAGTGGCGCCCTTTTAACCTAACCCAACCCTACTCTACGGCATTGGAGATAGCTCGGCATAATTGCACGCTCACTTCGCTACAAGCTATCAGTTTAACCCTTATTGCATATTTTTCATATTTCTTTCAATTCTTCCATTTTCATTAATATTTTCTTTAACCCTTATTTTATATTTTTCATATTTCTTTCAATTCTTCCATTTTCACTAATATTTTCTTTAACTTCATAATTTTTTTTCTCATTCTCGTTAACTAGGCACTAAGAAAGAGCGTGGCACTAGGGAGCTCGAAATTGGTCAGTCTTCAGTGACGAGAATTCTTGAATCCCAGAAATGTTATCCACTAGAATGACAATCATCCAGGAACTAACCGAAGATGATATGGGTAGAAGTCTCCAGTTGTGCGAATAAATTATGGATCTTCTAGACAGAAATGTTGTAAATATAGAAAACATCCTGTTTTCTGGCAAATAAATGCTTACATTATATGGATGAAGGAAGGCCATAGTCAACATCCAGAAATAGACAATGTTTGGACATGGATTGTTGGTGATTGAGTAGCAGGACCAATTTTCTTATAAGGAAATTTCAATGGAACTGAATATTTAGAATTCTTTCAGAAAGAACCAGTTACGAATTTGGCTACTGTTTCCTGGTCCGGATAAAGCCGATGTCCCGAATAAGAACATCTGGTTTCCCCATTTTGCAAGACCTGTCCGTGGGTATCTCGATGATGTATTTCCAGGCAGATGAATTGGTACAAGAGGGCCTTTTGAATGGTCTCCCAGGTCCCCGAATTTAACATCTATGGACTAAGCTGTGCTAAACGAAGCTAACGGTTACTAAACTAAAAAAAAGTTTGAGCGGCCACTGGGAACGATTGTTGTTCAGTTGTCAGCTGTCTTTTTATGAGGGAGAATGTATAAATATATTTAAAATGACTGTTGCGACAAAAATGGTTATTCGACCTGTATTCAGAATCATCATCTGAAGAATCAGACTTTTTGGAAGATATTTCCAGTGTAGTTTTGTTGGAGACAAAAAAGGAAAGAATGTTGGATAAGCACTTACATGAATAATCGAGAAAAATTTGGAGAATTTCATAAATTGATCAATGAACTAAATTATTTTAAATTCAAAAATTATTTCAGAGTAAACCGAGAACAGGTTTATGAACTGCATGAATTGATAGCCGTTGATATTCGAAAACAAAATTCAAATTTTAAACAAGCGATAAGTCCTACCAGAGGGATACTAGCGATCTGCCTTATATAAGCAAATAAAGAGACAGAATACTTTTATTACATATAAATGATGTTTATTCATAAATAAATGATTTTTATTTTCATTTGTGGTCGCATCAGTAGGCGGTAACCAAGTTTACACGACGTTTACAATATCAAAATCATAATTAGTAGTCAGTTGGTGTGTTTGAAGTCTCTGAGTAGACTGTAAACTGGGTATATATTCTATTGAAATTTGAGTATCTTCGGAAGCCGAAATTGTAATCCCAGTTGGTATAGAGCTAACAGAATGATTGTCTGCTGATATCTCAACAGCAGAAACATCCTCTAAGAGAGCTATTTTTACATGGCGCTGTTGTAATAGTAAAATATTTGTGGCTTCATACATTTAATTAAAAAACTATTTGAGTCTGTCATGCGATGGCGTTGCCTATTTTCAGATCTCTCCTCCTGTTTCGTAGCTAATAATGAATTCGTAGTGAAAAACTTCGTCTGAATCTGACACGAGCTAAATCGAAGGAAACGAAACTAAGGTTTCAATTTCCGTTTACCTATCTTCACTTAATTTAGCTGAAATGGCCGAGGATATATTTAAAAGTATGGTAGCTAATTTACTGAAAACTTATCTTCGTCCCGACCTCAACACAATAGAGCACGTTTATGACATCGACATTAGATCAACTATTTTTGCAATTACTTGAAATTGACTTGAATAAGAACGGTAATTCTTAGAATGAGAGATCGTTGTCAAGCAGTAATTAATGCCAAAGGAGACAATACACGCTATTAGTTTAATTTTTTTGAACTTTAAAAAATTTACATGTTGTAACTTCTTTTATGAGTTAGGATTATTGCAATACATTTCTCGTAAGAAACAACGTTTTTTATTTCAGATACCTATTCTAAAACGAACGTAGAACAACAAAAGACAAACAAAAAATTCATTCATTATCGATGAAATTATAATTTTAAAATTATGCTTTAATTTTGGTGCGCAGTGTACTATAATAATCTTAAATATAATTAAATTATATGAACATAATCGACATAAATTGATAAATAAAAACGTTGTAATAATCAATCAAGATAATGCGAGGCCTTTTAACACCCCAAAAGGTTTACAGATTACTTGGGATTTACTGTAACACCCATTATATTTACCAGATCTGACACCTTCTAATTATTATTTTTTCTGGTCTCTTTACTTCATCTGAGTAGGTCAAAAATCATGTGGATGAGTTGTTTGCCAACATAGAACAAAAATTCAACGAGATTGTATCATGCTACCGCCAAATTCAACTCCAACGACTAAGTGCTGTTTTACATTGTGAGGTCAAGTTGTTTGTAGTGCATTAACACATTCACAAACTTCTTTTAACTTTCTTATATATATTGATTATCACTCTAAACGTGCGATATTCAAAAATATCATAATAAAGGTTTCAAACATTTGTCTAACAGCCCAATTTTTTCTCAGTAAGTATTATAATATTTTTCAGTTTTCCGTATACTTAGTACAAATAATAAAATAATTATATTTAATTCACTGAATACTTAATAAAATGAAAAAAGATCTGAATATATTATTTAATTCATTTATAGAACTAACTAACTGTAGACAAATATTTGGCACTAACATATATATTCAATTATTTTTGGAATATGGGTTTACTGAGATGCTTAGACAATGCACCAAGTTGGTATTTAAATACTTTGAAAAACCTATAGTACTTTTAATACACATTTGGAATACTTCATTCTTATTTATGAACCACGAATCAGTTGAAATGAAAAAATTACCAACGAATATAAATGTTGATTGCTGTGTAATTTTGAAATAGCCTAACAAACTAAAAATGAAATAATTCTTCGGCTACATTATCGGTACATAAAATATTCGAGTGATCCCAACTATTAGTGTTTGTTATAAACTACGAGAGATAGGTAGGTAGTGCTTTGTTTATGATTTATTGATATTTATTTGTGTATGTGTTTTTTAGTAAAACTGTTTTGTTAGCTTGGAAGAAATAAGTACAGTAACAATATTTTTATTTTGTCGTTAGGAAAAACAAGAAGGTAAATACTTATATTTGCGTGATTGCAATAGTTAGTGAATACACATATTTCGCAGGGCCTATCCAATAAAGTTGGAACCCCAAACCGGTACAAGCAGTGACGATAAAAATACGAAACATTGAAATCTGGTCGCAAACAATTGGGACATTGATCCAAATAGATAGTGTGTAATATTTATGAATATTTGAGAAAGACATTATCACAGGCGGAGGCACTAAGTCGTTGTGTAAGTATGACAGTAGTATCATCGTCCACTATTTATAGAATTGTACGTAAACAAGAGCGTTGTGACGACGTTCAGGTATCACAGACACATTTACAAGAACGAAAATATTTCAAAGAGTTCGGTCCTGGCAAATTGAGCACCGGTTGTGTTTAATATCAGCTCCGATAATTCATAAAATTAGTTAAATTCAGTACGAAATAATTTAGTTACAGTGTCTAGTATTCAAGATCTAAGCATCTTCTGTATTACTACGGAATCTGTAAGTTTTTAATTAATTCTCTATATTAAAATTGTCATAGACTTACTTTTTAACAACGAGTTACATCCACATTCACAATCCAGTATAATCAAAAACTCATTAGTAGTTTATATTTCTACACATTAGACAGGGCCGTAGTTAGAACACCAATGAAACACAGTTACCAAAATGGATGAATCGGTGAATAAGAGTGTCCCTGATAGAGGGGGTACTCAACCTCAAATTAAATCTTACGCAACAGTAACGAATTCACCAAAATTTCCAAGCAAAAAACAAGCATAGTTTTTCCTTCACTTGATAACATAAAATTGGAGGAATGCCTCATTTCTTTAGGGAATATGATTGAACCAAAAAATATAATCTTCTCATCCATAATCTCTAATAACCGCATTTGCATTTACTTGGCAAATGAAAATTTGGTTGATTCATTTATGAATAGCAATGATGGCCCAATAAATCTTGGACAAACTACGATTAAGGTTCGGCGATTAATAACACATGTGGAAAGATTACTACTGTCAAATGTATGTCCATCTATACCAAATATACTATTATAAAATGAATTAACACGAATTGGCATTAACAGAATGTCGCAGATTACGTTTCTTCGCATTGGTACTTTACACCCAAAATTCAAGCACATTCTAAATTTTCGTAGGCAAACTTATATTTCACCTGTAGACCAGAACCAGATTCAAATCACAGATTTTATTACTGTGAATCACGAAGGCACCTCTTATCGAATATTTCTCTCCCTCGACGACTATATATGTTATAACTGTAAGCAGAAAGGGCATGTTGCAACATAATGTACGCTCCCTAATACACAGTCACAAGTACTACCAACAAACCTAACAACAACCACCAACACCACAACAATCAACGGTTTCAGAAACACATATACCAGCAGCAACTCTCTATCCCATTACTTCTACTCCAACATCAATACTGGAGTCCTAGAACCTGACATCTTAGTGTTTTTAAATGAAACTCACGGGCTCTAGTTAATTCCACAATATAATAAAAGTTATTGAAAATTCTAAAAAATTGACAATAACTTCTATTACATTGTGGAATTAACTAGAGACCGTGAGTTTCAGTTAAAAACACTAATATGAGCATATTCCACGAAGTGAGGGTCGAGACAGTCAATTTCACCTGACATCTGATACATCTCCAGAAGAAACCAATAAAAACTCTATTATTTCTGACACAACTTCTTAAACTGAACCACAGAGTTCAGATTCTATTAAAATAAATACAACTCCATCTTTATCCTATCACAAAACCAAACGATCCCTGACTGAAACTCCTTCTCCTGTTGAACAAACCATCGACATGAATTTCACGGAGCACAAAATAACAAAACTCCCAAAAAAAGCAAAAATTAACGTTCAAACACTAACTACAGTAAATATTGAAAAACAAATGGGATCAACAAAGACAGACAAGCATGTGCTTACCTACCAACAATTGTGCGATTTTTTCGAAAATGTGCATGGTTGACCGGACCCACTAAGCGTAGCCAAGTTATATACAGAAGATATTATTGGCCTCATTGATCAATTACACAGTATGTATCCCTACTTCACAGATAATAAAATGAAAAGTAAATGTACCAGGATTTCTAAAAAAATGATATCTCACGTCAAGAATCTAGTAATCAAGAGGATAGCGATTCGTCTGTATCATCAATACCTCTGTGCTCGACCTCAAGAATTTCAAATACCTATTAAATTCACGACTATATTACAATGGAATCTAAACGGGTTATACGCCCATTTAGAAATGTTAAAAAGTTTACTAGCCGAACAGTCCACTTCAATAATATGTCTTCAGGAGACACGTTTCTCTAATAAGAACTACCACATGAATAATTACTCTTGATTCTATAAAAATAGAACAAACCAGTCTATTGCAAGCGGAGGCGTGGCTATTTACGTGAAACATTCTATAGACGCAGTACCCATACAATTAAAAACGAATCTCGAGGCTGTTGGCGTCTGCATCGATGGACCAACGAAATTATCTTTATGTAATATTTATTGTCCTCCAAACACTTCACCCAGTATGCAAGAGATTGAAGATTTACTAACTCAACTCCCACTTCCAAGACTTACAGTTGGCGACTTCAATGCCCATAATAATATTTGGGGCTCAAATAGCAGCTTCCAATTTGGAAATACACTGGAACAAATAATTAACCAAAAAAATATAAATCTTATGAATGATGGTCGACCAACCAGATTTAATACGGCCACTGGCGCAGAATCGGCGATAGATCTCTCCCTTTGAGATCCTACTTTATCACTGATATTCAACTGGGATGTCCGGCAAGATCTTTACGCTAGCGATCATTACCCTATCATTATTTATGGCAGCTCAGCAAATGAAGTCCCACCTCCGGAAAAATGGAACTTTAACATAGCAAATTGGGACTACTTTAATAATCTAATACTGAACAAACTCAGCGACAAATGTATCAGTGATATTCTGAGCTCAGATGTAGATGAGATGGTAGAAGAGCTCTCCGACATTATCATAACTGTTGCAGAACTTGCTATCGGAAGAACTAGAATTATCAAAAAACATCCAGCCGTTCCTTGGTGGAATAATCAATTTGCAGAAACAACAAAGAACTAGAAAAAGCGTTTAACAAATACAAGAAAATGGAGTCTCAGGATAATTTAATCCAATTTAAACGCTTAAGAGCCCAAGCTCGATTAACGATAAAAAAAGCAAACGGGATTCTTGGAAACAGTTTATATCCAGTATTAACAATTCTACCCCATCCAAAATAGTGTGGAACAATATTAAAAAGATTTCTGGAGTGAACTACCAGTCCCACATAAATGTCCTAAAATATCAAAATAACACCGTCACTTCCCTGAACAAATCGGTGAAACCTTCGCAAGATCATTTGAGAAACATTCTAGCGATAGCAACTACACGAATAAGTTTTTAAACTTCAAATGTATACAGGAACAAACCTTCGTAGGACTAGAAGAACATTCTGATGAACCAGTCAACGAACCAATAACAATGCAGGAATTAAATCACGCGATACACCCATTAAAAGAAACAGCAGCTTGACCAGATAATATTCCAATAACATTCCTCAAAAAACTCCCAAGTCTAGCCAAGGAACTGCTACTACATATTTACAATAGGATATGGACAAACAATACCTTTCCTCAGATTTGGCGTAAATCTATTGTTATTCCAATGCATAAACATGGTAAACCCAAAACACTCACTAGCTCTTACAGACCAATCGCGTTCACATGTGCAATGGGTAAGATTTTAGACAAAATCATCAATGACAGATTAATGTGGACTTTGTAAAGTCGAAATCTTCTTATTCCTGAACAAAGCGGTTTCAGAAAACGAAGATCAGCAATTGATAACTTAGTGGATCTAGAATCAGAAATACACGAAGCCTTTGCTAATAAACAATATGTGATAGCAATTTTCCTTGATATATCGAAAGCCTATGATACCATTTGGCGTCACAAGATCATAAAAACATTAGAAAGCTGGTCCATAAGAGGAAATATCTTAAAATTTGTTTGCAACTTTTTGAAAAATCGCGTTTTTACGGTCAGAGCTAATGGCACATATTCGCCTTTAAAAACCCAAATTAATGGAATACCACAGAGATGCTCCTCAAGTGTAACTCTATTTCTAATTGCTATAAATGATATCATCCAAAATTGTAACTCGAATATTAAAGCTAGGCTATATGAAGATGCCTTAGTAATATACTCGAGAGGACGGAACATAACTTCATTGTATAACCAACTACAATATTTTATAACTCACTTAGAAAATTGGTCAGAAACTTCAGGACTACAATTTTCGGCACAAAAAACCAAAAGTTTGTTATTCACTAAACGCAACCCGGATATTGTATTTCCAAATCTTAAATTGTTTGAGGAATCTATTTTATACGTGGATGGAATTGAGTTCCTGGGAATGTTTTTCGATCAAAGTCTCAGCTGGAAGAAACACATCCAAAATTTGAAACTTAAATGCCAAAGAGACCTAAATCTCATGCGAACAATATCCTCAAAAATGTGCGGAGCAGATAGCACAACGCTAACCAAAATATATAGATCCATCATTAGATCGAAATTAGATTATGGTGCCATCATCTATAATTCCGCTAAAAGGCACATAATAAAATAATTGGACGCTATTCAAAACAATGCCGTTAGAATTGCCTTAGGATCATTTTGCACAAGCCCGGTTGACAGTATTCTATGTGAACTAGGTGAACCAGATTTATACCGAAGACGAATGTATCTAACTCTCAGCTATGCGGTATCTGTCGCAGCGATCCCCGAAAAACCCGTCCATCGAAACGTATTTGCAAATCGGTTAAGAAACATGTTTCAACTGCATCCGAGACTTGATCCCCCATACCATGAAAGACTATGCTCTTACCAAAGCAAACTAAACATATCCTTACCTCTCACTTACAACCTCTGCTACAAACCATCCTTCCCTCCCTGGTGTTTCATCTCCCCAAGTTGTGACTCTAGTATGACTGAATTCAGTAAATCTACAATGAACCACTCAACGATTAAGAAATTCTTTCAAAGTAAAATAAGCAATTACCAAAGATACAAACATATATATATATATATATATATATATATATATATATATATATATATATATATATATATATATATATATATATATATATACACCGACGGTTCAAAAACTGAAGAAGGTGTGGGTGCATCCATGGTTCTGGAGAATATACAACACTCATTACACTAGCGCCGACTATTTCCGTGTTTTCCGCCGAATTATATGCTATTTGGAAAGCAGTAGAATATGCGAATACGGAAAAAATAAACAAAACCTTAATATTAACCGACTCCTTGAGCTCTCTCACAGCCATACAACAGTTCCAACATTTATATCCAATTGTCTCGTATATAAAAAATGAACTTTTCAGGGCTAATAACGCTAAAAGGACAATTGCATTTATGTTGATCCCAGCACATGTGGGCAACGCACAAAACGAAAAAGCAGATGACCCAGCTAAAAGCGCTACTTCCCAAAATTCTGAGATTGAGAATAAGACACCTCTTGCAGATCTCAAGCAGTTTTACAAAAACATTATTACCTCCGACTGGCAAATATACTGGAACAATTCATTATCCAAACTCTCTGAAATAAAAACATCAGTGAAAAAATGGAATAATATCCCAGCGAACCGACGGTATCAAGTATTAAGAATTGGACATACATTCGCCACTCATTCACACATCATCACAAGAACAAACGAACCTGTATGTGAATCGTGTCAAAAGAATATATTGGTAAAACATTTTCTTGTGGAGTGTCCGTCACTCAAGCCCGCGAGAACACAGTGGTCAATAGAATCTAACCAAAAAGTGGTCTTAGGGGAACAGTGTAACGTTGAAAACTTGTGCGCATACCTTAAAACGATTAACTTACTTGACAAAATTGAGGAAATAATTAGAAATGTAAATTGTACATAACTGTATTGTATATGTATCTATATATTTATATGTATTGTATCGTTGAATAAATACAGCAGTCGCTCTGGGTGGATGCGACTTTAAACAATTAAAAAAAATATATTTCAAATTTGATGAGATTAAGAAGAGTGCTATAACCATAAAAATTATATATCAACCTAGAACGCCAATAGATATGGATGTGCATGTACAAAATGATGCACTTTAGATTTTGCGCATTGCGAACGCGTTGTTGACATAATTAACATTTTTTTTGTTGCTATTAGGAAGGAATCGAATAAATCATATAAATATACATGAGAAAACATGAATGTCCAACCAACCTTCGGCAGAATTTTTTGGGTTAAGTAAAACAAAATATATTAATCTAAGATTGAATTGTATTTTTGCTGAATATTTTCACGGAATTGAAAATAGCAATAGGATAAGGTATTTAATAGGTATTTATTGAGTTGGCAACCCTTTGTCAAAAAATGGGCGTCGTCATAGCTATCAATCGACGTGTACAGACACGGTTTTAATCGCTTCAATGTTTATTGGAAATAGTTGCGGTTGTTTTTCGAATATTTTCGGATTTTATAACTACAGTGTGTTCGTACTCCAAAGGTTTATCTTTTAGTGACTCTTCCATTTGATTGTGTTATTTTGATTAGTGATAAAAGTGCCCGTTAAATTGTTACAGTTTAATCACTTGAAATAATTAAGTGCATGGTGCTATTTTGTAAGAATGCTGTGAAAAATGAAAAGTTCCTTTCTAATGATGCTCTTGCAGTACTGGAGAAATCCTATGCATGAATTCCTTTTACTGTAATGAGAAGAGCAATTTCGAACATGGATATGAATAAGAGGAACAAACAACAAGGAAGAAATAAAATTCCAGAAGTTTTGCCGTGACACTTCAGTTTTATTCTTCTAAAGCATATAATTTAGAAATCTGATGATGCGAATGGAAATTATACAGAATAAAATAATCCAACAAATCGATAATAAAAATCATTTTTCAAACTTAATGGGACTTTCTTTCCATATACATGCAGTGTTTAATCATGAAAATGTTATACATCCTTTTTGACACTGTATGTCAACTGTTTCTAAATGAACTATGGCTATGAATACATTTTACAGAAGAATACCCTATGAAGAAAAAACAGGTTTTTCAACTAAAGTAACTATTACTATTGAATAATTTCTTGTTTATAGCGTTCATGCAAATATAACATAGAGCTTATACATAACTTATATGAAACATAAATTATCACGCATTTCATTTAGATACACAAAAACTTCGAAATATTTCCTATATGTTCATTGGAAAACGAATTTGAGAGGCCGACTCTGACTCGTTTCAAATCACGCGGCATCCGTTTTGTTCACTGCGCAAACTCAAAAGTGCATGTGCGCATAAACTCCAAGCATCAGTCAATTTTCAGTGTGTTGACATTCTATGGCTATAACACGAACAGTACATAATTTTTATTTTAATAAAGAAATTCTGTCTGTCAACATATATCCGCCGCAATCAAAGACAATGACTTAATTCCCTACACTAGTAGTGAAACCTTGCGCAAACAATTGCACAAACATGGGCCTGCGAGCGCAATGTCCATCACGTATAATTAACGTGATGGACATTGCGCTCGCAGGCCCATGTTTTATGGTAAGTTTTAAGAAATATATTTGTATTGTACATCATATTAATTGTAACAGTCCTTTGTAGATTACCTTTCTGATGAAGGACATTGACTGTCCGAAACGTTAAAAATAAACTAAAATGTAAAATAAAAAAAACTGAAAATACTTTTCAATTTTATGCAGAACCAAAAAATCCCAAGAATAATTGTTTTGAAAAATAAATAAAATAGGTTCAAGAAATAAACTAACCAAATATATATATATATATATATACATATATATAATTTTTTTTAAATTTATCTTTATTATATATTTAATTATGTTAATTTAATGGTTAATATTCGGGGTATGAAACTCTAAACTCTCTTTGGGTTCTGGAATTTATTAGTAATTTTAAAACAATGAATTATCTGTTTTCCCAATATTTAATGTGAACAAATTCAATTACTATATACCAGTCCGATACGCCTATGGCATGGATCCTTTTCCTGTGTTTAACAATGATATTTTTATTACTGTTAAGAATTGGCTAGAACCAACCTTTGTTGTCACGAATACCAATGGTCAGCTGTGATCAATGAAAATAACGAAACTACTTATAACAATTTAATACCAAATAATATTTAAATGAAAAAAGAGAATTACATATATTTTACAAAATAGGCGATTAACGACTATTCTCTCTCTTCTCTAGTAAGAAATGAAATGTTTAAGTTTATATTTTTACATTTACAAATTACTAATATTCTGGCCAGGTAAAATTTTTCTGTTTAATATTTATCGTTTTATTATTGGTACCAATTAAAATTTTTAAATACACCAACCTTTCACACTCCGCAACGAATTATGTTCTGATCTACAGCAGCTATCACTGATCTCCACACCATCAACTCATGTAGATATATCCCATTTATTGTCGGACCAATTTCTTCTCCTGGTAATTATGATCTCTTTACTTTTTTTGCTTTATTCAATTATTTATAATATCTTTTGTATATTTTCTGCGGAATTATCTTATTCTTTCTTTTCAATCTTCTTTCAATTAGTTTTTTAATCTGCACAAAGTACTTCTGTAACTGTTTCTAAGACTTTTTATTTAACTTTATGAGGACTTATCTAATTTTTTCTTAAAATTCTTAATTTCTTTTATAACACTTCCTCCCTGAATGCTACCAGATCCTTTTTTTCCAATAAACAAACTTTTTTTACCCTTATTTGCTATGTAGAGTCACATATATCTTTATTTGTTAGTTATATTCTGACTATCCACTTTTATATTAATTTAATGTCGTTTCTTCTCATTATTGGTATATTTAATGTTCCTCTTTCTTCCAAAATTACTTTCTATTTTTAATTTTATCTCTCAACTTAAAAACAGTCCTTACTTACTAAATTATCTATTAATGTGTTATATTTTCAAAATGTCAAATAAACAATTCTACAATCTAACTTATACTCAATATATATCAAATTTACTCTAATTATTTCACATAAACTATGCTTAAAATTTGTTTTTCATAATAATTTCTTTGGGTTGTTTTCATATAAACAATTTATATATATATATATATATATATATATATATATATATATATAGACGAAAGTAGTTCGTTGCCGAAACTAGTTAGGGTAACTTTTTTATTGGGGAATGCGGCAATGTGATAAAGAAAACTCTGTTTAGTTAATCCTAAGCTTTCGATAATTTATTATTATCAAAGAATCTACAAAATAAATATTATATAAATTTAAAATATTTTTTAAAGTAAAAATATTTTTTACTTACAGTAATTGAGGCTGTTCACAATAATATAATATCTATTTATATGAAGAAACATCATTGTACAATTTAATCGTTAAAATATTCAAATTGGCATGTTATCAAATTGATGACAATTTTTGACAAGTTGATGTTGTCATAGAAAACATTTTTTATGAATGTTTCTAAAACTAATAAACATGAATTATTTTATCTATATCTCAATAATAATAATATACATATACAGTGCTATTCAAAAGTCCCCTCCCCCCTCGTATCTTTTGAACGGCTACACTTACATTAATAAAATTTGGAGGGTGAGGAAATAAAGTAGTGTTGTCAACTTCTCTACGAATGGTACCAGGTGACGTAATAGTAATAGATGACGTCACAGTGCCACTCTGGCCAATAATTTTAAATAGGACCTTATGTCTAGTGATATCTCATTTGAAAGGCATTGACATTGGCTACATAGCCATATTAATTTTGTTTGGGTTTATATTAATTTTGACGGATAACTTAAATAAATACCAAAATTATTGAAATTTTTTTTTTAAATTTAATTAATCGAATATCAACAATGGATTCTTATACCAAGTGTTCGAAATGTGCTCCGTCTACTTCCTGACAGTAATACATCGGCCGGCGAGGTTCTATAAAATAGCCACCTCGGTCACCAGATCTGACACCATTAGATTTTTTTCTATGCGGGTACTTGAAATCCAAGGTTTATACTACGGCACCAGATAGCATTGGCGTTTTGAAAGAAAGAATTACTGAAGAATGCAATGCTATTTCAGCTGACACATTCGAACGAGTACGACAAGAGTTTACTAATAGGATGTATTACTGTCAGGAAGTAGACGGAGCACATTTCGAATACTTGCTATAAGAATCCATTGTTGATATTTGATTAATTAAATTTAAAAAAATAATTTCAATAATTTTGGTATTTATTTAATTTATCCGTCAAAATTAATTTAAACCCAAACAAAATTACTATGGCTATGTAGCCAATGTCAATGCCTTTCAAACGAGATATCACTAGCCATAAGGTTATATTAAAAATTACTGGCCAGAGTGGCACTGTGACGTCATCTATTACTATTACGTCACCTGTTACCATTCGTAGAGAAGTTTACAACACTTTATTTTCACCCTCCAAATTTTATTAATGTAAGTGTAACCGTTCAAAAGATACGGGGGGAGGGGACTTTTGAATAGCACTGTATACACGTATTTTACCGATAACAGTGGCTTATTTGTCCCAATTTTATTTGCTTGCGATTTATTAAACAAAGTGATTGCAAACAATGCATATCTATTTAAAATTGCATCAAACGCCGCCGATGCGAGCCAGCACTCATAAGCAATAAGGCCATAAACGTATAAACAGGCGGCTAAAGTTTTTTTTATATACATACTTTTCCTGTAAACAAGGATTGACCGAGTCACTTTAGTTTAGTTTAAACCTGCCTGTTGAGTGGTTATATTAATTTATAGTGAACTACTCGTCTTAAGTTTGCATCAAAGTGTTTATGTTTGTAAGAATAGATTCCTTAGCGTGCCGCGAAATTGTGAAAACCATCAATTTCTGTTGAGTGTGGTGAGCTAAATTTGAGATCTCAAAGAAGGAATATTACGCCTTTAATAATAAAAAGCATATTAAATTTATTTCGGGTTTATGATCGATGATCCGTACAAATCTTGAGACCCTCATGTTTGCCGTACGTCTTGTGTAACATTTCTTAGTGGTTGGCTTAACAGAAAGTCGCGACATATACCATTTGCAGTTCCAATGATATGGAGGGAGCCGAAGGACTGTTATTTCAGTATAACAAAGATTGCTGTATTAACAGGTAAGAGCAAGATAACCATTAAATATCCCAACCTCCAATTAGCCATCATGCCTGTTCCTCACAGTGATGAGCTGCCAATACCCGTGCCTTCTGAAAATTTGAGTTTAGATTAAAAAAACTATGGCATGAACATTTGCAAGTGAGTCCAGAAGAAGGCGGCATTGAAGATCCAGATTTTGGTGGAACGTCAACAGAATCTCATAGAATCAATCAGGCTGAACTGAACGATCTAGTAAAAAAATCAGGCCTAATTGTTATCGTCTAGATTAAAGGGTTGAAATCTATTTGAGAAAGGAACAAATATTTATTTTTATCGTCGAAGTGAATTTAGTATATTGTACTGATGTTCATTCATTACTGAGTGAGTTAGGGACCGCCATCATCCTATGGAATGATGTTGTTTAAAGATTCCTCTAAGCTGAGTTTAAAAGCAGTTCTTCTTTATATTTGATACAATATACCTTCGATTCCTCTTGCCTATGTAGTTGGCTCGAGCACTTCGACTGGTACGGTAGTGTTTTGTGCTATGTTAATTTGCGATAGGAAATTAGTTGGATTAATTTCAAGTGAATAAACTTGTATTGGTAAGCAATTTAATTCGAATTCTTTGTGGTAGATACATCGGCTGGAGGCGAACCTCGTCCCGACAAAGGTAATAATGAGGTAACAGATATAAAAACATATGATATTAAAAATAAATATTCACGGTTTGGTAAGGGACCTTTTCTAGTTTTGGTTGAAACTCTTGATAAAAACATACAATTATCGGCCGTCATGCTCGGTCATTATTTGTTTAAAGAAACTAGTTTCAAAAACGATATTCAAGACACAGATAACCCACAAGACATTAAATTAGTAGGTAGAAATAAAGTCAAAATAATGTTTAAGAACTTTCATATTGCAAATTCAATTATTAATCATGAGATTATAAAAACAAATAATTTGGTAGCATATATTCCGTGTTTTTACAATCATAAAAAAGGGATTATAAGACAAGTTGATACGTTATTGGAAGTGAAATATATTCAAGAAAATATTATTAGTGATAAACAGGTCGTGGAGATTAAAAGGATGGGAAGGAAAAGAATAAACTTTGATAAAGAAGCGCTCCTCGCTAAATGTTAATACTAACGTTCATAGGAAATAATACAGATATAGAGTTCTGTATTCATTGCTAATCAGAAGGACATAAATCAATTTATAAAGAGTGTCCTAAGCAACAATTTAACATTAAAAAAATATGTCAATAAATAATTCATCGTTCAAAGAAGCGGAAGAGTTAGAGAAACCCGACGCTTGCTAACATACTGAGTGCAATCGATTTAACCTAAATAATTATATAATGATATTAAATAATGAAAATAACTTCCCTAGGCCGAATGATCATGATGGATGTTTACTTCTAATATCAACTTGCAAAATCTTAGAGCTACGCGACAGATCAAGCGACGGTAAGTCGACTCCGATCTGCGTATCAATCCAAAAAGACCCCTATCATAAAATTCCAACCATGCAATTCTTCTTCAATATTACCAAATCCACATCGAGAAGACATTAGGGAATACAAAGAAGAATTAGGGTATCTTGTATTAAATTCTATCCCCATGATTATTGAAAATATTTTTAAGGGATTTAATCTCGGAATATCTAATGAACAAGCTTTCTTAGAAATTCAACAGCATCTCATATAACATTATTAAATAATAATTCGGACATTCAAACGGGATTGGATACTGATGGTGATATGGAATTTAATGAGTAAAAATTTAAATATTGTACAATGGAATTGCAGATCTTTAATAAAAAAGGAAGCTAATCTCTTAAACTTTTTAGATACCTGAGTATTCTGTGAAATAATCATATTGAGTGAAACATGACTGTCTAAGAAACAAAAACAGTTAATTTAAAGGGTTACTTTTATTGACCGCGATAGGCGAGACGGTTACGTAGGAGTCGGGATACTATTAGAAAATCACCTTACTTCCTCTGAAATAACTATTAAGAAAAACTTAATAACAAAATTGAAACTTGTGCGGTACTTATTGAAGATTTCAATTCTACAATTTGCAGTGTATACAAACCGCCTACTATAAATATAAATAAAAAGGATTGGGACACATTTTTTTCACAATTTATAGGAGACATATTGATATGTGGCGATTTCAACGCACAATAGTCGATGGGGTTCCGTTAACGATAATATACAAGGTAATAGATTAATTGAAGCCTTTGATAACGCAAGGCTGATAAACTTAAATGACGGCAGTCCTAATCTACTTACTCGACCACATGACAAACCCTCACCAGTGGATCTTTCATTTATATCTCCAAGTTTGATTGGAAAATGTGAGTGGAATATCTTGAAAGATACATTAGGTTCGAATAATTTTCCTATTCATATTAAAATCTGTTATAATCCTGTTCCAATATAGCCTGCTAGAAAATGGATTGAATCCTCAGCTTATTGGCAAAAATTTCAAGATTTCATTTCTAATAATATTAAAAGTTACAGTAACCTCACTTCTAATACTGATCAAATAGAATTATTTTTAACAAGCGTACATAACGCAGCCGCCAATTATATGGAAGTTAGAACACCAGCAACATCAGAGTCAGTACGTCCAATATGGTGGGATTAATAGTGTGATCATATCGCTGGGAAAAAGGCCTTGATAAATTAGCAAAGATTAGGTAACAAATATTGAAAACTACGTAGAATTAAAAAAGAAACAAGCTTAAAGTAAACTAATATTCAAGCAAAAACAAAAAATAAACGGCTTTAAATATTAAAACTAACTTTTCCGCATCTGTGAGATGCCCTGAACAATGTTCTGTCATAAAATTGTCACTTGTATAGACTTCAGAGGATGTACCTATCGTGCTTACAAACCGAAATTTCTCCCAAAATAACCAAAAATGTAGTATATCTGGATTTATAGAACCCGCTGAACTCGCTCTAGTCAGCTGAAAATCAATAGGGTACATCTGTAAGACACCTTGAAAAATATCCAATTATAAAATTGGTCACATGTATACACTCCATGCTAACAACCCGAAATTTCTCCAAAAAGGACCAAAAATGTGGCACTTCAGGAAGCATAGCACCCGTTGTACTAGCTCTGTTGAATTAAAAATCAGTAATGTTCATTTATAAGACACCTTGAACAACATTCAATCATAAAATTGATCAATCGTATACTCTCTGGGGGCTGTATCGTGCTAACAAACTGAAAATTCTCCAAAATGACATAAATTTAGTACTTCAAGTACCATAGCACTCGTTGTGCTGGCTTTAGTGAGGTAAATATCTATAGGGTTCATCTTTGAGACGCCCTGAATAATATCCAATTATAAAATTGGTCACTTTTATATACTCCGGAGGCTGTATCGTGCTAACAAACTGAAATTTCTCAAAAAATGACAAAAATGTCGTACTTCAAATACCATAGCACCCGTTGTACTGGCTCTGGTGAGCTGAAAATCAATAAGGTTCATCTGTGAGATGCCCTAAACAATATTCAATCATAAAATTGGTGACTCATTGAACTCGGGAGGCTGTATCGTCCTAACAAGACATGTAAGGAAAAGTGGCCGACGACAACGACGACGACATACACACATTATTTTTTTTCTAAAAACTGTTTTTTCGTGTTGTTGTTGATGGAAAACGTAAAAATAACTCAACAAAAAATTTCAAAATTCTAACTTTTTTTGGGTTAAATCAATTCATATGCCCCGAGCTATATAAATAATAACTTTACCTACAATAAGAAATGATGCAGTATCTAACAAATGTACAGAACTAGAACTACCATTTGAACTTGCGGATTTGGAGGTTAATCAAGTATATATAGAACTATATAGAACAATTTTAGAAAATAATTGTTACTTTTCTGTTAAAACCACAAAAAGATAAACATTTAGTCTCCTTCTACAGACCAATTTCATTGATGACGTGCTTAACAAAAACATTCGAATGCATGATTGAACTAAGATTGGAGTGGTTTTTAGAACAAAATATGTTGTTACCTAGGTACCAATTTGGATTCGGAAAGGATTCGGATCTTTAGACGTGGTTACACAATTAGTTACTGATATACAAATGACATATTCTAAAAATCAATATTTGGTTTATCTGTTTCTCGATCTGAAGGGGGCCTATGATAATGTGGATCTCAATATTCTGAGACATGAGTTAGTAAATTTGGGATTCAGTGAAAAAATCTGTGATAATATAATCACTATTATGCCAGAACAATTCATATACGCTACCATAAAAATATACTTCATGGACCCAGAACTCTCGATCAGGGCTTGCCTCAAGGCTCTGTTCAGCCTTTAAAGTGGTTTCTTCTCAAGAAATAAAAAAATATCAGAAGAAGAGGGTTACAATTATTTCGTTATCAGACCTCCTACCACTAGCACAAATCAGCTGACTGTGATTTGACGACCTGTCGACCTACACCAACTGTTTGTTTATTTTATTTAGTATACCTGCGAATAGCGCACTGGGAAGGTGTATAAGGAAATAATCATCATGAATAAATGTCGGAATTACAAATCGGCAATTGATAATAAGAAAAATTGTACTCCATGCATGTCGTGTCAGGCTTTAATTCATTTTCGCTGTTTAGATATCGCTTAGGAGGAGGCAATAAGAATAACAAGGGGCCAAATCTAAGTCGGTTAGAATTGTTTGTAGCAGCTGCTGCTCATTTGATGATAAACTGAATAAGCTAACTAATGTATTATCTAATTTGTCTGATAGATTTACAAAAATGGAGAATCGTTTAACTGCCTTAGAAAATTCAACTCAGTCAAATCAGATACAATTTGAGGAATGCGTGCAGGAGGCAAATCTTCGCTTTCAAAAATCCTATAACTTGATCGTATATAACTTGCCTGAATCAAACATAGATAATATAGATGATATGGATAAGGTTACTGATATTGTTGATATATTTAAACCTCGTAACTCTAATGTAATTGCAGTTTTCCATATAAGCAAAGCAGACAAAAATAAGAACAAATCTAGACCGCTAAAAATTCAATTTCAGGATAATAATACTCCATCCTACATACTGCGCAATAAGAAAAAATTACAAGGTACTCGATTCTCTCGAATTCAAATAAAGGATAACCAAACTAAATTTCAAATTAACTACTTAAAGAATTTGAGAGAGGAGCTGGAAAGGCGCAACATGGAGGATGAGCATCGAACCATAAAATACGTCAATAAAATTCCAAGTATTGTGAACGCTACCGAGGAACTTGGTGCAAAAAACTATTACAACTCACAAACATAAATATATTCTACACTAATATAGATTCTCTTTATGCAAAACAAGCCGACTTCTTTTCATTTATTTCATCTACCTCCAATATTCACATTTTTATCGATAACAGAATCCTGGTTATCCCCTAGAATACCTAGCTCTCTTATTAACCCCAATGGGCATAGCTTATACCGTAAGGATAGATCAAATAGAATTGGAGGAGGTGTTTGCGTTTTCTTTCATAAAGAGTTCTTTAAAAATTGTATAATTAAGTCGATTCCACATGATCTGGAGGGAATCGAATCTCTTTTGTTTAAAATTGTCTTTCCTAACTCAGCCATTCTGCATATATTTATTATATATAGGTCTCTTCTGTCATATGATCTTACAATCTCCATGTGTGAGTATATTGAAGACTGTAGTAAAAATAAAGGAAATCTTATCGTTCTTGGCGATTTTAATTTTAAATATTTGCTATGGCCTATTCTTTCACCTCTTGATGGCAATAATCCTAGTGTCCATTTTTATAACTTATTTTTTCAAATTAATCTGAAACAATTTATAAATGAGCCGACAAGGTTTCGTCAAGGTAATGAACCTCCAGTATTAGACCTTGTAATCTCGAATGAAGAGGAGCTGATTTCCGACATTTTCTATCTGCCACCAATTGGTATCGCGGATTATGTTGTTCTTCATACTAAAGTCCAGCTGGATATATCTGGTAATATCAGTGAAAAAATAAAAAAAAATCCTTCACTAAAACCGATTATCGAAAATTAAATAACTATTTCAATAAAACATATTGGCCGGCACTAGATGGTCACACCTGTGAATTTGTGTGGAAAAAATATGAAGAAATTATATATAAGGGGATAGAAGAATGTTCCAAAACTTATACAGTGAAAACTAACCCTAGATGTCCATGGATTGATAATCAGTTAATCCAAATGAGTAAAGAAAAACAATGCTCGTGGATAAGTGTTAGGAAAAATCCATCCCAAGAAAACATTCACTTGCACAGGCAGTATTCAAACAGACTCACACAGGAGTTGAGATTAGCACGAAGCAATTACGAGAATCGAATAACCATAAGTGGTCCAAAAGCTTTTTATAAATACGTTAGATCCAAGTTCTCCTCTAAAACTGGTGTACCATTATTAGAAAAACCAAACGGAAACATTTGCACCAAGGAAGAAGTATGCGAAATTTTTGCCGAAACTTTTGCAAATGCATTTACAATAGACTCTGATTTAACAACTCCTACCTGTAATGCCACTAGCTACTAGAAATATGAACTCACTAAATACAGATAATATCACAATGGAAACAGTTAAAGAAGTATTAAAGAATCTGAAAATCGCAGCTTCTCCTAGAATTGAGGAAATATCCCCTACAGTCTATAAAAATTGTTCAGACAGTCTAGCAGTCCCACAATCCAACCTTATGTCCAGATCACTAAAAGAAAATTCTATTCCTGCCTCATGGAAATCAGGAATAGTTACGCCTATCTATAAAAATGGAAATAAAATGCTTTCGACGAATTATCGGCCTATAACGGTTCCACCAACCTCAGTTAAAATTATGGAGAGGTTAATCGTTAACGAACTTGTTCCATTTTTGTTAGACAATAAAATCATTCCAGATTCCCAGCATGGTTTTCTACCTAATCAATCAGTAACCAGTAATCTTCTAACTGCTCTTAACGACTGGTCATTATATTTAGATCATTACGAACCTGTGGATGTGGTATACATAGATTTTTCTCGAGCCTTCGATAAGGTATCCATTAAAAAGCTACTAGCGAAATTGGAACATTTCGGAGTGCGTGGTGAGCTGTTGGCATGGCTGAATTTTTTTTTATTAAACCGAATTTTCCAAGTACAATATGATGATAACTAAAGTAATCCCCGTGAAGTGCGCAGTGGGGTACCTCAAGGTTCCATTTTGGGTCTTATCCTTTTCCTGGTATACGCTTCTGACTAAATTGCTAAGTTTAAATGCAAAAACAAATCGTTTGCTAATGACATGAAGTTTTACCATTGTCCTGATATTCCAAACTCTATTCAACATGACCTGGATAAATTATTAAAATAGTGCAAGGAGTGGAGCATACCAGTAAACTTTAACAAGTGTTGTGTTTTGCAGTGCGATTACAACAATCCGTGTGTCACATATTATCTTGAATCAGAGCCTATAAAATCAGTTCCGGAAGTCAGTGATTTGTGTGTCATAATCAATACAGGTCTGGTTTGGTCCTCGTAGACTGCAAAATCGGTTAACAGGGCAAACTCAGCTCTGTACTTGATATCTAAGGCATTTCCAAGGATGAGTCCATGCTTGTTCTTGAGGCTATATAAAAGTTACGTCTAACCTCACTTAGAATTTGTTATCTCCGTTTGGTCTCCGCCCCTCAGACCCCTATAATCCTTATAGGGGGAATTCAACGTAAAGCTACAAAAGTGCCACTAAATTTTTTTCACTTAAACTATGAAACAAGACTAAGCAGGCTCGGGCTGACAACACTATTTGAGAGAAGAGAGAGGGGTGATGTCATTACAACGTTTAGGATTCTACGAGATGACTTTTGGGACACTTCTAACTTTTTTACATTAAATGAAGATGACAGGTTAAGAGGTCACAATTGTCACAATTGTAAATAGAGTATTCGATAAATGGAACAATTTAATTAGTGACATCGTATCAGCTCCTTCCTTGAATAGCTTCAAGAATGGGCTGGACAGGTGTTCTTGATCTGGTGTTGTACCTGATTAGTGTTTAATAATTCTATAGTGCTGCTATCTTTTTAAATCTCAATTTATTTTAAGCTAAGTTTGTAAAATTAGTTCTGCTAACCTATTAGTACCTGTGTAATTTGATTTTGTAATTGAGCCGTATAAGCTTTGCTTTGGCTCGTAATCACTGTGTAATAATAATAATAATAATAATAATAATAATAATAATAATATATGTATACATACTCCCATTGCCATAAAGCCCTGGAACTAGTAATGCAAATATTATTAGACTGGTCTCGTGAAACTAGTATGACATTATTCACTGAAAAGTCCTCTATAATATTTTTCACTAGGCAAAGGTTTCACACACCAGGAAGCTCAGTACTGAATGGGTATAGCATGGTAGTGGTCGAAGAATACAAATACCTGGATATTGTTCTGGACAAAAAACTCCTCTGGACAGGTCATATTCAGCATATAAAAGGTAAATGTGAAAGAGGCAATAACTCCCTCGAATGCATAATAAACCATAAGTGGGGCGCTGACCGAAAAGTTGCTGTTATGTTTTACAGGGCCTACGTACGTTCAGTTATAGATTATGGTAGTTATCCATACGGTTCGGCAAGTAATATCTAGTCATTTACAAATCCTAGGCAGAATCCAATACAAATACCTTAGGTTATGCATAGGAGCAATGGTTTCGACACCTGTTAATGTCTTATTAGCTGAAAGTAATGTCATTAGAATTTCGTCGTCAAACACTTGCTAATAATTATGTTATAAAATTAAGCAGCCTTGAGACAGGACTATAAAAGTTATTTCGTCATTAAATATAGTGAACTTGATAAATTAGTATTGGTGAAAGAAAAGTTCACCACCTCTTATATTGAATATCAAAAATATCAATCATATATTGAGAGAAGCAATATTTTGCCTATTTACACAACCGAGTACACAACTTTTACAAACAATCCCAAGATACCTCGTTACCTCAGAACCGGTACAAATCGGCAATATTCTCTTGAAATCTATTGTTGGTAACTATATGTATCACACATTCATCTACACTGACGGTTCAAAAACGAAAAAACGAATTTAGGGGTGGGATGTGCTATATATATATATATATATATTAAAGTTGAGATAACGACCGTACTATGTTAAAGGAAACGAAAGGTAAATATTGGGTAATCGGTCTGTATAAAAAGTTAAACTCTTTTGTTCAACGTGCCTCTATATTTCGTTGTACTTCACAACTTCCTCAGGAGGTTATTGCTATAAACATTAATTAATGAAACAAGAGTACAATAAATGGAATAAAATTACTTACAACGTGAGCCATTAAAATACATTAAAACACATGATGTGGAGTCAACCAGTTAAAACAGAAAAAATAAGGACGAACACATTGGCTATTACTAGTATACTAAGTAAATAACATCAAATAATCTTTTTAAAACTTGTCATACTAAAAATACATTCTTTATAAGCGAGAACAAAAAGTAAGTTGGAATTATCAACTAATTACAAACATTAGAAAGTTAAAAGTGAAAACAATATAGTCCAGTAAAATTATTAACACTACCACAGGTAAAAACATACTTATCAATATTTCAGAATATTGCAGTAGATCACACTTAGTTGGTCAATGTCTGATCTAAAATTGATCGAATTCTCACAGCTATTAACATGAACCATCTCCAGAAATAGTCGACGTCTATAATTACTTTCAAACTCAAGGATTTTTACCCTATCATAATCAAAAGTATGGCTCGTATTTTTGACATGTGATGCCAAAGCACATGTTTTTTTCCCTATACGGCAGTCACTCCTGTGTTGTACTAACCTTTGTTTCAGACTCTGTGGTCAGACTTCACAGAGTCTGAAACAAAGGTTAGTACAACACAGGAGTGACTGCCGTATAGGGAAAAATTCATGTGCTTTGGCATCACATGTCAAAAATACGAGCCATACTTTTGATTATGATAGGGTAAAAATCCTTGAGTTTGAAAGTAATTATAGACGTCGACTATTTCTGGAGATGGTTCATGTTAATAGCTGTGAGAATTCGATCAATTTTAGATCAGACATTGACCAACTAAGTGTGATCTACTGCAATATTCTGAAATATTGATAAGTATGTTTTTACCTGTGGTAGTGTTAATAATTTTACTGGACTATATTGTTTTCACTTTTAACTTTCTAATGTTTGTAATTAGTTGATAATTCCAACTTACTTTTTGTTCTCGCTTATAAAGAATGTATTTTTAGTATGACAAGTTTTAAAAAGATTATTTGATGTTATTTACTTAGTATACTAGTAATAGCCAATGTGTTCGTCCTTATTTTTTCTGTTTTAACTGGTTGACTCCACATCATGTGTTTTAATGTATTTTAATGGCTCACGTTGTAAGTAATTTTATTCCATTTATTGTACTCTTGTTTCATTAATTAATGTTTATAGCAATAACCTCCTGAGGAAGTTGTGAAGTACAACGAAATATAGAGGCACGTTGAACAAAAGAGTTTAACTTTTTATACAGACCGATTACCCAATATTTACCTTTCGTTTCCTTTATATATATATATATATATATATATATATATATATATATATATATATATATATATTACCACTCATTCTCTGTAACCTATTTTGCGTGATTTACCCATTTAATTATGTATCTGTTTTATACTCCACGCGTTATTCTTTCATCTCTTAATTGGTTATTTGTCCATTTCCAGGGTCGGAAGGTTCAGGCAGGAGAGCTATAAACGCCTCCGTGTCTCTGTTGGTTGTTGTCCTGAAAACTCGGGATCTTCCATTTGAAGGCACAAATGTGTGTTTGGTTATCTTGTTGAAATCCGTTGTTTGTGTTTTCTCATGTTTCAATTAACATCCTTGCTCCCAAGTTGTACACCCTTTCTTGGTTATACCGTGCCGATGACGGCTAATGAGCTAGAAACATGCATGTCCACGGTTACCACTCATTCTCTGTAACCTATTTTGCGTGATTTACCCATTTAATTATGTATCTGTTTTATACTCCACGCGTTATTCTTTCATCTCTTAATTGGTTATTTGTCCATTTCCAGGGTCGGAAGGTTCAGGCAGGAGAGCTATAAACGCCTCCGTGTTTCTGTTGGTTGTTGTCCTGAAAACTCGGGATCTCCCATTTGAAGGCACAAATGTGTGTTTGGTTATCTTGTTGAAATCCGTTATTTTTGTTTTCTCATGTTTCAATTAACATCCTTGCTCCCAACTTGTACACCCTTTCTTGGTTATACCGTGCCGATGACGGCTAATGAGCTAGAAACATGCATGTCCACGGTTACCACTAATTCTCTGTAACCTATTTTGCGTGATTTACCCATTTAATTATGTATCTGTTTTATACTCCACGCGTTATTCTTTCATCTCTTAATTGGTTATATATATATATATATATATATATATATATATATATATATATGAAAAATGAATTTTGATTTACTACTGCACCTACTTTTAGTCGAAATTTCAATAATTTCGACTAAAAGTAGGTGCAGTGGAAAATCGAAATTCATTTTTCATATAGACACACCTCGTATTTTATGAAATTTTTATTCATTTATATATATATATATATATATATATTTGACTTCGTGTTCTTGGGTTTAGGTTATAAATAAAAAACTAAATATCGTCTACATACTTTGACGTTTCGCTCCTTGTTGGGAGCTTTCTCAAAAATATATTATGTCTTATTTGGACAGAATAAAATATTTACAATTAATCGATATATAATTTAATACATCACATGTAACATTTATAGGTGCGTATCTTAGAAGTAAATTTAACGATATTTTAAACAACATGAAATCAAAAACTATAAATTTACTCATAACTGAAACAACACAAAACATCAAAAGATTAGAGTTAATAATCAAAAGTGAAACTAACAATATAAATACCATTCTACCTAAAAACATTTTTTATAAATTTAGAAAAAAAAATGAAAAACAATTCAACATAATTAAAGAAAAGAATACAAAAAAAATTTATAACTTGATTACTCAATTACCACAAAATGAAATAAACATAAATACATCTCAATGGCTAAAAAATATATCAAACACTGACATACCTAATGATGTAGCTGAAGTTTTAGCGTTAGGAAAAAAATTTGCTCTTCACATTAACAACGAACATAAACTACCTTATTGAGAATACATAGTCTGTATAGAAACAGCAATTTTTGATAAACCAGGACACATAAAAAACGACATTAGAGCAGATTCAGTCAATATCATAATTAATCATAAAATCAAACTCCACAATAAAAAAACTAAAGAAAATAAATTACAAAAAAATATACAAAACGATAAAATAATACAAAACAATTTATTACACATAATCCACAAATAACAATATTACAGCCTGATAAAAGCAAAAAAAAAACTGTCTTAATGGATACAGTTGACTATGATAAAAAAATTAGGGAAATGATAAATTACAAAAAAGTTTATAACCCACTAAAATCTGATCAAACAAAATCCTTTCAAGAGAAAAACAATAAATTCATAAAAAAATTACTAAATAATAATTCTATTAGTAAATCTGAGGCTAAAAAACTACAAATCAACAACGCTTCAGCACCGAAGATATATGGTCTACCAAAGCTTCACAAACCAAATGTACCCTTACGACCAATAGTTTCATACATCCAATCCCCCTTTTACAATCTATCTAAATACCTCTCAGATTGTCTATCAAATATAATCGGAAAAAATAATTATTACATTAAAGATTCATTTTCCTTTAAACATTTTATAGATACCATAAATATACCACATAATTATAAAATCATATCACTGGATGTTATCTCAATGTACACTAACATCCCAAATGAACTGTTCTAAAAACAAAATGGAACTTACTAAGAGAACACACAACTCGGTCATGCAATGAATTCATAGAAGGAATATTACTAGTACAAAATAATAATTACTATCAATACCAAGACAATTTTTATCAACAATTAGATGGTAGTACAATGGGTTCTCATATCTCCTCAACCTTAGCACAGTTAGTAATGGAACATCTGGAGGAAGGCGTACTAGGGAATTTAGATTTCAATGTATTGTTTTTTAAACGATTTGTTGACGATTGCATAGCTGCTATTCCGTCAGATAAAATTGATAATATGTTAAATTCTTTTAATAGTTCCCATCCAAAACTTCAATTTACAATCGAAACAGAGAACAATGCAATACATTTTCTAGACATAACATTAATTCGAACCGATGACAACAAAATAAAAACCAAACTATATCAATAAGAGACGTGGTCCGGCCGATATCTTAATTACTATTCTAATCACTCCAATGCACAAAAAAACAGTGTAATTGTTGGATTGACGGACCGAGCTATAAAACTTACTTATCCAGAATACCGTCCGGAAGTTCTAAAACATGTCAAAAACACCCTAAAAACAATCACTACCCGACAAAAAACATAGAACGAATTTTTAAACAGCGCACATACAAATTTTACAACAATAATAAAAATAATCAAACACAAAATCAAATAAATAAGAACAGATACATATCAATACCATACACAAACCAACTGTCAGAAAAACTGAAATACGTTTTATCCAAACACAACATTAACGTATGTCACAGAACTCAAAATAATGTTACGAAACAGCACACTGGTATAGTCCCTAAAACCGACCCTGTCTAAGCTAGGTATAATAGTTAAAATTATGGCGGATACGCAGTTATAAACATAAACATTTCTGTGGCAAACGGATTCTGTCCAATGCCAACCCTCCTTTTCACACACACACACACACGCAGTTATAAAAAACTGTTTACGGTTGAGACTATCTTATCTAGAACTGGTTTTTGTGACCAGAGTTATCTAGAAAAGGCCAGAAAAATTATTTGTGTGTATAAGCCGCAGCCCGGAATTCTCTGGTACAAAAGGCACTAGTATATAAGGGGACTGATCAGGAAGAGTTAGTTAGTTGATAATGTGACATCGTTAAATAAATAAGTGAATTAGTGAACTGTTTATATAAATTAGTTTAAGTGAATATACTGTATATATAAATCAAGTATTAGTGATTAGTTTAGTGTTTAAATAAGTTAGTGAGTGGCCATACCGTGTGTTTAAAGTTTATCCCACCCGTTTATTGTTTAAATAAATAACAAAAACATTACATTGGTGTCAGGTGTGGGGTAATATAAATAAATATCTACGTAAAAATGGCCAAGAGATTAAGGGACCTGAAAGTGGCGGAATTATGAGCGGAATTGGAAGATCGTGAGTTGGAAACGTCTGGTAAGAAAAGTGAATTAGTAGAAAGACTTAAAGTGGCACTGAAAAATGACGGCTTTGATCCAGAAACATTCTTATTCAAAGACGAGACTTCCACCTTAATCTCGTGAATTTCTGATATGAGGAATGATTTTTCTGTAATAAAGAACGATTTTTCTGCCATGGACGAGAAGATTTCTGATATGAAGAACGATATTTCTACTATGAAGAATGATATTTCGGCTAACATAGACGAGAAGATTTTTGCCATGGAAGAGAAAATTTCTACGAATGTGAAAAGTGATATTTCGGCTATTAAGAACGATTTTTCTGCTATGAAGACCGATATTCCTGCAGATATCTTATCATTGGAAAATTACATTGCTGCTGAAGTCGAGAATAAAATCACGTCTCTAAAATCGGATATTGAGGATAAGATGACAACGATGAACGAGAAAATGAAATCAGACATGGAGAATAAGATGACAACGATGGAAAATCAGATAGATGAGAAAATCAAGGAGTTAGAAGAAAATATTGCCGATTCAAGAACGCGAGGTACGCCAGAGGAAGAAAAAAAGACCGAGCAAACGAAACCTTGCAAGCCAGAAACACTACCTAAGTTTGAAGACATTGGCAGTTTTACCCGAATCAAGGCCCCAACGTTCGATGGAAAAATGTCGTGGACCAATTATGTGAAACAATTCGAAGCAGCCGCTAGAGTGAATAATTGGTCCGATAGAGAGAAGGCAGTAAACTTAACTATCGCGCTTCGGGGAGATGCCTTAGATGTACTTCAGACGATACCGCTTGAAGGAATGGATGACTTCGAGCTGCTGAACAAGAGGTTGGACATGCGATATGGTCACGAACATTTGGAACAGTTGTACAGATTCCAGCTGAAGAATCGAAGGCGGAAACGTGATGAAACCCTTCAAGAGTATGAAATGGATATTGCCCGACTAGTCCGATTTGCTTATCCATCAGCACCAGGGAACATGATGGAATGTTTAGGCATCCAGGCTTTTATTGACGGCTTGTGTGACCACGATATGGAGAAGACGATTCGATTAGCCCATCCTAAAACATTGATCGATGCATTGACTGCTGCTCTTGAATATGAAGCAGCCACGATGGCTTCGGGATAGAACGAAGGTAGGACCATACAGGAAGAAGGTGTCGATGACAGACTTGACCAGATCGTCAACTTGTTGAAAGGAATGGTAGACAAGAAGCCGAAGAAAATCAGGTGCTGTAATTGTGGCGAGCTAGAGCATGCACGCAGTTAGTGTAAGCGTCCTACGACTCCTGCAAACCAAAAACCTCTTAAATGCAAAGCAGCCACGAAGGGCTCGCGGTACAACAAAGGTAGGACCATGCAGGAAGAAGATAACGATGACAATCTTGACCAGATCATCAACTTGCTGAAAGGAATGGCAGACAAGAAACCGAAGAAGATCAAATGCCGGAAGTGTGGCGAGCTAGAGCACGAACGCAGTCCGTCTAAGCGCCCCAAGACTCCTGTAACCCAAGAACTCCAGTCACAGGGGAAATCAGACAGGGGTGAACACCCAGCTGATGTGAATCACCGAATAAACAACTCTTTGCCTAGACGGTCATGCCCTGTAGACTATTCACAATGCAACCAGTCGAAATCTAAGGAAGTTGCAGTTTCAAGAATCACAGTAGTCAACGAGGAATGGTCACCCACCAGGATCAGAGAAGATCAGGAGAATGATCCTCACCTGAAGATGATCCGGCAATGAAAGAAAGAAAATCGGCGACCTACCTGGCAAGAATTGTCAAAGTTTTCACCGAAACTCAAGGCGTATTGGGCTCAATGGGACTCTCTTCTCCTGGAAGAAGGGCTGTTGAAAAGAGTCCTTGAAAACGATGATGGTTCCGAGATGAGGAGACAGCTAGTTATCCCGAGAACAAGAGTAGCTGAGGTACTGAAGAAGTTACACGACAGTCCGTCGGGAGGTCATCTGGGAGTGAAGAAAACCCTTCAGCGAGTCCGTTAAAGGTTTTATTGGATGAACAGCTCCGACGATGTGAAGGACTGGTGTAAGAAATGTACGACTTGTGCTACGAGTAATGGACCACATCGCAATAGAAAGGCACCCATGAAACAGTACAATGTTGGAAGCCCTTTCGAAAGGATTGCTTTAGACATCGCTGGACAATTTCCGACAACAGAAAATGATAGCAAATACATACTGGATATAATGGATTATTCCACAAAATGGGTGGAAATTTACGCTATTCCCAACCAAGACGCCACAACTGTAGCAGAAGTATTGGTGAAAGAATTTATCAGCCGATATGGAGTGCCCTCGGAAGTCCACAGTGACCAGGGAAGAAATTTTGAAAGCCATCTATTCCAGGAGATTTGCGAGAAGCTGGGAATGAAGAAGACTAGGACAACAGCATTACATCCACAGTCAGATGGAATGGTCGAGAGAATGAACAGGACTATTGGAAAATACCTGTCCAAAGTAGTATCCAGCCATCAGAGAGATTGGGACCAGTATCTTTCCCTATTCGCATTGGCTTATCGATCTGCTGTCAATGAGTCCACGGGTGAAACACCGGCGAAAATCCTGTTTGGACGTGAAATGAGGCTTCCTTGTGACCTGGAATTTGGCTGCCGGCCTGAAGAAGATCTAGCAGGCGAAGACTACGCAATCCAATTGAGAAAAAGGCTGGACGATTTTCATGAATTAGTTCGAACAAATCTTCAAGTTGCCAGCGACAGAATGAAAAGTCGGTGCGACACGCAGGCCACAGAAGGCGGTTTTAAAGAAGGGGACAAAGTATGGCTACACAACCCGGCGAGGAGAAAAGGATTTTCTCCAAAATTACAAAAATCCTGGGAAGGTCAGTAGTGTACCTAAGCGGGTTCAACACCACTACTTCGAAAAAGGTCCGCTAGGCGACGGTGGCGCTGCGTTGGCGCTGTCGGCGGTGTCGTCCATTTTTTATCCAGTCGGCCATTTTTTAGTCGGATATTTTTTATCCAGTAGATTTCGCTAGATGGCCCATTTTGCAGATTTCTTTTTTGGATGTGTGTCGTCCATTTTTTATCCGGTAAGTTTGTGCATGACGTAAAAATTTTTGCCCCGAGTGAGATTCGAGCCCACGACCTCATCGTTCCCAGCCTACACCGTTACATGTCTGCCATGAGGGTTCCAATATATTTTAGTTTTGAAAGTGATCAGTATAAGTATTTTGAAATCTCACAAGTCGTAATTTCACGATGCGATGTAATTTTCTTCAATGCGCCGATTTTAATGCATGAATATGTTCCACATTTTAAAAAAAAGTATTAAAATCGAAAAAAAAAATTTTACCCCGAGTGAATTTCGAACCCACGACCTCATCGTTCCCAGCCTAGACCGCTACATGTTTGCCATGGTGGATTCATACAAATTATGTTTTGAAATGAATTATATCCGTACTATTTTGAAATGACGCACTAAAAGCTGTACACCGAGGTGTCTCATATATTATCGGATTTCACGATTGCTTCAATGTAAATTTCTTCAATACTCCCTTGTACTAATATCGTTTTAGTTGTTAGAACATGTCAAATGCAGTTGAATCAGAATCCTTCGTAATCGTTGATTGTATTTATCAACAAAATACGCACGAGTACGCGATCTTAACGTATGAACTTTTTCATTATCATGTATAATATTAGCATCCATATTTGTTTTAATAATTTAAATTCTATTGAAAATTGTTGAACGTAAATTTGAATCATTATGTAATATATATCGATTGATGAGTAGGGGGCAGTTTTAATAAAAAATCCATTCAATGCTATTTATTTTATTTAAACATTACAAAGGTAGAAAAAAAAACCATCATTGTCGAAGGAGACGCTGTACATTTTAGTGCAGTGGCAGGAATCCCAGTTGACCATGATGCAACAATTCTTTGGGTCCACGATGAATCCTTGGGATGCTCGCGCTACTGGCAACAGCTGAACATTCTAGTTTAAATTCTTGACAATTTCGGTGAGAGGGAAATACTCCATTACACAATCGTGTATTATGATGCAATATACTTTGGTATTTTCGGGGAAACCAATGTTTGCTTCAATGTCAAGTTTTACATCAACTGTAGATGCCTTCATGCTTTCTTCTTGCTTCGAGCAATCGATAACAAACAATGCACGCTTCTTGAATGAGGAATAATCCAACAGAGGACGCTTCTGTGTCGAATTCATATAGCCTGGATAAAATTCAGTATAGTTGAAATATGCCTCATTGTAATCATTCTTGGTAAAATCCAACTGCATTCTTTCATTGGGATAATACTCTCCATTTAGCGATAACCTGATACTTTGAATGTCGGCATTGTCGAATAAAGTTGGATCAGTTGTATTGTTGTCACGTTTGTTGGTTTGAAAGAAAACAATAACATAACGAGGTCGTTCAACTGAAGTTGTAGTTTCAACAGCCCAAACTTCACGTCTAGCATTTCTGGTGATGGATGGCAGTTCATGTATCTCCCACTTTCTAAATGGAATAACTATAGGCTGATCCTTTTGAATGGTCCTCATCAGTTCCAACTTAATATCATCATTAGGATAGATATGCTTGATTTTCAATTCGATGTTGGTAATGTTTATGCTAACAGTTGTAGTGGAAGTCACACCGGCAACATTTTTTTCTGTGATATATACACAATCATTATCGTTTCGAGCTCGAACCAAACGTATTGTTTGCCGTCCACATGTAATCATGGGATAGTCATTGAAAATGTTGAAAATGTGCTTGAGAGGAATTTGTAGGTTGAATGATTTATCGGCGGCATTAAGGATGGGATCTTTGGGATAATTCCAGCCTGCTATAGCCATATGATTGGAATCTTCTTGATTGTAGCACGTCATGGCACGTACAGAACTCACGATTCCAGGATCTCGAACCGTTTCCATTTCTCTTGCACTTTCACTGTATGTGCACGAATCGAAAAGGAAAGCACCAAAATTATTTGCCAGCTTTACATCACCAGCTCCATGTATATTGAGCGAACCTTTAATGCACAACAATGTTTCGTTCATTGCAAAAAACGAGTCGACTTGATTGATGCTAAATTCCGTAATGTCACTGCAACTGAACGATTTGATGAACGGAGCATATGTTCTGTATTCAGCTTTGCGAATCGATTCATCGAATCTCGGCTTGCGATAGATATCAAACATTGGAGGCATATCGTTCATACGAGAACGTTTTCCATACGTGGTGGTGGTCATCGTTTCTCTTTCAATGAAAACCCTAATGTTTGTAAAAGCAATTTGTTTGCAAATGTAAGATGCTGCTGCTTCGAAGGACGTCGCCTAACTAATGGTATTTGATGTGCAGCGGAACGTCTTTTATTATTAATTATCAATCCCATCGGTTGCTTCTCGCTCTAAGCTCCAACACCAAGGTGCTCTTTTCACCACGAAAGTTGATAGGATGTCCGTCTTGATCCAAAGCCAGCACAGTAATGTTGGTAATTTCACGTTGTGGTATAACAGGTAAATAAAGTAAATTATGTGGAGTTTCGTCAATGGCGTACCCAGGATCTACCTTTATAACCAATTCGTAAATAGTATGAGCAGGTCTGTCTGCATCGAAGGCTCCAGTGGTAATGTTACATTCGAAGCGTATGCTAGATACTTTTATAATTTTAACGGGTAAATCTGAAGAGTACCATTGTTTGGCTTCGAGTATCTGTCTAGAAAAACCCAATATGTCGCCAAGACAGTTGGGAGTATCCTGCTCGCCGAACGGAATTCTATATTTACTGTAAATCATACATTGTAACGTATTATTATTTTGGTTTTAACGCAAATACAGTTTCAAATGGATTGCTGGTGCCTCCTCCTAACTTGTCTAGTATGAACGCTTCAATATCAGCGATTTCGTAACATCCCGTTGGTATATCAAAACTCTGCATCATGTTGTTGTCATCGTAGTAGTGAAATTTGCGATTTTCAATGTTTGGTATACTATGGTATGAGTGAAAGGAACGTAGTGCTAACTCATAGTCTTTCTTCTGATAGAGTACAATAGGCGTAGGAGGTTGGAATGTAAATACGTGATTTGTGCTATTTACTCTCAACAACTGCGACATGATGACTGATGCATGTCAAGGGATGAAGGTACTTTAAATAATACACACAGAACTATGTTCAAGATTTATTTAATACACTTTGACATAGAAAACAAGATGCCTGAGAACTTGCAGGACCATCCCAATGTGTCGTCAATTCGTAGTGAACGCAGCACGGCAGACGAATTTGTAGCTCAAAATAGTTTTGTAATCATGAGGTAGTTTATGCCATATATCCAACAATTCAGACGGGCTGACAAACCCAATCAGATATTGAATGGGGACTTTTTTCAGCGCATCAACAGTAAAACTTCGTGGCTTTTGCATTAATAATGTTTTAATGTCATCCCACTCCTCTCCCATTGTTCCAAGGATGTTGAAGTAGAAATTTCAAACACAAATGTCCACAATTGATTTGATTGTAGTTTTGATACTGATTATTGTTATAAAAAATATTTTTTCCTAGATACTTTACAAGTTGTTTGGGTGGCTTCAAATTACCAAATGAATCGAAATACTCGATGACATTGTTTTTCTTTATATATGCTACCCAATGTGTTCCACTGTTTTTGGACGAGTCCAAGTTAACCAGTGCACACTCTTGTTGTCGTCGAGGACCGGATTTAGGTAGAGTGTCACGCATGAAAACGCCCCGAAAATGTTTAATTTTATATAATTTTGCATAATGTGCAATATCGGTGTCGTACAGCGGACGATTGGGTAGCTTTATCGCGAGTTTTTTTTCAAATACAATCCAAATCCTCTTCCACTGGGATACTTTTTCAGATATAAACCATTTCCGACATGCTCCATAACCTTATTATGGCGGTGGTCTTCTTCCAATTTCTTTCGAGCATTATTTGCATCAATGACAGTCTTTGCGATCCCAGCAGCTCCACCCGATAGTGCTCCGAGTGCTGAGAGACCGGCAAACAGAGGTATAAGTGGTAGAAAACCTCCAGATTTTAGTGGTATCACTCGAGGAACAACAATTTTCTTCGATCCACCAAATTGTTTAATAAGTGATTTGGCTGCTCGTAAGGCAAACAAGGCGCTTTCTTTTAGAGATGCTCCTCTCTTCATTGATTTTCCAACCTTTAGCACTACGTCTCGATGGAAGGAACGTCGTTGTTTCTTTGGACGACTTCCCATTCCCAACTTTCGCTTCACTTTCATGGTACCAGTAACAAGTAATGCAGCAGCTTTTTCACCAAAAGATCCCTCTTTTGATTTTACTCGCGTCCAAGCTTTATCTTCCAACTCCTTATCTGCTTTGTGACGTTCTTCAAGAGATTTATTCTGCGAATAAGCTATATCGTGTTGTTTGCAAGCGTCGTCTAAAGGATTAATGCCTGCGTCGCCACGTGCAAGTCGCTTTTGTAGATTTGTTCCAGCTGTAAATGTACGTAGTATGTGTTTAACGAAAAAAAAAGACAAATTATATTCACTTACGTCCACAATAATTGTAGGTAGGCAAGTGAAGTTCGAATGGCAGTTTATTTATTAGAGAATTCAAAAGACCTTCTCCCTCAAACACCAACATTAAGACTGATGTATGATAATGTGGGGATATCCATATTTATAGAATAACACTCCAATAAAATTCTTCACAAGATGAAGATCGTTCAACAAGAACAGACGCTACCCATTGAAAACTTGGACTTTACCTCTAATCCATCATCTGGTGGTAAACATGGTAAACTACTGCCAAATTATTTTCGTGCAATCATCTGTTGTCCTAGTGGGCGTGGAAAGACAAATGTTATGTTGTCGCTCCTATTCAATCCAAATGGTGCTAAATTCAAAAATGTTTACGTTTATTCCAAGTCGTTATTCCAACCGAAATATAAGTTGTTGCAAGAAGTCCTAGGAGAAGTTAAAGGTGTGGGCTATTTTCCATTTAAAGACAATGAGGAAATTATTAGTCCAGATAAAGCGCAGTCAAACTCGATATTCATATTTGATGATGTTGCATGTGATGGTCAACAGAAAATTCGTGAATATTATTCAATGTGTCGTCATAAAGACATTGACGCGGCCTACTTATGTCAAACATATTCGAAAATACCGAAACAGCTCATACGTAACAATTGTAATATGATTGTGTTATTCAAGCAGGATGAAGTTAATCTAAAACATATATTTGAGGAACATGTGTCACCAGACATGACATTTGAAGATTTTAAAAAGATTTGCTCAGAATGTTGGTCGACTACTAACAACTATGGAACATTGGTGATTGTAAAAGATTTTGCTTTAAATAATGGCAGGTACCGTAAAGGATTCGATAAATTTATAAAGCACTAGACATTATCCTCAGTCATCGTCACCATGTCCAACGATAAGGTTGCTATTGCCATGCGTAAGAAAAAAATTAGTGAATTGGCGAGATGTATTCGCAAGAAATATTTGGCGTTAAAATAAGGAAAATCAGAACATGATACATCTCTAAATAAGCTATTTAAACCGATATCTGTACCGCTAAAAGAAATGGTCAAATCCTCAAAATCATTACAACAAGCCATAGTTTCAAAATTCACCCCTCCCAAAGAGGAAACAACGACAAAAAAAGAAAAAAATGCTGATGTATCATTTCTCGATACAAAACCCATAGCCGAGACGGATGAATCAGGAAATATACGTAATGATGATGATGAAGAAGAAGACGATAATTATTATGATGATTATGATATAGGCATACATCCCAACGTTTCGCGCGATGTCATAGAAGATTATTTAGATCAATATCTAATAATTAGTCAACCATATCTTGAAGATTACTTTCGCAACGATGGTGAAATTGATAGAAGTTATGGTCCATTATATAATGATGAAATTGGTTGGATGTTAGGCAGACGTAGAATTGCATTCGATAGGAGAACCGGTAATATAAACATATTACGAGAGAATGATGAGGGTGGAGAAGGAAATATACCTGGGTCTCCGGGATTGTATCAGCTTGTGTTTTACAATCATCCCAATGAATACTCTGATGATGATTTGAATAATTACAAAGCTCTGCTCACAATAACAAAAGCTCATCTCAATGCAACAGATCGCCTGAAAAGTACTGCTACCGAAAAGTATCGCAACATAATTAGATCGTTGTTTAAAACTGGCTCATCAACTATTAGTAGTACTATAACCAAACCTCCATCAGCTCGAATATTAAAGAAACAACGACAACAACAATCCATTCAAACCGCTCCATATACTAATGTAGGAAAAGGTCTTGTTGGTGGTGGTGGCCCTCTTTTGTCATACAACGAAAAACCGATGGAATACATTTATTGGGACGATCCCAATGAGTTGTGTGACCGTTTAAGATTACTGATTGCATCCAAGGAGGCTGGCAACACCTCATTCTCACACAACAACGAGATAATTGCAATAATCAATGAGTTGAAAGAGGCCAATATAATTGAATAACAAACGGAAAACATAATCATTTCAATCATTTCTGTCGATAAGTTTGGACATCGCCGCAATCATGCTAATGAGCGGGTTAAGCCGTATATGCCGAAAGTATCGTATCCACATACTCCTGACGGTAATATTGATGCAGAAAATGTAAAAATTTGTAATGTAAAGATGCCGACTGCAAATAGCGATGTTGCTAACAAACGATATGTTGATGAACAATTACATGTGTACCATAATGAGCTTGACACACTTCAAAAAACAATAATCCCCTCATTACAAACGCAATTGGTATCTCATCAAAATAAAATCAACGAAATTGCTGCATTTATTTCGAGAAATCTTCCTGTCAGAGCTCGAGATATGGCTACTAAAATATATGTCGACGAGGGAATTGCTACGGGCAAGGAATTTTTGAGAAATTATTTGAAGAGTTTTAAACGAGAAGTACAGGATAAATTGTCGAAAAGTAATACTCTAATCAGTGATAAGATCGATATGTATAATACATACATAGAACATTCGTTTCAAGTTTTGGACAGGGACTTGAAGAAGAAGCATGAAATTGAACAAAAGAAGAAAATAGATGAGAAGAGTAATGGATCATCAGTTTAGAAAGTGCATGCGCTCACGAAACATGTCATCCAAAGTCCAGCTTGTTAACGAACTCCATAAACCTATACGTAAAAATTATCCACGCAGACGTACAATTGTCAAAGGTATAGATGATTTATGGCAAATGGATTTAGCCGAAATGCGACCTTACGCTTATCAAAATAAAAATCACAAAATGATACTAGTCGTCATCGATTGCTTTTCAAAGTTTTTATGGACACGTCCATTAAAGACAAAAACCGGTGAAGAGTTAACTCGTGCATTCTCGGAAATTCTCGCCCACACAAAACGAGCTCCTAAAAATCTCCAATCAGACCAAGGAACGGAATTTTACAACAGCAAGTTTCAACAACTAATGAAAAAACATGGGATTAATAATTATAGTGTATTTAGCACGAAAAAAGCTTCTATGGCAGAAAGAGTTATTAGAACATTGAAATTAAAGCTTTACAAACATTTCAGTTTAAATGGCACACATAAATGGATAAATATTTTACCCAAAATTACGATGGAATACAATAATACAAAGCATTCAACTACCAACTATAAACCTTCAAATGTCAATAAATCCAACGAAAAAGATATTTTAAACAAAACATATACACATCTAAAGATAGTCGGACGTCGTAAATTTGAAGCCGGTGATATTGTACGTATAAGCAAGTCGAAACATGTCTTTGAGAAAGGATATACACCCAATTGGACGACTGAACTATTCAAAATCGTTAAAGTTAAAATAACAAATCCCACCACATATTTGCTAGAAGATTTGCATGGTATACCAATCAGTGGGGGGTTTTACGAGGAAGAGTTACAGAAAACGTCAAATCCAGATATTTACTTGGTGGAAAAGGTGCTTAGAAGAAAAGGCAACAAGATGTATGTAAAATGGTTGGGTTTAGACACAAAAGACAACAGTTGGATCGAAAATACAGATGTTGTTGTTGGGTAACTACTTTTCGCTGCGCCGCGTATGAATACATTTTTTGCTTGGCATCAGAGTATAAATTGAGGAGCGCAGTGAAACATATTGTTAGTCGTCACAATATGTTTTCTCAAGACGTTGGTTATTATAGTGGTAGTAGTAGTAGTGGTAGTAGTAGTGCTACTGGTGGCTCAGAAAATTATGGAGCTGAATTGGATAATATTTTAGATATGTATGAAATGGCAGCAAAAATGGAACATCAGTACTTATTATATACAGAGTATTCTACGGATTCAGTTCAAATTGGATGTGGTATTTGTGTAGCAAGAACTTTTTGTAGTGCAGTCACTTTATCATACATTGGTATGCATCATGAAAAAATCTCCTTCAGCACATACGAATGGGCTACGCTAACTGATATTTTGAGAGAAAATTCATTTATAAATGAACCATTCAGAGAAGAAGAAGAAGAAGAAGAAGTAGCAGTGATATCGTGTGGTGATTACTGCAATGTGCAACAAATAATATACCATAATGTTAAATGGCTGGAAGTGATAAAACATGACATTAGTTTCCTTTTATGCAGAGAAGATGTTCAGCAAATTTTGAAAGTCGATGATTGTCTCATTTCACACCGTCTCGCCCATTTAGAAACACTAAATTTTGGTGAATATTATCGGAATGTTATTGAAATAATCAGAAGTTTTGCATAAAATAATGGACATTTAAGCAAATTTGAATTATTGATAAGCATTTGTAATTGTAATGATAGCATAATGACAGTGGCTCTCAGAGAATTTATATATTTCAATGAGTCGAAAGTTGTAAACGATTTAGATGTAATAAACCAATAAACAATTATTTTTTTTTCTTCCACATACACCACCAAAGATACCTACCACACACACATACACACACACACACAAACACACACACATTTCCAAATTACTAGTATTTATTAATAAAAAACCATATATATATATATATTTTCATTTTATTTATACTAAATACATAAACATTTTAAATTGTACATCTCAGTGAAAAAATACACTCATTTAAGAAGAAAAAAACCTCAACTCTAAATTACATAAAAAAATATTTCAAAATTGTGTGTGTGAGCTAAAACCTTACAATTTTAGATGGATCAAATCCATTATTTTTAAAAATTATTCAATAATCTAATACAATTTATATTCAAATCTGTTCTCAGTGATTTGGGTAGTATAAAATAACATGTAATTTTAACTTTACTACATGTTTAATCAGTAAAAAATACACTCATTTAAGAAGAAAAAAACCTCAACTCTAAATTACATAAAAAATGTTTTCATTTAAAAAATACACTCATTTAAGAAGGAAAAACCTCAACTCTAAATTACATAAAAAATGTTTTCATTTAAAAAATACACTCATTTAAGAAGAAAAAACCTCAACTCTAAATTACATAAAAAATGTTTCAAAAATTGTGTGAGCTACAATCTTACAATTTCCAACTTCAGATGGATCAAAACCATTATTTTTAACAATTCTTCAATAATCTAATACAATTTATATTCAAATATGTTTTTAGTTATTTGGGTAGTATAAAATAACATGTAATTTGTTCATTTTAAAAATACACCCATTTAAGAAGAAAAAACCTCAACTCTAAATTACATAAAAAATGTTTCATTTAAAAATTGTGTGAGCTACAATCTTACAATTTCCAACTTTAGATGGATCAAAACCATTATTTTAAAAAATACAATCCTTCAATAATCTAATACAATTTATATTCAAATCTGTATTCAGTAATTTGGGTAGTATAAAATAACATGTAATTTGAACTTTACTATACCAAACTTCTAAGCCTATAATAGGGGGGATAGAATTGGGTTTTTCGGCATTTTTAATGAGCCAATATACATGGCCATTAAATTTTGTAAAGTAGGTACTTTGTACACAATTTTACCTCCTTCGACAGTAACTTGTTCTGGTGCAACACGTCTGTTTTTCAGCATTTTGATACTAAAAAAGTTTTAAATTCATAAAGCTGATTGATGGTGACAAGTTAATAATAAAACCATCATATAACTATATTAAATGACTAGACGAAAAAATATTCAAAAATATTTCTGTTTTAAGAATATGGTTTACACACACACACACACACACACACACACACACACACACACACACACACATGTTACAACAATGAAAATACATTTCGTAAATATTCAAAAATCATTCAGTGTAATTTATAATGACCCCACGGAAGCGTATCAAATGATCCTGGAATTAGCACCCGTTTGTCATCTTGAGGGGAAAGACCAATTTTCTTTTGTTCTATACTATACACCTTATGTGCATACGACCGAATTGAATTTTGATGAATTACTGTTGATTTCCAATTTTTCAAACAGTTTACGTAATCGTCAAAGGTAATTTTATTTCTTACAACATTTTTCTTTACCCCCTTAGATTTTTTCACAATTTTCCCCCCTTGAACTTTGAATGCATACATTTTTGCACGTAAACCTATAAAATGGGTCATGATTGCACCATTACATTCATCCTTAAACAACCCCAACACCTTTTTATTTACCAATGGCATGTTATAACAATTACCTTCAACGTAATCGCTAGTATCAAACAAATTCATATTGGTCTTTATTACTTCTTCGTATACATCATTACACCGAATTTCATAAGTAAAACTATATGTATCTGTATACAGTAGCTTGCAATTTTCTTTTGTTAATTTGGGGAGCATATATGAGTAGTGGAAATTGTACATACATATTTTTGAGATATCTAAAATCGCCATCCCAACGTACAGAGGTTTATTGAAAACGATATTATTTTTTTTAACTTCTATTATTACCATATTTTCATTTAAAATCACTCTCGAATGGAATTGTGGACTGGCAATTAAATTTTTCGCTCCATATCTACCTAAATATGTTGTAGATAGCTTAACTGTTCTGTGATTCCTAATATTTTCCATTGTTTTGCCAAACACAGCATTATTCATTAATTTGTATAGATTTTTGGAAAACGCTGTAGTGGCATCCGTTCTTAATTTTGTATTTAACATTATGTAAGGTCGTAACCATGCAGCTTGCTTAAATTTCAAAATTCGATGTGTTCTTGTTAGAATTAAACCATTCGCCAAAGCCCGTTTTAAATTTCGATAGTGTACAATATAATTATGTTTAGTGTAAAAAGTAGTCATTAATTTTTTTAATTTGGAATTGAGAGGTGCCAGATGTTCTGGACAGAAGGGAAAATCTTGATGTAGATCGTGTAACTCCTGGGGATATTCTAGATCTACCTCAAGAATATATCCTTCTGGAGAGTCATCAGCAATTTGAGTTATGTCAATGTTGGTGACGTCGTCTACCCACTGAAAATTTTCATATGGAAGGAATTCAGACATTGTCCATCCATAGAGGTTATTTACATCGAGGTACATGAGGTATTTGGATGGTTTTTGTGGATCATACCCCTCAAACATGTATTTATTGTTGGCTTCTGCATATCGGTTTGAGCAAACAGTTATTCCTCCACGAATGCCTCGCTCAACAAACATAACCATATCAATGTCTCGGAGTAACTCTAATTTTATTTTTGTATACTTCAACATCGAGTCCCAAGTGTACCCGGGTAGCGTATAGTACCAGATTGGATCGAGCTGATACGTTTGAAGACAATTATGTCGCAATTGCTCAAAAACGTCCGCTAATAGCAGTATGTCTGTTTTCATGTACAGACGACTGTACTCACCCAGATTGACAATATTAAAATTCTCCCACACATTTTTTGCATGCTGATATTGTTCCATGGAAATGTTGGAATCATTGAGTTTATTATAAAAATTATCAATGGACGGTAATTTTACTTCTTTAAGCTTTTCTATACAATCCATGTAATCATATGGAAAAACACCTTTTTTCATTAAAAGTTTTAGCTTTTGATCACTTAAATCGTGAAATTCCTGCCTCAAATTTTTAAAGTCGTTCTCCTTCAGTGTGGATACTAGTTCGTCTAAACTTGCACACATAAACCTAAGGGAGTCTATGAACCTGAATTTGATGTTAGTTTTAGGATCGTGTAGAGTAAAACTTATATAGATTTCCTTATTGATGGGCAACACTGTAACCTTACCACGTTTAGCAATTTCTCTAATACCAAAGTGTGAATCATAAGAGCTCAGATTGTGGAAGATGATTGGAACAACGAAAACTTTCCTAAAATTCAAATTGCACGCTTGATGAGCAAACCCTCGAAATTCTCCCGTAAAATGATCATGATCTCTAACAATCTTATCATTACTAGTAAATTTCCGATCACAAATGTGGCAACTCACCGCGTGTACGGTTAGGTGTCACATTCATGGGAATTAAATTTAAAAGTTTAGAGTGTACAAATTCGGCTACATCAATCAACTGACCTGTAAACCAATCAATACAGTCTTCACCTTGATTGTCTCTATAATACGAAAGTTCTTCATCATAAGCGCACTTGAAATAATAGCCTGCAGAAAAAGCAATATGCTCCTGATATTTTTGAGTTTTAGTTGTTTTTTGATGATCACTATATGCCTTTAACATGGACTCAAAATCGCTGTAAATAGCAAACGGACATTTCTGTTTATAAATAAAATTTTTAAATTCAATATGTGTATAATGCGGAAAAGAAATTTTTGAATCATTTACATTTTTACAAACCACTTCGTGATTGTCTAAAACTTGTTGACTTTGGAAATTGTTTTATACTTTATATAGGTTTAATAATTAAATTAAACAATCCTGACTAACAATTAACTTTATTTATTATAAGTGTCAAGTGACAATCAGTTGTCGGCATTACAACCACTATTGCCAACCGTTATTACCAAATATCACTACACAACATCTTCCTCCTTAAGTAAGTTAATTGACACATAGTTAATACAATACAAAATCCTTAAACTTAGATGGTTTTTTGCAGACCCGCTTTTCGAGCGACTCTTGTTCAGGGCTCTGAACAACAGGCTCGTCACACTTATTTTTTAATTCTAAGTTATCATCAGCTAAAGTAGAATACAGTTTTTCTGTTTCATTACTATCACTATTACTACAATGACCTGTGCTATTAGGACTATTTTGAATTTGTTTATTAGTTATCGAAGGTTTTAAATGTAAGGTATTTCTTCTTAAAATATTATTATTTTCATTAGACACATAATAAGATCTGGGTGTTTCAGCTTCTGCAATTATTTTGCCTGGTACCCATACCTTGTCTTTGATAACAACATTTTGACCTGGACAAAAATCAACATTTCTATTAACTGCTGACTTATCAAACTGAGCTTTATACTTTAGCTGTGATTGTAAAAGTTTGTCCTTTACATTTGTTTGAATTTTAGTCTTCAATTTGCACAAAGAGGATGGAAGCTTTGTACGTAATAACCTACTCATTAATAGTTCACTTGGACTAGCGTTTAGACTAGGAATTGGTGTGCTACGATATTCTAATAATGATATGCTTAAATCTTTTCCCTCCTCCTTGTGTTTTTTAATCATTTGTTTAGCAATGTGAACAGCTTTTTCTGCAAGTCCATTGCTTCGAGCATAATGGGGACTAGAAGTTATTATTTGGAAATTCCACTTCAATGCAAAATCTTTGAATTCCACTGACCCAAAAGGCATATTATCAGAATATATAATTTTAGGAATCCCATGATATGAAAATATATTTTTTAATTTAGATATTATTTCTTTAGCAGTTTTATACTTTAATTCAATTACTTCAATCCACTTAGAAAAACTGTCAATAACAACAAGATAATCTATACTCTGATATGTTAAAATATCTGTAGCAATGATTTCAAAAGGTAATTCAGGTACCTTGTGTAATAACAGTTTTTCTTTTTTGTTTGATGCACTAAATTTTTCACAGATTTTACAACATGCAACCATATTATCAATATCTTTGTACATGCCAGGCCAATAAAGTATGTTTTTAGCTCGTAGTTTTGTTTTAGTCATGTGTCCTTCATGTAACAGTTTCAGCATAGTTGATCTTAAAGATTGAGGTATAACTATTCTATTATTATAATAAATTATACCTTCATCTACAATAATTTCATTTTTAATTGTGTAAAACTTTTTCAAGTAACCTGTGAGTTTTTTCTGTTTTGGCCAACCTTTGATATGATATTCAGCGACTTTACTTAATAATGTGTCTGTTTCACTAGCTTTCCTTAGATCATAGAGTTCATTTAAATTATTATTATAACGATTAATACAATGTACTTGACCATTTATTAAACTTTCACTCTCACTATTTTCTTTAATAAAGTTCCTGGACAATAAATCTGCTATATATTGTGATTTTCCTGGTAAATACCGCAATTCAATGTCATATATTAATAATTTTAGTCTCATTTTTTGAAGACGTTGGGAAGGTATAAGTGAAATATCTTTATTCATTATAGAAATAAGTGGTTTATGATCATTAAAAGCAACAACTTTTCTACCATATATTAAGTAATGAAACTTACGACACGCAAATATTAAACTCAACATTTCTTTTTCAATTTGCGAATATGCTGTTTCTGTGTTTGACATACTCCTTGAAGCAAACGAAACAGGTCTTTTGTTTTGAATTAGGCAGCAGCCTAATCCGTCTTTTGATGCATCCGAGTAAATTTCTATATGTTTATTAACATCAAATTGATTTAATACCGGTGGCTTTGCAACTATTTCTTTAAGTTTGTTTAATGACTCCCTGTGTTTACTGGACCAAAACCATGCTGAATCTTTTTTAAGTAATTCTCTTAATGGACTACAAATTGTGGACATATTAGGTATATATTGTCTCAAATAGTTAAACATTCCTAACAATGACTGAAGCTCTTTTTTATTTTTAGGTTCTTTTAGGTTTAAAATTGATTTTGTGTGTTCTTCTGAGGGTATTACACCATTTTTATTGAATTTATGACCCAAAAACTCTATATTGGCCTGTTTGTACTGTAATTTTCTAAGATTAAATTTTATATTTATCTTTTTAGCTAAACTTACAACTTTTTTTAATAACATATCATGTAATTCCTCATTTTCAGTAGCGATGAGTAAGTCATCAAAATATATTACAATATTGTTAACATCAATTTTACCAAAGTATTTTTGAACCATATTAATGAATGCTTCGGGAGCACAAGACAATCCAAAAGGTAGCCTATTGAATTTATAAAACCCAAATGGTGTACTGAAGGTACAGAGATCTGATGATTCTTTATCAAGCTTAATTTGCCAAAACCCTTGTTTCAGGTCTAACAAGGTATAAAATTTTTTATTCAACAATTTTGGGCGAATGTCTTCAAACCGTGGTATCAAACAATAATCTCTTACAATTACTTTATTCAACTCGTTGGGGTCCAGACAAATCCTTAATGATCCGTCTGGTTTCTCCACTAATACAACATTACTAGACCATTTCTTAGGCTCTGAAACTTTTGAAACTATACCGTTTTCAATCATTTTGTTTAACTCTTTTTCAAATTTATTCAAAAGTACTTGGGGTAGCCTTCTAGGCGGCCTTATTACTCCCTCTGCATTCACCTTGGTTTTTATTGTATAATATTCAGGAAATGCGCCTAACCCTTCAAATATCTCATTATTATTTTTTATAAATTCATTTTTGCTATTTATTTTTAATGTGCCTATTTTACTATTTGTTATTTTCACAAGAAGATTAAATTTTTTACATACCTGTAGTCCTAAAATAGGCATTACATTTTTATTTACTACAGCAAACTCTACATCACCTATACTATTATTTATTTTACAACTTAGTTTTATGTTACCTAGGGGCTTGATTTTTTCTCCTCCAAAGGCTTCTAACAGCCCTCTGGACTCTCTTAACAGCTGATCATTACCAACAATTTTCTTAAAAGTTTTGAACGGAAGGACATTGACTTGTGCACCAGTATCCAGCTTAAAATTAATTTTATGATTATTTATCTCTACATCCTGGGTCCAAATATCTTCTCTGCTGTGAGTACAAACAGTATTTACTGTGTCGTTTAATGAATGAACTTGGAAGAGTTCAGTAATATCTTCAATGCTATCTTCTTCTTCAACATTAATTTCTTGTACATTTTTATTATTGTACATTTGATTTTTGGTACTTCTACAGCCCACTGCAAAATGATTAGCTTTTTTGCAGTTCTTACAATATTTACCATAAGCAGGGCATTCTCTGGGCCCATGTTTATAATTGCACTTTTTGCAATGATATTTTAGTTTCTCATTTCTGTCATCTTTTAATTCATCTATATGATTTTCAACATGAAGACTTTTTACTTGTTTTTTACTTATTTCTGCGGCTTGACAGGTTTTAATTGCATCATTTAATTTTAAGTCTGCCATTCTCAATAATCTCTCTTGCAGCTCTCTGGAGTTTACGCCTAAAACTATTTTGTCTCGAAGCATTTCATCTTCTTGTTCTTTGAATTCACATGTTTTTACTAAGGTTTTTATGTCTCTTAAGAACACTGCGAAGTCTTCATTTTCTTTCTGAATTCGTTGATGAAATATGAATCTCTCAAATATTACATTTCTTCTCGGATTTACATAATCATCAAAAGCTTTTATTATTATTTCTGGCTTTTTCTCATCCTCTTCATTTAAATTGAATGTATTAAAAAGATCTAGTCCTTCTTCGCCAAGGAAGTTTAATAGGATTGCAGCTTTTACTTCAGGGGTTTTGGAATTGTTGCCAGATGCCGTCATGTATATTTCATAGCTTTGTTTAAACTTTTTCCAATTGTTGGCAATATTTTCATCAACGATAAGATTTTTGGGGGGCTTAAACAGTTCCATGTCGTGTCTTCTTAATTGCACACGTGTTTTTTACTAGCCTAACCTCACTTATTTCTTAATATATTATTAATTTTCTTACTGGGGTTTGAGAATTTTCAATATTACTCTACACACTTCTAACTTGATTAAGCAGCGCCATGTTTTATACTTTATATAGGTTTAATAATTAAATTAAACAATCCTGACTAACAATTAACTTTATTTATTATAAGTGTCAAGTGACAATCAGTTGTCGGCATTACAACCACTATTGCCAACCGTTATTACCAAATATCACTACACAACAGAAATAGTTTAAACATCTATCGCAAATATATTTTTTACCTTTATTTTTATTTAACTGTGAACTAATTAAACGAGATAAATGTTCTATCCAGCAATAATGGTATTTGATTTCTTCGTTTGTTTCGTCTACAGGAGGTGCATCATAAACACTCAACTGAGGATAATACTTGGATTGAAGTAACAGTAAATTTACATGTTGTTCTAATCTATTTTTAGCTAATCTGGCAGGCACTACGGTGTAAAATTGTGATGATGACTTTGGCGAATGGTTGAATTCTAACGCATATACATTTACAGACATATTGTTCATTTTTTCAAATTTTGTAATTTGAGCAAGATGCATCTTAATGTCTCAACCTTTAATATTTAAAACTTTGGAGTAATGTGGATACGAAGATGTACGATCAAGATGATTATTTTTGCATAAAGGATTCAAAAAACTGGTAACTGCCCAGAAAAAGCACGCATTATCCATATTGTGGACATTAACAATCGCATGCTTCTGAGAAATGGATTTAGGTAATGGAATATATGATGAGCCTGCAGCCAGTTCATATTTGTTAATTGCCACTTCTAAAAAAATTATTTTCGATAACGCCCACCCGCTATTTTTTTCAGCAAATTCAGACATGTTGTTTAAAATGGGATCAGCAGCATTTATTTTTAACCAATCATATAAATCATCTCCATTATTTAGAACAACGTTGGGAGTACTAAAATATTTGCGATCTACCAATTCCACATCATTTGACATCTTAACAAAATCCCCGCAAAATGTAGTGTTTGCTTTTATAATTTGAAATTTCTTGAAAACTACAGACATTTTCTTTTTAATAATTTTTGAAGCGTCTGTAAAAAATGAAGTAATATCTTTATGAACCAAGTTTATAATAATCCCCGTTTTTAATCTACTATCAAAGGCGGCATTTATGAATTCCCATTTGACTCTATTGGACTGTTTTTTACTATCGTCAATGACATGTTGTTGTTTCCCCCCATTCCCTACTTTTATTGAACATCTCATGCGCTTCAAGTGTGCTAGTTTTGAGTGAATTTTATGTTTTTGTCCCACCGAAAATTTGAAAAATTTCAACGCCCGATTACATTTTCTAATATGACCATTAATTATTAAAACCCATTTATTTTTACATGAAAATGTCTGTAGTTTGTTCAAGGAATTTAGAACTACATCAATTTGCTGCAAACTCTTACCACTGATCATTTTTGAATTATTATTACGGGAAATGTACTCACTTTGATGATTAAGGGATGGTGTGTGTGTGCGTCAGGATGATTCTTCCAATATAAACGTGGAGAGGTGATGTAGAGTTGCGGAGACGATGTCCAGGCTTAGAGTTGCAGAGGCGACGACGTAGAGCTGTGGAGGTGATGTCCAGGCTTAGAGTTGCGGAGGCGATGACGTAGAGCTGTGGAGGTGATGTCCAGACTTAGAGTTGCGGATGCGATGTTCAGACGTAGAGCTGCGGTTGTGGTGGAGAGATGATTCCCAATATAGTCTGAAATATTAATACATTTAATTAAAAGATTCATAGTTGATTGTTGTATTACATAACAGTTTAGAATGATGTTTAGGAAAGCTATCATCAACTTTGTAAAAAAAAACTCACCTATTTTATATCTCGACAATCTCAAAGAGTGCTGCTGAGTGTGGTTTTCCCGTCTCTTTCAACCCTTTGAACACCAACCCGTACTTTCTCGGCTGAAAATGGACTAGATTTGGAAGGAAGTGCTCTGTCACACGATTTGGTAAAAACACTACCTTGTCGTGAAGCTCCAACAAAATGCTCTTGCCAAATCGCCCACTTGTCAGCCGAGCTCCAAGAATTGGATTACTGGTGCCTACTTTGAGCTCTTTCAGCTTTCCAATCTGTTTTGATTGGTAATTTGTTACTGTAGAACATTTTTCGTTTAAAATATTTAGATCCATCTACAAAAAAATGAAAAACTAGATTTCTAGTAAAAAAAACACTGTATTATAAGTAGAGAAACACACACTTGTTGGTACTTACATTAATTTTTGATCTTCGTTTAAACAAAATTACAATTGTTTACAATGCGAGCACTTGACTTGGTAATAACACGCTTGTGGTTGCTAACTGATGATCACATCTGTGTTCGTAATTATATATATATATATATATATATATATATATATATATATACGCAGACCCCTCCTTTTTCTATTTCTCGTTTCTCACATCTTGTCAGAACTTGTCGGAAATCCAATTAAAATTAATGGCTCGAAAAAATATGCGGCATGGCAAACAATTTATAATGTTCAATAGATATTCTAAGGTTGACACCACTGTGATCGTTAAAAATAAGCATGTGAATAAAATTAGAACCCTTGACGATTCATATCCGCATTTAATATTTGAAAACATATACAACAAAAGAGGCTCCCCACGAAGAGGGTTCCATAAATTCCTACAAATCACCTGTCCATATCTTAAAGTTGACCCTATGATTTAATAGTTAAAAATTCTCATCATAAACTAGAATTCTTGGTATTCATATGTAATATTTATTCTATATAGACAGATATGACAGATATAAATCGTTCACCGCTATTGTGTTTTTGTTTACCTGCTTTTATTGTTCCCCATCCGAACAAGTGTGGGCTAGAGAAGCCACCTGTTCTTAGGTATAGATATTAGTACGAAGAATATTTACGCTTAATAAAAAAACAGTCGTATGTCGTGAATTCAAGGTTCAATATTTTTATAATTTGTAATAACAACACAAATAATATTTATTTCTAATGGATTTTTTTATTAAAACTGCCCTACTCATTAGCTGATATATTACATGATGATTTAAATTTACGTTTAACAATTTTCAATAGAATTTTAATTATTAAAACAAATATGGATGCTAATATTATACATGATAATGCAAAAATATTATTAAGTTCTTCTTTCATGGTGCGACTGGTGGTGGTGGTGGTGCTACTGTTGTTGTGAGAAGTGTCGTTGCTCATATTGAAGTCTTGTAGGTTTAATTCTGTTTAATGGATATATCGTTTGTGGTGTTTGGCGTCTAAATATGAGATCTAAGTCACTCGAAATCTCTCTTTGTTGTCTTCCGCTTTGTAATTCTTCGGGCACCCAATTAATTGTACGATTTTTCCATTGATTTGAGTTAGCTATGTTTTGCTTCTGATCGCTTATCTTCATAAACACCCCTGATTTTTCCTCAATGCGACGTCTGTACTCGATTAAAGCCATACTATGACTAATTTATTACCCCATTTTCTAAGTACATCTTGTACATGTTAAAAGAATGGTATACGTTAAGATCGCGTACGCGTGCGTATTTTGTTGATAAATACAATCAACGATTACGAAGGATTCTGATTCAACTGCATTTGACATGTTCTAACAACTAAAACGATATTAGTACAATGGAGTATTGAAGAAATTTACATTGAAGCAATCGTGAAATCCGATAATATATGAGACACCTCGGTGTACAGCTTTTAGTGCGTCATTTCAAAATAGTACGAATATAATTCATTTCAAAACATAATTTGTATGAATCCACCATGGCAAACATGTAGCGGTCTAGGCTGGGAACGATGAGGTCGTGGGTTCGAAATTCTATCGGGGTAAAATCTTTTTTTTCGATTTTAATACATTTTTTTTAAAATGTGGAACATATTCATGCATTAAAATCGGCGCATTGAAGAAAATTACATCGCATCGTGAAATTACGCCTTGTGAGATTTCAAAATACTTATACTGATCACTTTCAAAACTAAAATATATTGGAACCCTCATGGCAGACATGTAACGGTGTAGGCTGGGAACGATGAGGTCGTGGGCTCGAATCTCACTCGGGACAAAAATTTTTACGTCATGCACAAATTTACAGGATAAAAAATGGACGACACACATCTAAAAAAGAAATCTGCAAAATGCGCCATCTAGCGAAATCTACTGGATAAAAAAATGGCCGACTAAAAAATGGACGACAGCGCCAACGACACCAGCATCACCGTCGCCTAGCGGACCTTTTTCGAAGTAGTGGTGTTGAACCCGCTTAGGTACACTACTAAGGTCCATACTTAATCAAGAAAAGGATCAATGATGTTATATATCGCATAAGCAAGATCCCCAACGGAAAACCAAAAGTAGTTCACCAAAACCGACTAGCGCCATTCGAAGGAGACCATGACCTGGAGGAAGGAGTAAACCTTATTCGAGATGTGTCTGACCCCACCTTCGATGAATTTATGGGCGCGTATGGAGGTACCGGGAAAGCTAGATATGGAGTCACTTCGGAACAACAACAAGATTTGTTCACTCTCCCGGAAGAATATTCACTGGTATACAACATCCCCGCCTGTATCAAGTACGCACGAGGGTTGGCAACCGTCTTTCGAAAGAAGTTCGGGCAATTAGAAAAACTTGAAGACCAGATTCCAGCCCCTGGCAAGACACTGAAACTGAAACATAATTCGCGGTACGTCTTCTACGTTGTAACTAAAAATGAATTCCAAGATCGATCTACCTAACCCGATGTGTGGGAAGCACTTCGAATCATCCGAGACCATGTGTTGGAATCCAACGTGAAGAAACTGGCTATGCCTAAGATAACGAGTAACCAGTTGGATTGGCGAATCATCAGGAACATGGTAGAGATTATCTCTCAAGATACCGGTGTCCAGATATTAATTTGCAGCTACAACCCCTGTTATCAGTATCCGATGAAGACGGTGCCCTGCTATTTCCATATGATCGGAAAGTGTAGAAATGGGGCCAGTTGCCGATTCAAACATCTAGTCTCGGCTACACAAATGTTCCAGGAGGAACTTCCATTTAAGGATGGGGTAATGTTACGAAACAGCACACTGGTATAGTCCCTAAAACCGAACCTGTCTAAGCCAGGTATAATAGTTAAAATTATGGCGGATACGCAGTTATAAAAAACTGTTTACGATTGAGACTATCTTATCTAGAACTGGTTTTTGTGACCAGAGTTATCTAAAAAAGGCCAGAAAAATTAT